>CP054671.1:11724574-12048666 GCA_013348765.1 Carpinus viminea
TCGAGGACTGACATACCTGCAGCAGTTGCAGACAGACAGAAACCCGCAAGAAAGGTGTGTGCGAGAGAGAGTAACAATGGCGAGTGGAGTTGGTGGGGGATCAGGTGAGGAAGCTGTGAAGAACAAGCAGGTGATATTCAGGGACTACGTGTCTGGTCTTCCGAAAGAGTCGGACATGGAGGTGAGCACTACAACGGTGAAGCTGAAGCTTCCGGAGGGCTCCAATGGGGTAATGGTGAAGAACCTTTACTTGTCAATTGATCCCTACATGCGTATCCGGATGAAAAGAATTGAGGGTCCAAACGCTTTTTCATCCTTCACACCTGCCTCTGTAAGCACTACTCTCTCTCTCTCTCTGTCTCTTACCTGAGCTTTCTTGCTTTTATTTTTGAAAATGGTGGGTAAATATTGAATGTTTATGGAAACCTTCCTTTATACGCTATTAAAATGAAAATGATGAACAGTATAGTCAAATTCTTTGTAAGTTGTAAGCATTAGTTAATTAAGAAACACAACCATGACCGATATAGGTTTTTGCCTTCTTTTTTTTTACATGCTCTTAAGAAGGGAAGGGGGAGGGGATTTGAATTAGTACCTCCGCATCACTATTTTTAGCTTCAATTTGCATATAAACAAACGTCAAATTATCATTTGTCTTAAATTTAATTATGAATATTTTAATATTCACTCTCGTGTTTGATTTTTATTTTTTTACATGAAATATTGAAGAAATTTTACTAACTTTTCATAAACTTTCATGATTTTTGTAGACACTTTTCTAACGTTGAAAATCTTTCTCTTTAGTATATTGAATTTTGATTTTCTTTCACTATTCTTTTATGTTAGGATTTTCTGTTAAATTTAACGAAAATGTGTGGAATTACTAAATTACCTTTAGTTATGTTTCTCATTTTTTCTATTTAATTTAACTATAATATTTAACGGCATGGTGTATTTTTTTTTGACATGTTCACGCAAGGGTAAGAGGAAGGGAAATTCGAACTTGTGACCTACGCTTCATAAGGCATGATTCACAACCGATTAAGTTATCTCTTATAAACACGACATGGTGTATTTGAAACAAAATGAAAGTTTAATACATCAAAGTGAGAGTTTTTAAACGTTAAAAGAATATCTACAAAAATCGTGAAAGTTCAGAAGTTGGTGAAGTTTTCTCTAAAATATTTGATTTAATTGAGATAAATTTACGGAATTCGATCTTATAACCTTATAACATGGTAAATCAATTTATCCCGAAGAGGAGAAATTTTTGAGGGGAGACATTTCACCTCGTAGATAGACCATGTTAGGCATCGTCCAAAAACCAAGAATTTCGCCTACTGTAACAAGAATTTTCTAGTGGATCGTCAGTGCTGAGTGCTGAGTGCTGAGTATGCTGCCATTCCCCCCACAGCCCAACTATTACGTCATCAGTGGCATATAATGTGACGCAAAGTTCACGTAAGCTGGAACAGAAGCACTGGGATCCGTGTGCTACAAAATCCCACCTCGTGTCCGGTGTGCCACACCTTCCCATCGAAAGATTCGAAACACAAGACAGAAACAGTGAAGGAGTGTTAGTTTGGCAATGGCGAGCGTTAATGGAGAGGAAGTAGTGAGCTACAAGCAGGTGATATTCAGGGACTATGTCGATGGTTTTCCAAAGGAATCGGACATGTACCTCACCACTAGTACCATTAAATTGAAGGTCCCCGAAGGTTCCAGTGCTGTTATCGTGAAAAACCTCTACTTGTCCTGCGACCCCGTCATGCGAATTCGGATGCGACGAGTCACTGTTGTCGGATTCACTTCTTACACCCCTGGCTCTGTGAGTATCGCTGTTTGGTTCCCGAGAAAATTGTATGGGGGAAATGGGGTTCTGAAATTGATACTCGTAACTCGTTGATCACTTGTTTCAAGTGGGGTTTTTTCAAATTTGAGATCCATAGTGATTTTAACATAGCAAGATGACACTTTGATATTTTCTGTTCTTTCCTTCGCCTTCCTTTATCCTCTGTTTTTTTCTTGGTTGAGGGTAGGGGCTTTTGGAAATTGACACTCAAATTGTTTTTGATGATTTATGACAGAACAAAGTTTAAATTTTTGGACTTGGGAATTGAAATTAGAAGATTGAATTGAAAATGGGTTTTCACAAAAAATAAATCAATAACTAAATCTTGGTGGGTAGTTGAGGGGTTTTTGGAATAATTTATGTAATCTCAATCGACATTCTTTTTATTTGTTGTTTTGCTTCTTGGGAAGGAGTGAATGACTGTTAGAAAATTTTAAAATATTATCATTGATTGCTTATCTTACTTGGTCACCTTATCTTGTATATCACACCCTAATTCTTCTCTATAAATATACTGCAATGTAATACAGTTTCATATAAAGTAGCCCTAATTCTGCTCTTCTCACTCTGCTTCCGTTCTTTCTCACTTTTTTTTTTTTTTTTTTCAAGTTTTTTAAACCAACCACTATGCCCCTTTACACTTGCATTAAACAAGCAGAAACCAGATTTTGAAACAAGCTTCAAAATCTAACTCAAAGTAACTCTTTATATCAAAACAAATCAAATTATACCTGTCTATTAGGGTCGATACCCTATTTATAACAAATGTCAACATTACCTATAGTCTTTCTAAATTTACCTTTGCCCATTAGACGAACTCTAACCTCCCATTTAATTTTCTGTATAAGCTGATCTTCAGACAGTGGATGATTGTCATACTTCAGAGCATTTCTATTTTGCCATAGATGATAGACCGTAGAGCCAATTGCAAGTCTACAAGTGTAAGCTTTAAACGCTATTTTCTTCCACTGCGACAACCCTTCTTCAACAACATCCTCCCAGCAAACTGGGGGTCCTCAACAGTACACAACGACATAATATTCCTCCATATGCTGCCACTATAACTACAACCAAAAACAAATGATCTATAACTTCAACAACATTCCTACAAAAAACACACTTAACTTCCCCTTGAAAGCCCCACTTCATCAATTTAAGACCTGTTGTTAAAGCATTCTTCATAGCTAACCAAAGGATAAAAGCATGTTTTGGGATCGTAAGAGGGAACCAAATAAGCTGCCACCACTTTACAGTCCTCTGATTTTCTCTCGAGGCATCCCAAGTATCATAACTAGAAAGTTTACCTGTTTTAGAAACAACCCAAACTGGGGTATCACTCTCACCCAAATCCACCATAGAGAGCTGACTTTGTATCACCACAAGGTCTTCAGAACTTGCTGATCCCCAAAACCAATTACCATCCCGAAGAACAGTAGACAACTTAGCATTAATATTGCTATTTGCATCATAAATCACTTGATAACCAAATCTGTCATACAAAGCACATTCCAGATGCCACCAATCAGCCCACAAATGGATAGTCTGACCATTCCCAACTTCAAATTTCAGAAACTTCTGAGCTTCAAGCCTCAACTTCAATAGCTTCCTCCCAACTCCAAGTACAAGATTGAGGAACTTTAAGTTGAAAGGAATGAGAGAATTGAAGAACTTCGAGAGTTCTATCTGAAAAACTCTAATTGACTCCAATTAACACCTATTCTGAATGTATAGGTGTTTCACACAATATTATGTGGAAAAATATCTAGCCTAACAAATAATAATCAACAAAAAACAGATATGCAATGAACAATAAAGAACACAGAGATTTTGGTTATGAAGAAGAAACCAATTAGAGAATTCTCTAATTGTAAAACCTCTTCGGGCAGCCAAACTCAGGAAATCAACTAACTCAGAAAAGAATAAAGATTACAAGAAGTTTACACTTACAAACCCTTTGCTATTGACACTATCTTGCATAAGACAAGCGACCCACTTGCCTTCTACTGCAGTAGCCCTTCCAGAGACAACTGAAACAATCATTCTACATGATTTCCCTTCATTGAAACTCCGGTTGACTTCACTTCAACAATAACCAAGTTTTGATCAAACGATGTCTCTAAGAGAGAGAACAAATGCTCTATATCATAGACTTTTTTAGCACGTGACGGCGAATTCTAGATGCAAAAATTCGTACCTCTCTCTTCTATAAAGATGTATTTATAACATCTACAAAACCTTAGACTTAGGCCCACTAAAAACATGTATTTGGGCATAATACAATCGGGGTGTCTGGACAGGTTAATAGCATGTTCGGACAGCCTTGTGGAGGAAGAAAAAACATGTTTCTGGAACTGCTGTCCAGATAGATTGTCTTGCTGTCTGGACAGCCTTGGCAGGACGAGATTGCATGTTTCTGGAATTGCAGACCAGACAGGGAGAGGGCCTGTCTGTACAGGGCTGCAATGGGGAAAAAATGCATACTGGAAATGCTGTCAGGCCATGATCAACACTTCTGATCGATGAGTATTTGTGGTCCGATTGAGTTAAAACTTTGTAGAGATGTTTATGACATGTGAATCCTCATTGTGAACGGTGAAGATTGGATTTTGAGCATTTTATATTAGTGTTTGAGCCTGTGAACAGTAGTCTCTGCATTTTGGAACCGAGTTAAGCCAGCAAAAATGCTATAACTGTCAATCATGAGGGTTTCAGTTGTGGCAAAGGCAAGAGGGTGTAGGTCTTTTTTGGCGGGGATTTGGGTTTTTTTTGTGAGTTTTTGTCAGGCTTTTGGGCCTTTGTCTTTTTTGCTTTTGTTTTTTTTGGTGTCCTTGTCTATACTTCGGGTATACTTAGCATGCCTCACACTTTTTAATAAGTTGCTTGATTATATAAAAAAAAAAAAAGATTTGAGGAACCTTCTGCTACTGATAGCCACATACCCATGAAGAGTCTCCTTTCCTTTAAGGACACAATCAGCATCTCCACCAGAAGATATTACCTCTTGCTGAGCTTTTTTGAAGTCTCATATGTGCTTGGAAAACTTTAAGCTTAAGACTGCCAAAAGTATCCAGATTCTGCTTCTTCAAAATCCTCTTAACTGCCTTCAGCCTAGTGTACAACCTGTACATAGGATAACCATCCTCCCCCAAACTCCATCCCTCCATAACCAACTCCAAAAAGCAATAGTGATCGGCCCAAAAGCTAAAAATTTAGAAGGCTTAGGGCGAAAGCTGTGTCTTACCTATAGACACGCTAGCATAACAATGATCAGAAACACCCCGCTCAACAAATTCAACCATAATCTGCCCATACAACCCCATCCACTTTTCATTGGCCAAAATTCTATTAAGTTTTTTGGCAACAAAAGCCTAACCAACTTGCTTGTTTGTCCAAGTGAAAAGACTCCTACAAAACTAAGATCTTTCACTTCAATCTCATTCAAACAAGACTTGAACTCATGTTCATACGTAGACAATCTATCTTTCCCCCATTTTTCCTTTTCATTTAATTCTACATTAGAATCACCACCCAAAGCCAAGGACTATTTACAGCCAGCAACTTAACATCTTGAAGTTTCCCCATAAAGCTCTTCTCTTCACCCCCATATTAACTCCATAAACAAGTCACTGAACCCATTGCAAGTCCTTCTTCATGGCTTTAATCCGACAACTCGCCTCTTGCTCACTTTTACTCAACACTTTAATCTCCAAATGATCCTTATTCCTGCAAACCCAAATACAACTTGGTTGGCTATATTCATAATTTGTAATAATATCCCAAACTGGCATCACAACATCTTTAATTTTCCCAACCTTAGCAATCCTAACTTCCTAATCAAATTCCTCACTTCTCTTTGCTTAGGGAGGTCATTAAGACCCCTCACATTCCAAACGTCAAGCTTCATAAGGTGTGTGAGAAGCCCTCACCATAAACCCTCTTCCCCTACTTTAGTTTTCCCCTCATCCACCTTAGAAGAAAGAGATTCATCACCGAAAGCCTCCTCAATAACTGCTGAATATTCCTTATCTCTCACTTCATATATTCTATTATATATTTCTTCAGCCTGGAACGAAAACAAATGCTTGAACAGGGCTAATTGTAAGATTGGAAAGGTTACTGGATAACATTTTATATGCTGCGTGCTTGCTCTTTTAAAATTGATTTTGTGTGCTTTTTGAGCTTGCAATTGTTATCTTCTCCTGCTGGAAATTCGCAGCCATTAACTGGGTATGCAGTGGCTAAAGTTTTGGATTCTGGGCACCCAGACTTTAAGGCAGGTGACTTAGTTTGGGGGCCTTCTGGATGGGAAGAGTACAGCCTAATCACGGCAACCGAAAGCCTGCATAAGATCCAGCACACTGATGTACCCCTTTCCTACTATACTGGACTTCTTGGTACGTTTGCTCATTCTATGAAGTTTTGATTGATTTTAGATTTAGAAGAAGATGATTATGCTACATTCCCTTTTGAGCTGCATGTCTCCAGGAGTAGTTTCATTGTTTTAAGATTTTGTGCTCGTGTGAGCATCATGTTGAATCCCCTTTGTTAATTTGTGCCAATATATATGTACTTTTTTCTTTTCAAATAGGTATGCCTGGTATGACTGCTTATGCTGGTTTCTATGAAGTTTGTTCTCCTAAGAAGGGAGAATACGTCTTCATTTCTGCGGCATCTGGCGCAGTTGGTCAGCTTGTAGGACAATTCGCCAAAATGTTGGGTTGTTATGTTGTAGGAAGTGCTGGGAGTAAAGAAAAGGTATATTTCAATTTGCATATCTACTTCTCTGTGGCTTCTATCTAGATGTGTTCCACAATCGTTTTTAACGTAGATTTCATGAACTATAGCAGATCCTAATTCCCATATTTGTCACTGCTGTATGGTTTTTGCTCTCATGGACCCAAGGACCCAAATTATGGCAGCCATGTATCCCAGATTCTCTCTGTAAAGCAGGGAAGATGAATCATAAGGACATGTTGAATAGGCGTTGATCAATTTTCTTTAAAACAATTCCAGAAAAGTTCAGATAGGATGTGATCTTTTTCCTTCCCCCTCCCCTGTTTCCCTTTGTCTTCTTCTGTGATTGTGGAGTGGACCTGGCATGATGAATGGACCAGTCACATGAAAAAAAATTCATTCTTCTTCTGTTATAAATTAGGTTGATCTATTGAAGAATAAGTTTGGTTTTGACAATGCTTTCAACTATAAAGAAGAGCATGACTTGGATGCAGCCTTGAAAAGGTCAGTATGTCATTTGCTTAAATGGAACTTAAAATTTTGCTCTAAAGCTTGAAGCATTTACAGATTCCTTTATAGATTAAGTTGTTGGCCTGAGCTTTGAAAAAACTGGATGGGGCCATTACTTGACACCACATTTATTATCATAAATGACTGCAAAAATAAATGGTTTATAGAAAGTCTTAGGCCTGCTAGTAGCTTACAGGTTGGTTTATACTGGGAGTCTAGAGTAAGGCTTAGATATAGAAGTAATATGCAAGGGAAGCAAAAAAAGATGGTAGATTTTCAGGTATGTCTTTTAATTGATTCCTTCAATTGATATTATAATTTGAGATTGGTAGTTGGTCCTTAATCTTTAACAGTCCTATTTATAATAATGGAATCAAAATTTGTTGGCCCTTAGTCTTTATTAGTCCTATTCATAATGATGGAATCAAAATTTTTGGTTCTTAAATGACTTATTTTTTAACCTGTTTGACACAGGTGACTTTGTTGTTATAATGTTATATCGGTAGTTCCTTAATCTTTAATAATCATATTCATAATGATGGAATCAAAATTTTTTAATTCTTATATTCTTAGTTGGTCCTTAATCTTTAATAGTCCTATTCATAATGGTGGAATCAAAATTTTTGGTTCTTAAATGACTTATTTTTTGACCTGTTTGACACAGTTGACTTTAGTCTTAGAGCATTAGCAGCAACTTCCCGTTGATTTTCCCTAAGTTTAGGACACAAAACTACTTTTTGCTTCCTTATGAAAATATATTTCACAATAACTTTTCTTACCTTTCCTATATCATTAAAATATTATTTCTTTGCAAAATACAATTTTCTTACTTACCCTCACTTTTTTTACAAAATCTCAACACAATCTTCAATTAAAGACAAAAAGATGAAAGATGAGAGAGGAAAGAGAATTGTTTATATTAAAATAATGTATGTGATTCCCTACACATTGGGAAACAGTGTAGCAACCATTGAGGGTTGGTTAAATATAGAGAATCTGATGTGAGTAGGTTTTTGTGATTTTTTGAAATTTTCCTAAACATAAGAAAGTGAATGACATATAGGGCATTTGTTGCTAGTGCTCTTATAATGTTATATTGGTAGTTGTTCCTTAATCTTTAATAATCATATTCATGATGATGGAATCAAAATTTTTTAATTCTTAAATGACTTATTTTTTAACCTGTTAGTGCTTGTCCTTAATGTTTAATAGTCCCATTCATAATGATGGAATCAAATTTTTTTGATTCACACAGATTACTTGCTCGTTGGGCATAGGTTTCTTTATGGTGCATATAAATTTGGTTTTAGTAGGTGGATATGACATATAGTGGTAAACTTGTAGAAAATTATTTAATAAAGAAGGCAAAGATATGAATCTCGTCCTCAATAATTAAGGGTTGGAGTGTGGAGCACAAATTCAACTTTGTATGACAGCATGAGTTGTTTAGCTGTCACAAATCAACACATGGGGAAAAAAAAAAGAAAAAAAAAGAAGGGAAAATTTACTTCATCCCGAACTATCACCTATTTTACAATTATGCCTCCAAATTTTAAAAAGTGACATCCAGGCTTCATATGCTACGAATTAGGATCTTCTTCATTTCAAAATCTCACAATTTCTTCCGTTTAGTGCATTTTGAAAGGTAGTATTGTCCAAAAGTTTTAATGATGGTTGTGTATTAAATGCATTGCCCTTCAAAATGCATTAATGGAAGAAATTGAGGGATTTTGAAATGGAGTTCAGGCTTCGTGGGATTTTAAGGGTATTTCGGAGAAAAAAATGCAAAAGTATTTAATTTGACATGCAATTGTTGTATGAGAGGTCATAATGTCACCTTATAAAGTTTGGAAGTGTAACTGCAAAATAAGTTACAATTCAGGGATTAAAAGTGTATTTTCCCCAAGAAAACATTTGATGAACTTGATGTTAAAAATTCTCAATATCCTAAATTATTGCCCCATCCAGTAGAGCCTGTAGGAATATAATTTCGATCTTTGAGGCCTTAGTATTTTGATATTTGAAACACACCTTATTGGGTTCTATTCATCATCAGGTACTTCCCAGAAGGCATTGACATTTACTTTGAGAATGTTGGGGGCAAAACACTTGATGCAGTTCTTCTAAACATGAGAGTCCATGGCCGCATTGCTGTTTGTGGAATGATCTCACAGTACAATCTTGATCCGCCTGAAGGCGTGAAAAATTTGATGTGTCTCGTATACAAACGAATCCACATGATAGGATTTATAGTTCGTGATTACGTTCATCTCTATGCCAAGTTCTTAGACACTGTGCTGCCTTACATCAAAGAAGGGAAGATAGTGTATGTGGAAGATATAGCTGAAGGCCTTGAGAGTGCTCCAGGTGCCCTGGTTGGGCTTTTCAGTGGTCGCAATGTCGGAAAACAAGTCGTTTTAGTTGCTCGCGAATAATTTAGGCTTCTCTTTTATAGCTGTATGTGCTGTTGTTGGGAGTTTGTCTACTACTACTGTTTGCAGTATCTTCTTTTGTGGTTGGTTGCATGATATGTATTTGAGGGTTGGAGTGGAAAACGTGAAGGCAATACAGAATGAGTGTAGACTAAGGAAATGATGGAAATAAAGAGAATTTGTCTTGTGGCAATGATCAATGCATTGGTGTCTTTGTGCATTTACCATTTGTGCTTACCTTTGCAAGTGATGGAAGGACATTGACATTGCCTTTACTCTTGTCATGAAAGGATAATTAGCATTATTAATTTATTAAGGTTATTCCTTCAATCTTTTAGATGGACATATCTTCAATTTCGTGCACACATATTGATTTCTGGTCATTGCCTTAGTTGAGGTACCCCTGGTCCTTGATTTGGGAGGATCTCCAACGCATGACATGCACGACATGACATCCGCCCCAAAATTTTTTAATTTTTAGTATTTTTAGGGTTTGGTTTGGTTTTGTTGTTTTTAATTATTTTTGTAGGACATGTGTTATTGTTATGTAGTGATAAAAATAGTTTTCAATATAACTAATTGGATATTATCAATTCATTTGAAATGGAGATCCTAATTCATAATCCTTAAATGATTTATTTTTAAATATGTTTGATACATATGACTTTGCCCTTATAATGTTATATTTGTAGTTGGTCCTTAATCTTTAATAATTGGTAGTTGGTCCTTAATCTTTAGTAGTCCTTTTCATAATGATGGAATCATTTTTTTTTTTTTTAATTTCTTAAATGACTTATTTTTTAGCCTGCTTTTCCTTAATCTTTAATAGTCCCATTCATAATGATGGAAGGAATCAAATTTTTTTTGATTCTTAAAGATATAAATGACTTATTTTAACCTGTTTGACACAGACTACTTTGGTTGTTGGGCATAGGTTTCTTTATGGTGCGGATAAATTTGGTTTTAGTAGGTGGATAGATATGACATATAGTGGTAAACTTGTAGAAAATTATTTAATAAAGAAAGGAAAGATATGAATCTCGTCCTCAATAATTAAGTTCAAATGAAATGGAGAATATCCATTTAGTGTAAAATGAAGGATAATATTATAAATTTAGTCATTCAACTTTAATGTTAAGACAATACTACCCCTCATTTTAAATTAAATGGATATTCTCCATTTGAGTTGAAATGGAGAGGATCCTTAGGTATGACATGGAGAGGATCCTGTAAGTGCAACATAAGTTACAACTTGGAAATTAAAAGTGTATTTTCCCTAAGAAAACATTTGATGGACTCCATATTAAAAATTCTCTATATCCTAAATTGTTGCCCCAACCAGTAGAGCCTGTAGGAATATAATCTCGATCTTTGAGGCCTTAGTATTTTGATATTTTGATTTTTATAAAACACACCTTATTGGGTTCTATTCATCATCAGGTACTTCCCATAAGGCATTGACATTTACTTTGAGAACGTTGGGGGTAAAACACTTGATGCAGTGCTTCTAGACATGCGAGTCCATGCCCGCATTGACATGGCTACTTGTTCCAAGTGTTAAATTTTCATTTGACCATGTGTCAGTCCGTTAAGTTAACTAACAGTTAACTGACAGAAGGATCAATTTGGTCATTTTTCAAAACCACAAGAACTAATTTGATCACTTTTCAAACCTTAAGGAAAAAAAAATAAAGTTTTAAAACTCTTGGGGTATTAGGTATTTAACTCTTAATAAAAAATAAAAAAAAGAAATTTATATTAGAAAGGCATAGGTCAACAGTCCAAAATTTTTAAATCCTTAAATTTTTTATTTTGACAAATTACTCCTTGAGTACATCAACCTTTACAATAAAATCTATCCATCAGATTTTGTTAACTGCCGTTATCTTATTTGAAACGTATTGTTTTTGACCAATTAAAATATTAATTTTTTAAATTTAATTTTAAAAATTAAATATATTAAAAAAAACAGAGGTGGTTGAACCACCCCATAAGGTGGCTTGACCACACCAGATCGGGTGCTTTGGGTGTACCTGTTTTTTTAAAAAGGTCGCTAGCTCCGTAGGCCATGTTTTTTTTTTTTTTTTTAATTTTAATTTTTAACAGGGGGTGGCTGGGCCACCCCTTTAAGCTATGAGGGTGGCCATGTATTTTTTTTTTAATAGATTTAATTTTTAAAATTAAATTAAAAAAAATTAATATTTTAATGGATTAAAAATGTTACGTTTCAAGTAAGGTAACAGCAGCCAGCAGTTAACAAAATTTGACGAATAGATTTTATTGTAGGGCTTGACATACCCAATGGGTAATTTGTCAAAATAAAAAACTTAAAAATTTAAAAATTTTGGACTATTGACCCATTCATTTCTAATATAAATTCTCTAAAAAATTCCTTTTGTTTCCTCGTTGAAAATTGTTGAAGTTGACTAGTTTATATGGAGAACGACAGTTGAGCTGCTGGCAGCAATCCAAATCCGCAATGAAACAAAAAATAAATAACAACCCCCCAAAAAAATAATCTTCTTCATTGTTAAATCGTACAAGATATACATGAATAGACAAAAAAATAATCTTCTTCTACGTCCATATATTATATATATACCTCACCATTCACCAAGACAGAGGCACAGAGACACGTACAGAGACAGAAAGACAAATTAAAGAGTTTAGAGACTAGAGTTGCAATGGCGAGTGTTAATGGAGAGGAAGTTGTGAGCAACAAGCAGGTGATACTGAGGGAGTATGTCAGTGGTTATCCAAAGGAATCGGACATGGACGTCACGTACCACTGGTACTGTTGAATTGAAGGTCGTCCCCGAAGGTTCCAAATTTCCAATGCTGTTCTGGTGAAGAACCTCTACTTGTCCTGCGATCCCTACATGCGAAACCGCATGAGACCAGCCACTGAAAGCTACATCGGCTCCTACACGCTGGGTTCGGTCTGTGGATTCTCTGACCCAGTGGTGGAGTCAGACAATTTATATTGGGGGTGCCGCTAAAATTTTTTTGAGGGTATTGAGTGGTAACTTGCCTAAACATGGGAGTAGAAAATTTGTTTTTTTTTTCTTTTTTTTTTTGGGAGTGCTGTGTATAGGGCTGTAAGCGAACAAAGTTACCCGTGAGCTTGCCGGCTTACAAAGTTTTATCGCGACTTGATTATTAAATGAGTCACTCATGGACGCGAAATCAGACTTGATTATTAAACAATACATACCCGTATAAAACTCTACTCGCTCGTTTAAAGTTCGTGAACAAACTTGTGTAAGTATTAGACGACTAGATATATTTATTATATATACATATTATAAATTTAATAAAAATAACTTATATAGTATATTACTTATTATTTAATAGCAATTTAACAATAGTCAATGTATATTAATTATTAAGTATTTCTCAAAAAAGAATAACAATAATTAATTGGTATACAATATATAATTATATCTATGATTATAAGTAAATGTATAATATATAATTGAATGACAAAAGTTAATCATATGATTATATCTTAAATAAAAATCATGATACATTGATACTTAATCATATTATTCATATAATCATATTGATTCATATAATTCATATCATATATAATGAAAATGTGATTAGAATAATCCCAAATGAAATGATTAGAATTAGAAATTTAAAATTGACAATAACAAATTAACAATGCATGTAACGTCATATAATTACAAACTAAGTATTGACATTGTCATTTGAAATTTGGAATTGATAGCATGAGATATTATTGTTGATAAATTGTCTTAGTGAGTCATTTCGGCTCATTTCGTCGACTCAACTCGTCTACTAGATGAGCTCGAGAGCTCTCGCACAAGGAATTTTCTTAATGCCAAGCTTAAATTTTGAGCTCGGCAAAAGCTCGGCTCGAGCTCGAGCTCGTGAAATTTTAAATAAGCAAGCTTGGACAGCCTTGACTAGCCCAAGCTTGGCTCATTTACAGCCCTAGCTGTGTAGAACTTATGAAAAAAAAAATAGCAAAATTTTTTTTTTGTTTTTTAAAAGCTCATGGCACCCCCAAAGCTATGAGTGGCTCCGCCACTGCTCTGACCCGTTATTTTGGTTTTCTTTTGGAGTTCTATGATTCAGCGTTTCGAAAATTTGTTTTTTGTTTGGTGATTGATACAATATAATTTTTGAAACTACGTACGCACCCCATTGATGGACATGGGGAGGGAAAAGTTTTGGATTCTGGGCATCAAAACTTCAAGAAAGGAGACTTGGTTTGGGGAGTAACCGGGTGGGAAGAATATAGTCTCATTACAGAAACTGATTATCTGTTTAAGATTGAACACACAGATGTGCCTCTCTCCTACTACACTGGAATTCTTGGTAACCTTACTGCTTCTGATTCTGTTTTGTTCTTGTTTGGCTGTCTTAAAAACAGGAGATCGATGTTGGAAATTAGCATCATCTTTTGACATATCTACCCAAGTGATGCCGTATGCATGCATAGTATGATATAAATCTAACATATTGATTATATATATATGTAGGTATGCCTGGTATGACTGCTTATGGTGGTTTCTATGAAGTTTGTTCTCCTAAGAAAGGAGAATATGTCTTCATTTCAGCAGCTGCTGGTGCAGTTGGTCAGCTTGTTGGACAGTTTGCGAAATTGTTGGGTTGTTATGTTGTTTGAAGTGCTGGAAGTAAAGAGAAGGTACCTTGATATTGGGATACATACTTTCTGTTATCTAGCCCTTCTTTATTTGATGGCTGTCATCTAGGGGTATTAGTATTTAAGGATAATTATCTTTTTCCCTTATGAACTATCACGCTCCGTTAATATGCCCTTATGAACTATTACGTTCACTTCTCAACCACATTGAATTACTAAAAACTCACCAAAAAATCCTATTTCGTCAGTTAACTTTGTTAAATCGGATAAAAATATTCTTTTCTAAATGTTAAATCTCATTAAAAGACAAAAATGCTCCAAATAAAAATTAAAACAAAAAATATAGATATATAAAACTTTAAAAAAAAACTTATAAATTAATTTAAAAAAATAAAAAATGGGGTGGCCAACAAGCCACCACTTAGGCCATGAAGATGGCCGCACACCACCTCGGCCACATTTGGGATGCTGGGGGTGGTGCATGACCAACCCCAACCAGATCTAGGTGGCTTGAAGGCCATCCCTACCTCAGGGGTGGCACAGAAGTTACCCTAGAGGTGACTTGGGGTGGCCACGTGCCGGCACCATGGGTTGGGCAGCCACCCCTAGCAACCTCTGGGGTTGGCCACCCCCTCCCTCAATTGGGTGGAACAGAAGCCACCTCTCCCTCTATTTTCTTTTTCTAAAAAATTATTTTTAAGTTTTTTTTTTTAATTTTTTTAATAAATTTATTTATTTTCAAATAATAATGACACGTATCATCATTAATCTATTGGTGATGACATGATATACTAATAGAATCCATTAAGTATTTTGGCGGAATTTGATTATAGAGACTAAATTGTTATTTTGGCCTATTCCAATAATCTTTAAATTATTTATTTATTTTATATCACATGGATTTGCAATTTAGGCTAACAACATGAAATGATTTTGCATTTATATACTTTTCCGTTTAAGTTTTTTTTTTTTTTTTTTAAATTTTTATATTCACTTTTAAATTTTTATAAATTAATTTATAAGTGTTTTGTAATTTTTAATTTATTTTTATAATTAAATTTATAACTTTTTTTTTTAAATTTTGATTTTTTTAGAGTTAAATACTTTATTCTCCTTGTGGTTTAACTTCTTTATTTTTTGGCCCCTAAGGTTTACTTTTATTATAGAAGGTACATGTGGTTTATATAAAAATGGAGATGATACCTCTGTCTAAATTTCATTTAAAATTTGACGGAACGTCACACTAGCATCAATAACTAATTAAAAAGTAACCTTTTTAAAAAAAACTTAAAAATTATATTTAATTAATTAAAAAAAAAAGGATTTGGGGGTGGGGGTGGCTGGCTGGATTGGGGTTGGCGGGTGAAATAGAAGTGGCTGAAACCACCCCCAAACCCATTAAGGGTGGCTCGACCACCTTGAATTGGTTCAATCACTAGATGATTGGCTTGCACCCCACGACTTATGGGGTGGTTCAACTTGCTCTAAAGGGTGGTTTCGGCCACCTTATTGGGGCCCTTGGGGGTGGCCAAACCACACCCATAAGTCGTGGGGGTGCCAAACCACCCTATGTGGGGGTGGTGAGCCACCCCCCAATTTGGCCAGATGGGGATGCCCAAGGTGGTGGCTACGGCCACCCCAAGTCCATAGGAGGCAAAAAATAAAGAAATTAAACCATAGGAGAGAATAAGGTATTTAACCCCCTCCCCTTTTTAATTGAAACTGGTACTGATACATTAATAATAAGGTATTATAATTTTTGTTTATAAAATTAAGACATTTGAGTCATTTCAAGATTTTTAACGAGATTGATTGACCGAATGGAGTTTTTGGTAAGTAAATGGTAGTATGATATGATTAGGTGGTGAGTATGGTAATTCATGGGGACATATTAACATAGCGTGGTAATTCATGTGGAAAAAAGATATTACTTCTATTATTTAATATGTGACAATGGTTATGGTGGAGGTTGATATTTTTGTTAACTATTGTTTATTCTTTGTGATTGTGGAGTGGGTGCAAGTGGGATAAATGTACTATTCACTAAAGAACTCTTTTGTTTTGTTTTTTTTTTGGGTAATTGCCTTTTTCCCCATAAATTACAATGCATTTTCATTTTGTCCTCATGAACTACCAATTGTGACACCTGACCCCATGAACTATCATTTTGTATCCAAAACCTCCCATCCGTTAGTCAAATGCATTAACTCGAACGCTCAAAGTGACAATGAATTGTAGTTCATGGGGGCAAAGTGACGAGTATGTAGACCATCTGAGTTAACGCATTTGATTGACAGAATGAAGGTTTTGGGCACAAAATGGTAGTTCATGATGTCGGGTGTCATAGTTGATAATTGATAGGAAAAAATACCAAGACGTTATAGTTGATGGGGAAAATGTAATTATCCTTTGTTTTTTGTTCTATATATTAATAAACTCATATTTCTTATATTAAAAACCAGGTCGATCTTTTGAAGAATAAGTTTGGTTTTGATGAAGCTTTCAACTATAAGGAAGAGTCTGACCTGGATGCAGCTTTGAAAATGTCAGTTTTAATTATTACTTGACACTTGTATATATTATCCAAAAAAGTTAGTGGGAATATTAGTTGTTTTGATCTTTGAAGCACACGCACATTATTTGTTTCTGTTGACCACGTACATGCAGGTATTTCCCAGAAGGCATTGACATTTACTTTGAGAATGTCGGGGGTAAAACACTTGATGCAGTGCTCCTAAACATGAGAACCCATGGGCGCATTTCTGTATGTGGAATGATCTCACAGTACAATCTTGATGAGCTTGAAGGCTTGAAAAATTTGGTGCTTATCATATCCAAGTGAATCCATATGCAAGGATTTATAGCCTTTGATTACTATCACCTCTATCCCAAGTTCTTAGACACTGTGCTGTTTGGCATCAGAGAGGGGAAGATTGTGTATGTGGAAGACATTGCTGAGGGCCTTGAGAATGGCCCGGCTGCCTTGGTTGGACTTTTCAGTGGTCGTAATGTAGGAAAACAAGTTGTCTTAGTTGCCCGCGAATAACTTGTCTGTCTTTTGCACTTGTTCGTCCATGGTGTTGGTGGAATGAGTTCCTTGTTGGTGCTACTGTTTTCCTACTGTTGTGGTTTGATGGAGTTCAAAGTGTAATATTCTATATATGGAATATACATTAATAAATCCCAAGTTATTTACACTAATTTATAAGCATTCCAAAATCTATAGCAACCAAAAACCTTCTTGAATCTGATCCGGAAAGTGTAAACGCCAAAAAATGGTTTCTCTCTCACTAACCCTAGCTAGTATGAAGTTATACAAAACGGATGAATATTGTGTATATTTATAAGATAGAGTGCAGATTGATTTCATTATTCAACCATATAACTCCACTGTCCATTAAAGTATATATTAAGGGTTTGTTTAAAATTACGTTAGAGAGCTTAAAAAGTTGTGTCAAATAAAAGCTGACATATTTGGTGATAAAATTCAAAAGTATTTATTTTGATTTTTTTACTCTAAAAATGATCATAACATACTTTTGACAAAAACTTAAAAATAAAATTTTTGTCAAAAATATTTTTTGACTTAAAAGTTCAATTTTTCAAAAGCAATCTAAAAAAGACTCTTAAGTCCAATAGGAAACTACTTTAAAAAACAGAGTAGAGATAAAACCAATAACACGATAAACAGTGAAAGCACAAGAATTTTTTTCTGTGCTTCCTTGAAAAAAAAAAAAGTTGTTGAAGTTCACAGGTGTACCTACAAGTCAACAATCGGAAAAAAAAAAAACAATCGAAACCCGAAGATTCTATATGGCATTTTGATTTCGTCAACCCAATAATCTTCTTCCAAGATTATTCAACTTAATTGGTAATTGAAAATAGACAGTGACGTATTATGTGACGAAAGTTCATGTCGGCACGTCAGCAGTGACGAATATATTCGGATCAGCGTGCTACAAAAAGACAACCCCGGCCGATCTGTTCCACTTCCGCACCTCACCAGACACCAAGACAGAAACACGCAGAAAGAAATTAAGAGAAAGAGTGTGAGCTTAGCAATGGCGAGCGTTGGTGGAGAAGAAGTAGTGAGCAACAAGCAGGTGATATTGAGGGATTATGTCAGTGGTTTTCCAAAGGAATCGGACATGTACGTCACCACGGCAGGTACCGTTAAACTGAAGGTTCCCGAAGGTTCCAATGCTGTTCTCGTGAAAAACCTCTACTTGTCCTGCGACCCCGTCATGCGAACTCAGATGGCACGAGTCATTAAGAGCGGATTCAGTTCTTTCACCCCTGGCTCTGTGAGTATCTGTTTTGGTTCTCATAGCCAGCCAGCTAGCGAGTTTGATACGTTAGAAAGTTTTTAGTCAACCATAATCATAAGATTAAGCCTTTAGCATTAACTAGCATATAACCTTCGCTATGCATGTAATTTTTCATTGTAATTTAATTTAAAAGCTTAAACGCGGGCATCCTATCTTACTTTTCATTATAATTAAGTTTTTTTTTTAAAAAAGGTTCATGTCACATGTTACGATTTAAAGGCACTTCAAAAGGAAGGTTTCAGTTATTATATATATGATATATGATTTGATTTATATTATTTGTTTCCTTATTTGATTTGGACATTGATAACTTAATTAATAAAATAATTTATATGTAAAAACTCTTAAAATATAATAAGGTTTTGACTATTATATATGACATATGATTTGATTTGGACATTGATAATACTTTACTAATGAAATAATTTTTATATGGAAATTTTTTGAAATATAATTACTTATCATTAATTACGCAAATTTAATAATTGATTTTTTAAGTAAAAATTGATCCACTCTTAAAAAACCGATTTACAAATTATGTCTTAAAAAAATAGTTTAGTATTAAAATAAAAATGGTTCATGCCACATGTCGCAAATACTTCTAAAAGTGATTTGGCTTACATACATATATATATGATTCCTTAAACGTGTTTGTTGTGTAAGACACTTTTCTCTTTCTAAGAAGTTCCTCTCTCATTTTTTTTTTTTTTTTTCATGTCCACACACAAGAGAAGGGGATTTGAACTGGTGACTTTAGCGTGGTCCTAGCCGGTTGAGCTACCGTTGAGGACAAAAGTTCCTCTCTTGCGTTGCCCATGAGTGCTTTGTCTAGGAGGAGGAAAGAACTCCTCTTCCTCCCCTCACTCATTAATTAAGTTGCTTCATTCTAATGATCGTGTCCTGCTGGAAACTCGCAGCCATTAACTGGGTATGTAGTGGCTAAAGTTTGGATTTCGGGCACCCACTTTTTAAGGAGGGACCTTGTTTAGGGTATTTCTAGATGGGAAGTGTTAGTTTGAAGTATTGGCTAAGTTTCGTGAACAAAATGAAATGAAAAGAGCCAACCGCTCGGACGGGATTCATTGCCGCTCGGACGTGAACTTCAATACTAAAACCCGAGAGCTCCGTCAGATTCGCTCAGATCCTGCTCGCAGTCTGCTCGACGCCTTCAACGCTACCGCCAAGATTGAAGAATGCGACGAAGAAAGCGGCGGAAACCTAGAAATTTCCACATCGAATAGTGACCGTCCGAACGCCCATCATGACCGTCTGACGAACGCCACTTCACGCCCATCATCCATGTATATTCAAGTGACCGTCCGAACGCCAATCTTCCCGTCTGACGCTACTCTACCGTAATAGCTTTTATTTGGATTCTAATCGTGTCCTAGGTTTAGGTTTTGTGGGCTATTATAAATACACCTCTATAGAATGTTAGAGGTACGGATTTTCACCCCAGAGTTCGTGAGAGGCTGTAATTAAAGAGAGAAATATTGTGAGCCTTGTTGTTCCTCTTAGAGGATCTTTGTTAGTTTGTTTGTGAGCGAAATTGAGAAGTCTATCGGAAGGGTCCGTAAAGGAGAATCACGTTGAAGAAGATTGTGAGCAAGGAGACGAAGTTGAGGCTTGTCGATCTTATGAGCCAAGGTCTTGCAAAGGGTTGTAAGTGTTCCTAGTGTCTCGTAATCTCGGATAATTTTGATAGTGATTTCGGTTTGGTCGCCTTGAGAGGTTTTACAATTAGATCGGTTTCTAATTGGTTTCTCTTCGTCACCAAAACTTTGTGTTTGATTGTTCATATTTTGGTGATTGCTTGCTTAGATTTAAATATCCGTTAATTCCGCATAAACCGTGATATTTATCTGCTTAGGTTTTTCAATTGGTATCGAGCGGTTCACTTTGTTTGGATTAAATTCTAAGTGTGATCCTTGTTTGTTTTCTAACATGTCTCAAACCCTTAATTGCCTAATTTTGATGGAACTAATTATGGCTATTGAAGTCCCGTATGAGATTTTTCTTAAAATCAATAGACGCTTGGTCTCATATTGAATTTGGATTTCAAGCTCCGATAACACAATGAATGGTCTATTGCTGAAAACAAATCTCGTGTGGCTAATGACAAAGCTATGAATGCATTGTTCTTAGCAATTTCACAAACCGAGCACTCTAGAATTTCAAATTGTGATAGTGCTAAAGATGCTTGGGAGATTCTAGAAACTACTTATGAAGGAACAAATCTTGTTAAAGCTACAAAACTTCAAATGTTAGTTTCTAAGTTTGAAAGAATTGAAATGTTAGAAGATGAGACTTTTGATGACTTTTGGTAAACTTAGTGAAATTAGAAACTCCATGATAAATCTAGGAAAGAAAGTTTTGACACTAAGATTGTGAGAAAGGTTATGAGATCACTCCCATAGATTCAAAATGAAGGTAATAAACCCATTGAGTCATGCACGATTTGGAGACCTTGAGGATAGAAGAGTTAGTTGGTGCCTTACAAACTTATGAGTTTTCTTTGTCTAAACCTAGGAATATAAGGATCTTGCCCTTAGAACTCTTAGAAAGAACTCGATGAGTCATCCGATGAGGAACCATGATGAGAAAATAGCATTGGCAGCTAGACAAGTACCATAAGTATAGGCATAGATTTCCCAAGAGACTTGAAAAGCTAGAAGAGAGTTACAAGGATAGAAATGAAAGAGACCCACGTGGTCCAAAATGTTATGAGTGCTCGTTATGGTCATTTGCAAGGATTGTGCTAACCTCATGAGTAATAAACCAAAGGATAAAAAGGCTTTCAATATTACCATGAGTGACACTGATGAGGAGGTTCCCGATGATTCCCCTAATTATGTAGCTTTTGGGATTTCCTATGATTCTGATGATTCTAATCAATCGATGATAAGTCCGCTCGATAATGAATCAAATAGGGTTAGTGACCTTCAAAACTCCTTTAACAATTTGCAGGAAAATTTTTCTACAATTAGAAATTCTAACCTAAAACTTGTTAAGGATGTCAAGAATCTTGAACTTGAAAGGGATAATTTGTTAAAGAATTGAGTGATTCACATGCTGTTTGCAATTCTCTCAAATCAAAAATCATGTGTTAATTGCTAAGAATAAATCCTCTCCAAAATGATCCGATTGAAACTAGAAATCACTTGAGTACTTTCTCTAGTGAAAAGCTTAATCAAATGTTGCATGCTGAAGCGCCTAGTGACAGATCTGGTTTAGGATTTGATAAAACTGCATCTTGTTCTTCTAACCATGCCTCGCTTCAAAGATTGTGTTTGTTAAACCAGTTGAAGTAGAAAATCTTCGTGAAGAAAAGCCAGCTGTTCTGACTCAAAGAAGGTAAGAAAGGTAAGAAAACTCTTGTATCTCATGCATCTTACCCTAGGCCTAGAGTTGCTCAAAGATTTGTCCCTACATGCCATCATTGTGGAAAAGTGGGTCACATTCGACCTCACTGTTTTAATTTGAAAACTCATGCGTAAGAATAAAAATTTCAGATTCTAGGATAGATTGTGAGGGTTTAATACAATGATGAAAAGGAGTGCTATCTAGGTTAGACCTGTTTGAAAAATTCATAAACCTAGACCTAAGATCACTCAAGTGTGGGTTAGGAAGGATGATACCATTCACCCATTGAGGGGAGTGGTAATGAACTCACCTTATTTTAGGTGAGCCAATAACATGCCTAGGATTGTTTTTCCTGCTTATCCTTGAGATTCCTAGAGCATGTTATATTTTTTTTGTTTTTGTTTAATTTTTTGTTGTGCATTTTTTTTGTTGTTAAAATTTTTCAAAAAGACAAAAATATGTTTAGTTAGTTGTTTTTCTCTTCTTCTTTGTCTTATGCACCTAGATTGTCCATTAAATTCTCATGTTGCCTTTATGGATTTAATTCTTGCATCTTGGAATGTTCTTAGTATGCATGAGATGAACTTTTGTTCAATGGACTTGTTATTGTGGTTACCTAAAGCCCGAGTTTACCTCGCACGCTTTTGCCTATGCTTAATTTTTGTGCACATTTAAGCTTATTTTTTTGGGTAACCATATGAGGTTTTTGACTAGTATTTGTTTCAAATTGACCATTTGCTAGTTGAACCTAGGGCTTAAAAATTTCCTGCTTTCTCGGTTGTGATAAGCACTACATGTTTAAGGACACTTTCTCATAGAGAAAAGAAACAAAATAGTGAAACAAATGAATCAAAAGATCACATTCCAAAAGGAATTTATTTCACTGTGTCAAACTTGTGCAAATTGTTTTACAATGAGAAATGTATAGGATGAGAGTGGCTAGGCCCTAGTATGATAAGGTTTGACTTTTGATCTGAGATACTTGTCAAAACCTCATGGTGGTGAAACTCCAAGTTTTTGATGGCTCACACACTACACACAAGCATGGGTTGGATGAAACATTTTTATTCGCTTGAGTTAAACAATTTCAATGTCTGTTGTCACTTCAAATCTCATGTATATTTTGTATATTTGGAGCATGCTTGGGTTATTCATTGCTGAATTTTCATGAGATTTTTATGGGTGTATCATGTGTGTTCATTTGACTTTTGAGGGGAGAAACATGGTTTGATTTCCAGTTTCTTGTTGATTTTTGAGTCACATATTGAGGGGAGTTTCTATTGTTCATGATTATGCATTATCTCTTTGCATTTTTATTCATGAGTTGAGTTTATTTTTTTGTTCCACATGTGCCTTGATGCGCTTTGTTAGTGTTTCAGAAATATGTTACCTTTTGTCAATTTGTGACAAAAGGGGAGTTTATTGGGGAAATGATTTTGTTCTAAATTGCCAAAGGGGAGTTTGTTAGTTTGAAGTATTGGCTAAGTTTCGGATCAAAATGAAAAGAAAAGAGCCAACCGCTCGGACGGGATTCATTGCCGCTCGGACGGATGCAATCAAGGACTTCAATACTAAAACCCGAGAGCTCCGTCGCAGCCTGCTCGCATCCTGCTCGTTCGCTCGACGCTTTCAACGCGCCGCGCAAGATTGAAGAATGCGACGAAGAAAGCGGCGGAAACCTAGAAATTTCCACATCAGAATAGTGACCGTCCAACGCCCATCATGACCGTCCAACGCCACCGCTCACAAAGCCCATCATCCATGTATATTCAAGTGACCATCTAACGGCCAATCTTCCCGTCCGACGCTACACCGTAATAGCTTTATTTGGATTCTAATCGTGTCCTAGGTTTAGTTTTGTGGGGCTATTATAAATACACCTCTATAGAATGTTAGAGGTACGGATTTTCACCCCGAGAGTTCGTGAGAGGTCAGAATTAAAGAGAGATTTATTGTGAGCCTTGTTGTTCCTCTTAGAGGATCTTTTGTTAGTTTGTGAGCGAATTGAGAAGTCATCGGAAGGGTCCGTAAAGGAGAATCACGCTGAAGAAGATTGTGAGCAAGGAGACGAAGTTGAGGCTTGTCGATCTTACAGAGCCAAGGTCTTGCAAAAGGGTTTTCTAGTGTTCCAAATCCGGATAATCTTTTTGATAGTGATTTCGGTTTGGCTGCCTGAGAGGTTTTACAATTAGATCGCTTTCTAATTGGTTTCCTCTCGTCACCAAAACTTTGTGTTTGATTGTTCATATTTTGCGATTGCTTGCTTAGATTTAAATATCTTAATTCCATAAACTGTGATATTTTATCTGTTTAGCGTTTTTCGGAAAGAGTCTGACCTAATTCGGCTAAAGCTCATAAGATCCAACACTTTGATGTACCCTTTCCTATTATACTGGACTTCTTAGTACGTTGTTTGCTCATTCAATTCTATGAAGTTTTGATTGATTTGAGATTAAATTTAGAAGAAGATGATTATGTCTCCAGGAGTTGTTTCATTGGTCCATATTTTTTATTTCTTTTCAAACAGATGTGGTTGGTATGACTGCTTATGTTGGTTTCGACGAAGTTTGTTCTCCAAAGAAAGGAGAATATGTCTTCATTTCTGCAGCAGCTGGGGCAGTTGGTCAGCTTGTCGGACAATTCGCCAAAATGTCGGGTTGTTATGTTGTAGGAAGTGCTGGGAGTAAAGAAAAGGTACATTTATTCAATTTACTTCTCTGTTCTCTATCATTAAAACCACAGAATATTTCATGGCTTATTTTGTGACTGTGGAGTGAAAAGACTCATTAATTCTTCTTCTGTACGTTATAATTTAGGTTGATCTATTGAAGAACAAATTTGTTTTCGACAATGCTTTCAACTATAAGGAAGAGCATGATTTGGATGCAGTTTGAAAAGGTCATCAGTGAGAGTTTCTCAAGTTTCTGATGCATTTAAATTTGGTTTTAGTATATGAATATAATTTTGATCTTTAAAACACACACATCTTATTGGGTTCTATTCATTATCATGATGATCAGGTACTTCCCACAAGGGATTGACATTTACTTTGAGAATGTCGGGGGTAAAACACTTGATGCAGTGCTTCTAAATATGAGAGCCCATGGCCGCATTGCTGTATGTGGAATGATCTCACAGTAAAATCTTGATGAGCATGAAGGCTTGAAAAATTTGATACATCTCCTATACAACCGAATTCACATGATAGGATTTACAGTTCGTGATTACCTTCATCTCTATTCCAACTTCTTAGACACTGTATTGTCTTACATCAAACAAGGGAAGATAGTGTATGTGGAAGACATAGCTGAAGGCCTTGAGAGCGGTCCGGCCGCCCTGATTGGTCTTTTTAGTGGTCGCAATGTCGGAAAACAAATAGTTTTAGTTGCTCGCGAATAATTTAGGCCTGTCCTATGTACCTGCATATATGTGCTGTTGTTGGGAGTTTGTCTAGTACAATTAGTGTGTGCAGTATCTTCGTATAAATAATCCTATATATATAATGAGCGTATAGTCTGGAAAAAGACGGATAAAGAGAATTTGCTTAGTGGCAGTGATCGATGCATTGGTGTCTTTGTGCATTTACCATTTTAACTGATGGAATTGGAAGAATAATCATGACATTGGCTTACTCTTGTCATTAAGGGACAATTACCATCATTCAGGTTCATCTACAAGGAGACGTTTATGCTTTTAATTGCTTCCATCTTTAATTAGATGGTGATATGATCTTGATCAGCTTCATGCACACATTGATTTCTGGTCATTGCCTTAATTAGTTGAGGTACTATCCGGTCCATGATTTGGGAAGATCTCTAACAGTACGCATGCACCCCGCTTTAAAAATAAAATAAAAATAAAAATAGGGTAAAGTCCTTCCGAACTTTCAATTGTACGTACGACAATGTTCCCTCTAAACTATTAAAACATTGTCCCCCAAGGCTAACAAAAAGATATAAATATCCCTATATATTTCACAATAAGACAAAGATACCCCTATATATAAATTCGAAAAAAAAGAAGATAATTTTAACTATTATTTAAAAAAAATGATATTTTTTTAAACAAAAAATTTTAATTTGTTTTTAAATGGAAATTTTAATTTTTAAAAAAATATTTTTTAATTCTGTTTTAAAAAACAAAAACTTTTATTTTTTTAAATGTATATATATATATTTTTTACAACGGAAGTTTGTATTTAAAAAATTATAAAATAAAAATAAAATCGAAAATTTTCAATTTTTTATAACAAAAATCTAAATTTATTAATTTTTTTCTTGTAAAAATGATTTTTTTGTTTTTTTTCTAGAAGTTTTAGTTTTAGTTTTTTTTTTTAAATTACTGAGGGTAGTTTTGTCATCAGGGCTACATTGTCAATTATGTGGTAATTTGAGGGGTGTACGTGGACTTTCCCTTAAAAATAAATAAAACTTCAATATATATATAATATAATGAAAATAAAGAAAAATTATGGTATAATTAAATAGAGTGCAATTGGGCTCATAGGCGTTTGATTTTTAGTCAGGGTATCAGTTAGTCTTAAAATAATTCATACATGTGCAAGTTTGATTGAATGAAGTTATGCTCCACTCAATCAAAATGGCATATCCATATATGGTAGTCCCACACATGTTTGAGTAGGTAATGCAAATATAACTTAATTTTGTGAGATGAGTTAGGTCTACAAATTTTTTCAAATAAAACCAATTTTGAGCATGCAACTTAATTAAGCTCCATAAAACCAACTTAAGCTACAAATTTCTTCAAATAAAACCAATTCATTTTCTTTTCCCCTTCATTTGAGCTCCACATAGAGCAACAAAGATAGAAAGTGAAGAGTGAGAGAAAAGAACATGCATGTTAAAACATGAACGTGACAATATTTTATTGGTCTTATGTGGTGGCATGGCCTACGTACTTGGCACAAATTTGTCAACTTTTTATTTGTTATTTATTTTTTATTATGTTAACTTTTTATTTTATTTTTTTTGACATGTTCACATAAGAGGGAGGAGGGGGATTCGAATTAGTGACTTCGCTTCATTAAGCGTGGTCCCACCTGGTTGAACTACCTCTTGGAGATGTTAACTTTTTTATTTGAATATAGAAAATGATAAACAATGAAAGCACAAGTTCCGTTTCTGCTGCTTTAAAAAATTTAAAGAACATTTTAATAAAAACACGAAATCTAGAGACCAAAAATATATTTAACAAGGAAATAAAAAACGTATAAACCTTTTTGCTTCCTTGTGAAAAATTGTTGAACATGTTAAAAAAAAAAAAAAAATTGTTGAAGTTAATTCACATGTGTATAGAGACACTAAATGTAACGCTCTGAAAATTCATATAATTTTTTTGGTATTACCTTCCCAGTACGTAGATTTGGCTGGTGACCCATCCTCCGCCATTGCTGGCTAGCTAGGGTGGGTGCCCACGTACTGATGGGCGCCGCCTGGTTGTAGCTATGAGTCTATGACGGACTTTTCAGGTGGATCGTCACCGCTGACTGCCCCTCACACCCAAACTATATCCTCATAGTGACATATAATGTGACGCAAATTTCACGTAACCAACTTAAGCAGTGACGTAAGCAATGAAGTCCGTTTACTACAAAATCCCACCTCTTCTCAGTTCTCCCACACCTTCCCATCGAAACACAGAGAAAGAAAGAGAGAGAGAGAAAGAGTGTGAGCTTAGCAATGTCGAACGTTGATGGAGAGAAAGTAGTGAGCAACAAGCAGGTGATATTGAGGGATTATGTCAGTGGTTTTCCAAAGGAATCAGACATGTACGTCACTACTGGTACCGTTAAACTGAAGGTCCCCCAAGGTTCCAATGCTGTTCTCGTGAAAAATCTCTACTTGTCCTGCGATCCCTACATGTGCGCCCTCATGAGGCCGACCACGTCCATTGAGGCCACCTACTTTGCCCCCTTCAAGCCCGGTTCGGTCAGTGGATTCTCTGACCCCTTATTTTGATTTTATTTTGAAGTTCTATATATGATCATATACAAGTACTGCAATATTTAGAAACTTGAGTTTTATTGTTTTCTTTTTTTCGGATTGATTTTTACGAGCTTGATTTTGGAACTAATTGGCAGCCCATTATTGGACATGGAGTGGCTAAAGTTTTGGATTCTGCGCATCCCGACTTCAAGAAAGGAGACTTGGTTTGGGGAATGACCGGGTGGGAAGAATATAGTCTCATTACGGAAACTGATTTTCTGTTTAAAATTCAACACACAGATGTGCCTCTTTCCTATTACACTGGAATTCTTGGTAATTAAGCTTAGTGCTTCTGGTTCTGTTTTGTCCTTGTTTGGCTGTCTTAAAAACATGATATGTAGGAAATTAGCATCATCTTTTGATATACACAAGTGATGCCGTATGCAATGGTTAGAAGCTAATTAATTTGGTATATAAATCTAACATATTCATTTTATATATATGTAGGTATGCCTGGTATGTCTGCTTATGCTGGCTTCTATGAAGTTTGTTCTCCAAAGAAAGGAGAATATGTCTTCATTTCAGCAGCTTCTGGTGCAGTTGGTCAGCTTGTTGGACAATTTGCAAAATTGTTGGGTTGTTTTGTTGTCGGAAGTGCTGGAAGTAAAGAGAAGGTACCCCTTTCTATTGATGTAATATATATATATATATATATATATGTGTGTGTGTGTGTGTGTTTGTGTTTTATTTCTTTATTCTTTTTCTTCTTCTTCTTCTTTTTTATTTTTTTATTTTTATTTTTATTTTTTTTATTAATAAACTCATATGTCTTCTGTTAAAAACCAGGTTGATCTTTTGAAGAATAAATTTGGTTTTGACGAAGCTTTCAACTATAAGGAAGAGCCTGACTTGGATGCAGCTTTGAAAAGGTTAGTTTTAATTAAATTTGCTCTAAAGCTAGCTTGAGTAATAATATTAACAAACTGGATGGGGCCATTACTTGACTCCATATATATTATCATAAATGATTGCAAAGATATTGGGCTTAAAGAAAGTTTTAGCTCGTAACAATAGCTTTAATGTTGGGTTAATACTGGCTTCTAATGACCACGAACAGGTATTTCCCAGAAGGAATTGACATTTACTTTGAGAATGTTGGAGGTAAAACACTTGATGCAGTGCTCCTAAACATGAGAACTCATGGCCGCATTGCTGCATGTGGAATGATCTCACAGTACAATCTTGATGAGCCTGAAGGTGTGAAACATTTGATGAATCTCATATACAAGCGAG
Source organism: Carpinus viminea (assembly GCA_013348765.1). NCBI lineage: Eukaryota > Viridiplantae > Streptophyta > Magnoliopsida > Fagales > Betulaceae > Carpinus > Carpinus viminea. The sequence goes on from CP054671.1 coordinate 11,753,668, forward strand.
TCTATATGCAAGGATTTGCAGTTTTTGATTACTATCACCTCTATCCTCAAGTTCTTAGAGACTGTGCTGCCTTACATCAAAGAAGAGAAGATAGTGTACGTGGAAGACATAGCTGAAGGCCTTGAGAGTGGCCCGGCCGCCCTGCTTGGACTTTTCAGTGGTCGCAATGTTGGAAAACGACTCATTGTAGTTGCTCGCGAATAGTTTATAGCCTGTCTTTTGCACATGTTCGTGTTGTTGTTTGTTACTATCCAACTTAATTGGCAACACAGTTTATTTTGGCAAAATAAAGTATACTCATTTGGAAAGAATAAAATGTTAATTACCTTCATGTATTCTCTATTTAGGGAAAAACAATAAAGAGTATTTTTCTCCAAATAATGTACGTAATCTTATTTGTTAGGTAGTATGTTTCCTTCTACATATAGAAATTCTAATGAATATGTAAGGTTTTTGAATTGGTATGCATCAATCGCACACTAAAACCAAGTGTAAACAAGTAAATAAGGTGTGTAGAAAATGAAGAACAACAAAAACACTACTAAGAGAGAAATATTTAATTTGCGTGGTTCGGCATTAAAGCATATATGTATTCACTGATAGTTCGACAAGGAAGAGTGGTTTACAACACAATCATCTCAACTTTTATAATCTTACACTCATAATGCATTTTTAAAATAAAAAAAAAAAACAAGCGGACCAGTCGGCATAAAACTGCAATATATTTTGAGCTTAATGCTAAATTGAGGAAATCTTCGTAAACTAGAAAGCTCATTCAAATAAGGGGAAAATTCATTTTATCCTCTTGAAGGTTCAGGGGTTTTTCAATTTAAAACCGAAGTTTAAAAATTAGCAATGTATCCCCCATAATGTTTCAAAAATTGGATGAAAATTTATGAAATTACGTAATTACCCTCAGGCTTTTGTTTTTTTAAATTTCTATTCATTTAGATGAAAAGTATTAACAGAGGGTTTAAATTGAAACTTTTTGAAATTTCAGGGGGTAAATTGCCAATTTTAAAACTTTGGGGTTCAAATTGAAAAATTCTTGAAATTTTAAGGGGGTCAACTGAATTTTCTCCCTCAAATAACTACAATTTTGTGCTTGCAAAAACATTTTTATTTTAATGTTTACTCGATCAAAACAGATTGACGAAAATCTCGTGTACAAATCTTGCTCGAACAAGATTGCAATAGGATTTTCATTCAACTGTGGCTCAAGCAAGATTGTGACTAATTGTGGGAGAGAAACTTTGCTTGACACTTGCGTGATGTTTGCTTAAGCAAGACTCTGATTATTTTAATAAAGGCTAGTTTCGTAATTTTTCCAGCATAATAAGGGTTAGCTTGTATAATTGTAATACCCAAACATAAATTAGGGTTAAGTATGATCTAATTATCATTTAAGAATGCTAGGGTTGATTCTCATTTCATATAGAGTGAGGCCTTGGAATTTTTTAAATATTTTCATGTTTCATTGGACGTTCGAAGTGGAAAAGCCAAACGTTCGAGCCAAACCCAAGTAAAAATCGTTTCGAGCAAAGACCACTGAACTTTCGACTTGAAACCCTATGACTGTTGGGTAATAGTACACCGAACGTTCTAACATAGTATGTCAAACGTTCAACTATACATAGACCTGGAAAATCGGTTCATCCTTATCCTCAGCGCTTTTGTTTCCCATATATATATACCTCACCCCCTTTGTCCCTCAAACTATTTTCGGCCCTTTCCAGTCAGTTTTTTAGTGCATAGCTTGTAGGTTTAAGGCTCTAGATGGTTTTGTTGGCTTCAATACTAGTTTAACGATGGATTACTATATATGCTAATGATGTCGGACCTAACTTCTTATGTATGGATGTGTTATTATGGTCTAACACTCTATTATGAATCGTGTTAATTAAGACCTAAGGATTTTCTTAGGAGTAGTTTGATTATGTTTTCATTCAAAATGGGTTTCCATGTCTAAGCGTTCGATGTTGTGGCCGAACATTTGATCCTCCCTGTTTGAACGTTCGAAGGTCAGGTAGAAAGTCTATTTTGAGCTTATTTGGTGTTAGAACACAGTTTTCCAAAGATGACGTGGCGAGCTTTGATTCGTCTGGTTTGTTGATGATGATTTTGGTGTATGGGTTGATCTAACTGCAAAATAGACACAATTGGATAAGAGCGGCCGGAGGTGTTCCAGCGATGGGAGCTCTGATGCCTAAGTCAGTATGTGATTATGAGAGTAATCAAATAGCTTGGAGAAAATAAGTGAGTTGCGAGAAAACACTAGATACCTTTGAATTGCTGATGAAGCTCCCCTTTTATAGGGACTGGATGACGTCATCATGGTCGACGAAAGAGATCCTCGGCAAACCCAAGGATCTTGGCGACTCATGGACGGGAGACTAACGCTCGAGAAATCCGAGCGTTTGCTAATCGGGAATGACATTCGGACGAACCGAATGATCAATATTCTACCGGGCCTTTCCCTAGGCCTGAAATCATATGGGCAACAGAGCCCATACAGTTGAATCTGGATCCTACAGTTACCCCCCAATTTCTTAGTCGGAAGGACCTTAGGAAATTTATGTCTTAACCCTTTTCTTCAAAAGGGTCTTAATTCGATTCAAGCCATATTCCTCAATATATCCATCCAGCACTAGGGTTTTTTCTTATTTGAACAAATTTTTCAGCGACACATCTAGTCTTCTGCTTCTGTCAAAACCAATTTTTTCGAAGGATGAGCTAGAAAGAAGATGACATCGCTGGCCTATTGGGATTCATACACAGGTTCCTGGAGATCTGAGATTACTAGTGCCGATGAAGCCCGACTTCGCAGTTCATATTCTATTTCATCTTCGATTACTCTGCGGTTTGCTACGAAGAACACCGGAGCAATTGTTAAAGATGACACACATGAGGTCTGTGTTTACAAAGACATGTTCAAGGTGGGTTTCTGATTTCCATTTCGAAGGGTAGTGCGAGAGCTACTTCATTACCTTCAAATAGCTCCTCATCAACTAACTCCTAATGCTTGGAAAGTATTCTTTGCCTATGTGATTCTGTGGCCCAAGGCATTAGGAGAAGGAAAAAATCTTTTGATTCGAGAGTTTTTAAAGATATACAAACTTGCGGAGGTCTCTGGTGCTGAATACCTCTTCAACTTCCAAGAGCGACAATCTACCAAGTTCATTCTGCTAACAGGTCGCTCCAACAATAAAGCTTGGAGAAAAAGATTCTTCTTCGCTCAAGGCGACTGGGAATTTTCTATGACAGAAATAATCAAAGATCCAGACGTCCCTTAGGGAAACACGTCTTCCTTCCGTTGCTGGGCGAGAAGAACCTGCTCTGAATCAAGATGAGGAAAATCGCATAAATCAGTTGTGGAAATACGCTCGTGGAGATTCTTTGAAGATGAACTTTGACATCATCTTTTCTTTGACAACATTGGCAGCATACCTAAGATATCTCAAATTGAAGGCTTGGGCGATGAGCTGTTACAAGAAGGATCAAGGGTACAATTAACGAGAAAGAGAAATGGCATTGATCTTAAAATCTCAAGGCCTCCATTACCCGAGGAAAGAAATCTAAAGTTTCTTATGAAATTCTACCGACAACGGCTAGTGAATCTTCAAAGCACCCCCATCTTCAACTCTCTCTTCCAAAAGAAATGGCTGTCCCACGGAAATCCAGGTATGACAAAAGGAAACATAAGGTAAACCAAAATTTTCCGGAAGATCCTCCACTAGCTGGCCTCTTCGGCCTATTACAGGCAAATGACGGAAAAGGGAAAACTATGATCCTTGACTTACTCGTTGGTACTCGCCCGTCCAGAGAAATAAACTTCTCCATCGAAGAAAGTAATCCTCTGGTAATTCCATCATTAGAGGTGTCACACCCCCATTTACTTTCCTCAGCCACAAATCCCACTGAACCCCCAACGACAGGGGAAACTCAAGAAACCCATCATGCTGAAGCAGAGGCTATAGAACCCTCTGCCTCCAACGAAATGGATATAGGTGGAGCTTCTTCATTGCAACCCGAATTCTCGGATGATGATGAGGTTACAGGGTTTCCAAGGGAGAACTTAATTGATTATCAAATTTTTGTTGCAGATCCAACCTTTACCAAACCCTCGAATAGCTGAACTTCTAAGGAGTCGATTAAGTTTGCCGGAGAAACAATTAACTGGGTAGGTGACCCCCTTAAAGCATTTGTAGACTTGATCCCTATGATCTCAACAACGGATGCTATTGCGTTGTCTCATAAGGAAGCAATGAACAAAATGTCCCATCACCTTGTAGATGTAAGCCTTTCTGATCTCCTTTTTCCTTTTGTGGCTCATATGCTGGATTCAGCTGAGGAATTTTGTTCGAACTTTTTGTTTTCACAGGGTTTTTTGAAGGGTATGGTTTTTTACCTTGGATTTCGAAAGGCTCACGAACATGTGGTTGTCGAGAACGATATGTTGAGGAGGAAGCTTGAAGAATCTCAGGTAAAGATTAGAGAGCTAGAGAGCAAAGTTGAAGCTTTGCAAATGATGTACGAGTGTATACTAAAGGGTCATGTAACCACTTACAGGAAATTCGTTTTTGCGAGAAAGGAAGCCGATCGTCTTAACACAAAACTCTCAGATGCAACCAACGAACTGGTGGTGTGTTGAGGCAAAATTGAGACTTTATCACAATTGATTCTCGCTATGAAGATGAAATTTCGTAAAGCCAATGAGAAACTGCGCAAATACAGAACTAAGGCTCGAAGTTTCTATCGGTAGCTAAACTTAGCCTCTTGGGGATGAGATACGGGATTCTCTATGGGTTATCTAGAAGGGTTTGAGACCCTCAGAGATTGGGTCAAGAAACCGGGAAATTTTCTCAAAATAGACACAATTTCCCCCAAAGATGTCGCGCCTTTGAAGAAGGTGATTTCGAACATAGCATATGTTGGTCGAAGAGAAATGCCTAATTGCCGAGGAATAAAGCGTATGGGGTTTAGGCCACATCTAATATATGACTTGGAAGCTCGGTCCCAAGCTTAGCTCCCTCCCAAGCCCAGCTCCCTCTGAGGGTTAATCGTCCCGACGAATCGGATGCTGATTCTACACAATCAGTTAATTCTTCTGCTGAATCTTGAGATCGTCAGGAAGATGATGACAAGTTGTATCTATAGATTTTCATGCTTTAATCATTTTCTCATCGTAACCCTTACTGGAGATATGAAGACTTTTATCTTTATTTTCAATAAAACTGCAATTCTTCTTTAACATTTGTTCACTTTCTATTGAACAGAATTGTAAGGCATTCCACCCTATTGTATGAATGAAGTTTAACCCTTTTGAGCTCATTTCAGGGGTGAGGCTAAATTCACCTGACTTTCTCCAAATGATTTCTCCTCGAAGATTTTGTCTTATATGGGACTTTCTGTGTATATCTTGCCCCTTGCCCCAAGAACTCTTAATATTAATCGGGTTTTATCTTCTTGAAACATCCATATTTTAAAAGACACATGTTCCAGAATATGTCATTTTCAAACACTCTTACTTCAGAGGCTAAATATTCTGAATAGGGTTAGAACACTCATTCTATAGAGGCTACTAGTTCTAACCGAATCTTCCATTCTCGGAACACTCCTACTCCAAAGGTCACACGTTCTGAGAATGCCTTTATTTTTCCAGAGCACTCCTACAGAGGCTGCACACTCCGAATAGGGTTAGAACACTCCTACATAGGCTACCAGTTCTAACCGAATCTTTTATTCTCGGAACACTCCTACTTTAGAGGCTACACGTTTCGAGAATGCCTTTATTTTTCAGAGCACTCCTTCTACAGAGGCTGCATGCTCCGAATAGGGTTAGAACACTCATTCTGCAAGAGGCTGCATGCTCCAAATAGGGTTAGAACACTCCTTCTACAGAGGCTGTATGCTCCGAATAGGGTTAGAACACTCCTTCTGTCGAATCTTTAGTGGCAATCTTGACCTTCTGCAAGACCCAATCGCCGACTTTGAAACTTCTATGTTGAACTTTTTGATTGAAATATCGAGCGGTTCGCTCTTGGTGTGTAGCCATCATTGCTTTGGCTTGATCACGCCTTTCCTACAATAAGTCTAGATGTAACTTGAGACCTTGGTCATTAGTATCTGGTTGAAACGCTTCAACACGATAACTTCCTGACCCAATTTTGGCGAGAATGACAGCTTCGGTTCCGAAGGTGAGGGCATATGAAGTTTCTTTCGTGGTTGTTTTCTTTGTAGTTTGATACGCCCACAATACTTTAGGAAGATCTTCAGCCCAATCCCCTTTACAATCGCCCAACTTCTTCTTCAAAATTTTAAAGATGGTCTTATTGGTGGCTTCCACCAGACCGTTCGCTTGGGGATGACCTGGCGATGAGAAGTAATTTCTTATATTGAGCTTGGCACACCATTCTTGGAATGTATCACAGTCGAACTGTTTACCGTTGTCAGTGACAAATATGTGTGGAATACCGTGTCGACAGATGATGTTCTTCCAAAGGAATTTTTCTATACACTTGGCGGTGATATTTGATAGAGCTTCCGTTTCTGCCCATTTCGTGAAGTTGTCAACTGCTACTACTGCGAAACGAACACCCCATTTCCCTTGAGGGAAAGGTCCTACTAGATCTACCTCCCACTGGGAGAAGGGCCATGGTGAAGACATGGAGCTCAAATCCTCGAGTGGTCGTTGAGATACATTGGCGAAATGTTGGCACTTGTCACAGGTCTTGACTATCCTCATGGAATCTCGGCTCATATTCGGCCAATAAAACCCTCTTTTATACAATGTGTTGTTGATCAAAGTGAACTGTGCGGCTTTAACCTTTAACTTAACCGTCGTCCTTTTATCGATTGGGAGATCACATTTATGTAAATAACTAACCAATTCATCCGCCCAAGGAGGTATTACTTCAAGTACAAAAATTATGGCATCTTTAAACACTGTCGATTGGACGAGGACCTGAATTGGTACACTCATTTTTCTTTCTGAATCTTTTTTCGTACCTGAACCCATCCAGGCCAAAAGATTTGCTTCGTCATTTTGTTCTCTTGGAATTTTCACGATGCTAAACCGTTTAAAAGAAGCTTGCATGTCTTGGACTCGGGATAAATAAAGCTTTATCTTTTCACCTTTGGCTTCGAACTCGCCCTGGATATGTCCGACTATTACTTGAGAATCGCTTCAAAGTTCTACATGCTCCGCACCCATCTCTTGGGCTATTCTGAGTCAAGCTATAATTGCCTTATATTCGGCCTCGTTATTCGTAACTCGAAACTCCAATCGTAAGGAGTTATATAGTCTTTGGCCGCCAGGAGTGTTTATTACTATTCTTGCTCCACCACTTTGCTTTGCTGCTGAGCCATCTACGTAGATTATCCATAAGCCACTCTTATGAGATGTCTCCTCAGTGATGCCAGTAAATTCAGCTACAAAATCAGCTAATACTTGCCCTTTAATTGCACGTCGAGAAACAAATTCAATGTCAAACTCACTAAGTTTGATGGCCTAGTTTACCAATCGACCAAATAGGTCTAACTTGCGGAGGACCTTCTTTAGTGGGTATTCAGTTAGAACTTTGATTGTATGAGCCTAGAAATATGGCCTGAGTTTCCTGGACTAGACTGTTAACGCGAAGGCCATCTTTTCCATCTGCATATATCGTTGCTCGGCTCCTCTTAATGCTCGGCTAATAAAATAAATCGATTTCTGAATACTTGCCTCTTCTAGTATTAATGCAGCACTTACCGCCATCGGTGAAACTACCAAGTAAAGGTACAAAGGTTCCCTTGGAACGGTTTGGCTTAATAAGGGAGTGCTGGAAAAGTACTTTTTGAGCTGTTCAAACACTTTTTCATACTCCTCTAACCATTCAAATGTTTTCTTTAACACACTGAAAAAGGGGAGGCACTTGTCTGTGGATCGTGAGATGAATCTATTCAAAGCCGCGATCTTCCCTGTCAATTGCTGAACTTGATTCATATTCTTTGGAGATTGCATATTCAGGACGGCTCCAACTTTTTTCGGGTTTGCTTCAATTCCTCGGCTTGACACCATAAAACCGAGGAACTTGCCCAAGGACACCCCGAAAGCGCACTTCGCTGGGTTAAGCTTCATCCTATACTTTTTAAGGACTCTAAATGCCTCCTGTAAGTCACCGACATGATCTATGGGTAGTATACTTTTGACAAGAATATCATCTACATAAACCTCCATATTTCTTCCAATTTGTTCTCGGAACATCTTGTTCATCAATCTTTGGAATGTTGCGCCCGCGCTTTTTAATCCAAATGGCATAACTTGGTAGCAATATATACCTTGGTCGGTGATGAAAGCAGTCTTCTCTTGATCGGCTGGATGCATGCGGATTTGATTATAACCAGAAAAAGCATCCATGAAACTCAGTAGCCCATGTCTTACTGTTGAATCCACAAGAATATCAATCCGAGGAAGAGGGAAACTGTCCTTAGGACAAGCTTTGTTAAGGTCAGTGAAATCTATGCACATCCTCCATTTCCCGTTGGACATTTTGACTAATACTACATTGTCTAACCAATCAGGATAGTACACTTCTCAGATAAAATGGGCTTTTAGCAACTTTTCCACTTCCTCAGCTATCGCCAAATTTCGTTCGGGGGTGAACTTCTTCAGTTTCTACTTAACCGGACTCACCTGGGGACTAGTATTCAAGCAATGAATTATATTCTCGGGGTCAATTCCTGGCATGTCTTTGTGACTTCATGCGAAGGAATCCACCTTTTCGTAGAAAATCAATGATTCCTTCTCAGATATTTGGTTCCAGCTGCGAACCAATTTTCAATATCCTTCCATTTCCCATAACTATTTCTTCCAATGTTTCGGCGGGTTTTCCTTTAATCTTCGCCTCGTTGGTACTACTGACTACACTCACAAGAAGGAATTTCGAATTTATCACCCTCTTCAGGGATGTATTGTAACATCTCCTCACTACCGCTTGATTTCCCTTAAGCTCCCCAATTCCATTTTTGGTCGGGAATTTCATCATCAGATGATAAGTTGACGTGATTGCTCTGAATTTGTTCAAGGCAGGGCGACCAATAATTGCATTGTACGTAGACGATCGATCGATTACCAAGAAATCCACCATAATTGTTGAATCTCTAAGTGAAGTCCCACATGTTATCGGTAATGATATGACCCCCATCGTTTGAACCTGTTCCCCCGTGAAACCAACCAATGGTGAGCCAAAAGGTTTAATTCTGTCTCGCGGTATTCCCATTTGTTGTATCACCGACCAATATATGATTTCAGCTGAGCTACCATTATCGACCAAAATTTGGTGGATGGTTTGATTGGCTACAGTCATGGTCACTACTAGCGCATCATCATGAGGCATGGATACCCCATTAGTGTCTTCATCATAGAAGGATATTGTCTCTATGTCTTTTTTCTGCACCTTACAAGGTCTTCCTACCTTATATACTTCTTCTATATGGATGCTTCTAGCGTGGGCTTTTCTTGTTGAGGTGGACTCACCTTCTCCGGTTAACCCCTCAGAAATAGTATGAATTTCCCTGACTATTAACTGGTTTTATGGATGTGGTTGATTTTCGTTATTCATGCCTTCCTCGCTCCTTTGTTCATGTTCTCTTCTTGATCTCCTAGGTCCCTTGCTATGTTCCCGTCTTTCTTTTCGATCGTGTCAGTCTTCTAGGGAAACCTTCCTTGATGGACTCGCTATTCTTTGTTGCAGAGATCTTCGAATCTTTTCGTCAACTCTTTTTTCGTTAGCCACAAATTTGACTAACTTTCCATTTTGAATGAGGAGTTCTATTTCCTTTCTTAGAACCATGCAATCTTCGGTTTGATGCCCATGGTCATTATGATATTCACAAAATTTTTGATTATTACTGTTCTGGGGGAGTCCTCATTCTCGGCGGCCACCTGAAGGCTGGATCACGTTTGATCTCCATAAGTACAGTTGACAAAGTAGCGTTCAAAGGTGTCCACTTTTGACTTTGGGATTGGTTTCTTCCTTGAAAGGGCTCAGCCTTTTGCTCTGACGCTCTTAGGGTTTTCCTCTTCCTTCTACTTGGGTATCCCTCTTCTTTGTCTTCCTCTTCTTTTCGTTTAATTTTCTTCCTTTTGGTCAAAGCATTGATGGTTTCTTCCTGATTAACAAACTCCTCGGCCTTTCTCATGAACTGGTGGAGGGTACCCAACGTGGGCCTTCGTGCTAATTCGACCATCAAGGGGCTATCCGCCTTAATACTATTCATTAAAGCTGACAATATTGTATGATCATCTGGATTTTTGACCGTGAGTTTTTCTTGGTTGAACCTATAGAGGTAGTCTTTCAAAGGCTCTTCTTTCTCTTGAACTAGGGATAAAAGATAAGCAGGATTTTTCTTCCTTCTGCGAACTGCCAGGAATTGGTTCATGAATTGACGTCCTAACATATCGAAATTATCAATGAATTGGGGTTTTAATTTACTGAACCAGTCTTTCGCTAAACCTTTTAAAGTTAAAGGGAAAGCTCGGCAGGCTATTTCATCTAGGGTTCCGTGAAGCGCAAGGTGAGCACGAAACCCTTCCACATGATCAGAGGGATCTCCATTTCCATTATACTTGTCTACCCTCGGATCTTTAAATTTGTTAGGGAGCGGGAAATTTAATACTCTATTGGTAAAGGGTAAGGTTGTTTTCGTCATTAGACATTTGGCCGTGGACTGTCCTTCTCCGTTTTCCATGAAGAGGACCATTTCTTTGTACTTTTCCTCAAAATCCTTCATGTCTTGCTCTGTTTGATTTTTCTTGCCCTCTGTTTTGCTAATCCGACTACGATGGGACCTGCTACACCGGGACAGTTGGTATGATGACGCTTCTTCGTTGGATTGTTCAGTTAGTGTTTTAGTCTGATGAGATTTTTTGTTGGAAGAGTCTTTTTCGCTATGAGTTCTAGCATGATGATCGCCGTGAACAGAGCTTTCTTCTTCTTTGTCTCGTATTTTCTCTTTCCCTGCCGGTTTATGCCTTTCTTCATGCCCGAGTTGCTTTTGGAGGGGTAATTTAGAAATGAGGTCTTCATTGGTTTCTTCATAGCCTCCATTAATTCACTAATACGCATAATGATTTCTTCTAGCGAGCTTATTCGAGTGTTCAGATCCGCAGGGGTTTCCTGATCCTCTGGTATCACGACGTGCAATGGTGATGGGATGGTCATTCTTTGGAATAATTTTTCTAAGAGTAAGAACAGATTTGAACAATCGTTCTCACAGACGGCGCCAAACTGTTAGAACACAGTTTTTCGGGGATGACGTGGCAAGCTTTGATTCGTCTGGTTTGTTGATAATGATTTTGGTGTATGGGTTGATCTAACTGCAAAATAGACACAATTGGATAAGAGCGGCCGGGGGTGTCCAGGCGATGGGATCTCCAATGCCTAAGTTAGTATGTGATTATGAGAGCAATCAAATAGCTTGGAGAAAATAAGTGAGTTGCGAGAAAACACTGGATACCTTTGAATTGCAGATGGAGCTCCCCTTTTATAGGGATTGGATGACGTCATCATGGTCGGCAGAAGAGATCCTCGGCAAACCCAAGGATCTTGGCGACTCATGGACGGGAGACTAACGCTCGGGAAATTTGAACATCTGCTAATCGGGAATGACATTCGGACAGACCGAATGATCAATATTCTATAGAGCCTTTCCTTGGGCCTGAAATCATATGGGCAACAGAGCCCATACAGTTGAATCTGGATCCTACATTTGGAATTAGGGATTTTTTTTTTTTAGCTTAGAATTATAATTGATAGTTGTTTTTTCTCTGATTTCGAGGTTGTAGATCCTTAGAAAGAGTTTGTTGAGGAGCCCTACAAGCAGGGGCGGAACTACGTGTGTTGGTAGAGGGACGACCATAACTTTCAAAATTTTTTGCTACAGTACGATTTTTATATATATATATATTTCAAAATCCTGAAAGATTGTCCCCCCAAATCAATGAAAAATGTCCCCCCATTTCCCAAATTGTTTTTTTTTAATTATTTTATCTTCAGCTCTCTCTCTCCCATCAAATATTCTACAGCAAATTGTCCCCACTTATTTATTTATTTATTTATTTAGTCTTCAGCACTTTCTCTCTCTCTCTCTCCAAAAAAATCTTCACCCCCAAAATATTTTTTATTCCTTTGTCCTTTCAAGTTTTATCTTCCAGAAAAAGGTTATCGAGGGTCCTAGCCCCTGGGTGTATCTCACCAATTTTTCCTTGAATAGTCGTGACAGCCCATTTGATGATTTTTATCAGAAGATTTAGAACTCCTTCAAAATTCTCGCTCTTGAAAAGCGTGCCCAGCCTCACCAACGGCATTGATCAGGTTCATCTCACACATCTTTTTTCTTTTTCATTTTTTTATCTTCCAATTAATAGTTAGTCTCCACCAGAACTTGCTATTTTAATTTGTTTTTTACAAACATAATGTTTATAAGAAAAATGTTAATTAATGACTAGTTTATAATGGGCTTTGTTTCGAATTTTTGCAAATTGCAGCCGCTTATCCCATTCCCATACTCTTAATCTCAACAAGTCAGGGCATTTTGTTAGGAGAAACAATTCACCTCAAAAGTACCATTTTTATTGAACTATATAGATTGTGATTGGTTTATATTGATAATAATTGATGTTATTGTGTTGTGTTTGTAATGCCATAAGATTAAGATTTTGAATAAGTATTTACAAATTTATTGTATTTTAATGTAAAAAAATTATACAAGTTTTGTTTTTTTTGCTTTCATAGTCGGTTAATTTGATGGGTTTTAAACTTTTAATTAATTAATTTAATTTGGTATTTTTTCACTTGTTAGTGGTAATAAGAATTATAATAAAATTCTAACAAAAATTTTAAATTTCTAGATATTTTTTAGGTTAGTTCTTGATTCCTAAGTATTGAAAAATGGGTAAGACAAAAACACTTGATTCATTCTTTAAGAAAAAAAAATGTGAGTCAGTCAAAGGTCAATACACATTTTGATAGACCTTTAGTAACAAAATTGATGAACATCCTTCTAAATGTCCAAGAATCGAACTTGAAAAATTTGTCCCCCCACACTTAAAATCCTAGTTCCACCCTTGCCTGCAAGTGAGTAAAAACTCATACAGATACTTGCAATTAGTTTCTCTCCACAGTGCATGCTTATTTTATAATTTAAACATGCATGTTTATAACTCTAATAAAATATATGTTTATAACTCTAATTTAAACATGCATGTTTATTTTATAATCACAAAAACGAAAACAAATCTAATAAAATATTCAAATGAATTTAAACATAAAATCTTATTGGTGTGATACTTTTCTTTTTGAAAGGTATTGAAATATAATAAGTATCACACCAATAAAATATAATTTTTAGGCCAATAGATTGTTTTTGTTAATGTTGGAGAGTGGAGAAAGAAAGCTAGGATGAAGGTGGAGAGAAAAAAGAGGAGAGATGTTAATGTTGGAGAGTGGAGAGAAAGAGACGTGGAATGAGACTATGAGAGTGAAAGACTTAGAGAGAAAATAGAGAGAGAGAGAGAGAAATGAGAGAGAGACGTTGAGAGAGAGGAAAAAATGAGAGATAGTGAGAGAACAAAAATATGAACAAGTTCAATTTTTAACTGTTCACTTTTTAAAATAATGAATTAAAAATTGGTTTAGTCCTTAAAAAAAGAGAAATGCTTGGTTGCAATAAAAAGTCCATGTTTTGCCCATAAATGTCCATGTTGTGACAATGGAGAGAGAATGTGTTGTTTGAAAGGAAAAAATACAAAACAAAAAAATTGATGTGGCATCTTGCCACATGGACATTTATGGCTAAAATATGGATTTTTTATTGCAACCAAGCATTTCTCTTAAAAAAAATAGGTTTATGCCACATGTTGCGATTTGAAGGCATTTCAAAAGAATGTTTTGGCTATTATATATGATAAATGATTTGATTTGTATTATTTGTTTTCTTATTTGATTTGGACATTGATAGTACTTAATTAATGAAATAATTTATATATGATTTAATATAATTATGTCATTAATACCACTTTTAATGATCAATTTTTAACAAAAAACTAAAAATACACCAAAATAACATAAATCCTAATTATGCCTTAAAAATCAGAAGAAAAAAATTAAAAAACAAAGACCCACGGTTGAATCTCATACATAATTTTAAAAATTTAGAGTGATTTAACTTTTATATATATATATGATTCCTTAAAATGTCGCCATGGATGTTTAAGACATTTTCTCTCTGTGGTTCTTGCATTGGATGGATTCGATGTGGGTGGGTTTGGCTGCCTCTTCCTCCCTCGTTAAGGTTTCTAATGGTCATGTTTTGGAAACTCGCAGCCATTAATTGGGTTTCAATGTGGGTGGGTTTTGGCGTGGGCACCAAGACTTTAAGCCAGGGGACCTTGTTTGGGGTTTCTAGATGGGTGGGTATTTGGCGTGCTACGTGGATGGGGTTTCGCTTGTGGATGGGGTTTCATGTGGATGGGTTCCTTACTGGACTTAGTGGGTGTTTGCTCATTCGTGGATGGTTTTGATTGATTTGATTAAATTTCGAAGAAGATGATTATGTCTCCAGGGTTGGTTTCATTGGTTTATATTTTTGTTTCTTTTCAAACAGGTTTGGTTGGTCTGAGCTTATGTTGGTTTCTACGAAGTTTGTTCTCCAAAGAAAGGAGAATATGTCCCATTTCTGCAGCAGAGCGTTGGTCAGTTTGTTGACAATTTTTTTCAAAATGTTTTTTTTTTTTGAGTCTATTTGAAGTGCTGGAGTAAAGAAAGGTGTATTATATTTATTTTGATTTCTTTGTTCTCTATCATTAAACCATAGATTTTTGTATTTCTTTGTGAGTGGTGAGTGGCACTTGTAAGTCACTAATTCTTCTGTAAAATGAGTGATTTAGGTTCATCTATTGAAGAACAATTTGGTTTCAAAATGCTTTCAACTATAAGGAAGAGCATGATTTGGATGCAGCTTTGAAAAGGTCAATTTTTAAGTAAAATTTTCTCAAGTTTCTGATGCATTTAAATTTGGTTTTATTTAACATTAAAATTAATAAAAAGGGTTCATCTCACATGTCGCAATTTTAAGGCATTTCTGAGAGTGATTTAACTTTTATATATATATATATGATTCCTTAAAAAATGTGCTTGTTGTGTAAGACATTTTTCTCTCTCTAAGAAGTTCCTCTCTTGCATTGCCCATGATTGCTCTGTCTAGGAGGAAAGAACTGCCTCTTCCTCCCCTCCCTCGTTAAGTTGCTTTATTCTAATGGTCATGTCCTATTGGAAACTCGCAGCCATTAATTGGGTATGCAATGGCTAAAGTTTTGGATTCTGGGCACCAAGACTTTAAGGCAGGGGACCTTGTTTGGGGGATTTCTAGATGGGAAGAGTATAGCCTAATTACAGCTATCGAAAGCTTGCATAAGATCCAGCACACTGATGTACCCCTTTCCTACTATACTGGACTTCTTAAGACGTTGTTTGCTCATTCAATTCTATGAAGTTTTGATTGATTTGAGATTAAATTTAGAAGAAGATGATTATGTCTCCAGGAGTTGGTTTCATTGGTTTATATTTTTGTTTCTTTTCAAACAGGTTTGGTTGGTCTGACTGCTTATGTTGGTTTCTACGAAGTTTGTTCTCCAAAGAAAGGAGAATATGTCTCCATTTCTGCAGCAGCTGGGGCAGTTGGTCAGTTTGTTGGACAATTTGCCAAAATGTTGGGTTATGTTGTAGGAAGTGCTGGGAGTAAAGAAAAGGTGTATTAATTCAATTTACTTCTTTGTTCTCTATCATTAAAACCATAGATTTCATGGCTTCTTTTGTGATTGTGGAGTGGAGTCACATGAAAAGACTCACTAATTCTTCTTCTGTGCGTTATAATTTAGGTTCATCTATTGAAGAACAAGTTTGGTTTCAACAATGCTTTCAACTATAAGGAAGAGCATGATTTGGATGCAGCTTTGAAAAGGTCGTCAATGAGAGTTTCTCAAGTTTCTGATGCATTTAAATTTGGTTTTAGTATATGAATATAATTTTGATCTTTAAAACACACACACGTATCTTATTGGGTTCTATTCGTCATCATGATTAGGTACTTCCCACAAGGGATTGACATTTACTTTGAGAATGCTGGGGGTAAAACACTTGATGAAATGCTTCTAAATATGAGAGCCCATGGCCACATTGCTGTATGTGGAATAATCTCATAGTACAATCTTGACAAGCATGAAGGCATGAAAAATTTGATGCATCTCCTTAGGGCTGTAAGTAAACTGCTGACCTCAAAACCGCCTAATCTACCCCGAAAATGATATTTTCCATGATTTTTATTGATCTGGTCCATTTTTCCAAACCCGGCGGGTGGGCGGGTTTGTTACATAAATAAAATTTCGAGGTACCCGACGCTATGCTAATGTCCTAAAACTTAAAAACCCTAAATCTCCTACCTTTCTCACCCTCACACACGTAGCCACCGCCTCTCTCACTTTCACACACACAACAATCCCTAACTCTCCTTTGTTGTGCCTCTCTCTCTCCAATCCCTCCAACCTCTAGTCTACTTCTTCCTCTCTAGTCATCTCTTTCTCTCTCTCCATTCCTTTCAACGATTTTCCACATTTTTTCATCATTAATTCATTATCTCTCTCTTTATCGTAGTTCTTGTTTCCCACCGCCACCAATCGTTGTGTTTTGCAGCTTTTGCTCTCTCAGTGACTCAATCTACACCCATTGGCCTCAGGTAATGAAATCCCATTGAGTCGTTAGTTATTGCGAAATATAATGAGTTAGGATTTTTCCATATGTCGTTAATCTCAAAGGAGTTGGATCTGTGATCTATGATAAGTAGTTAATTTTTTTGTGATCTGTAATCTGTTAATTTTTTTGTTAACTGTTAAGGAGTTAATATTTTTGGTCTGATAATCTTATTAGATGTGTTAATGTTGTTGGGTTGTGTTGGATGATCTATGATACCATTTTCTGAATTTATTGGTTCCCTATTTTATAAATTGTTGATTATGTTTTTTTTTCTCACTTATTGTAGAATCATGGATTTTACTGATAATGATAATGTTGGATCTTTATCAATTGTTGGTACTCAAAATCCTAGTTGAACTCTCCCACAAAAACCTAAAAATGTGAGCAAACATCAATGGTTTGGGAGCATTTTACCAATGAGAATGGTGATCCCGAGGATCCTAAATCAAAATGCAACTATTGTAACAAAACATTTAGTTGTCACACTAAAAGGCTAGGCACTTCGTCCATGTTATCCCATTTGAAGAATAGTTGCAAAAAATATCCCGGTAGGTTTGATAAAAGTGATAAGACACAATCAAAGCTGAGTTTTGAGGTTAAGAAGGCGAACAAATGGCAGGAGAAGGATCTATTGGAAATTTAGTGATTACAAAATATAATGCTGAAAAATAAAGGCATCAATTTCTAAATGATAATTGTGGATGAGTTACCATTTAGGTTTGTGGATGGTGAAGGGTTTTAGAATTCATGAATATGGTTGAGTCTAGGTTTAAAATTCCTTCTCGTGTATTCTTGTGATGAAGGATTGTGTTTCCCTATACATGTGAGAAGGAAAAGTTAAGGGCAATGTTCATGAAAAGCAATGCTCGAGTTTGTCTTACCAACGATACTTGGACTTCAATGCAACCTTAATTATATGTGTATCACAACCAATTTTATTGATAGTGATTGGAACTTACATAAAAGAATTATAAACTTTTGTTTAATTTCTAATCACAAAGGACAAACCATTGGGAAGAAGATTGAGTCATGTATGCTTGAGTGGGGTATTGCTCTTTACTATCATCACTTGACAATGCTAGTTGCAATGATGCCACTTTGGAGTACTTAAAGGCTAGAACTAGTCGTAAGAAGAGTGCCATAGAAGAGAATGAGTTTATACACGTGAGGTGAGGTGTTGTGCACATTAAATCTTATTGTGATGGAGGTTTGAAAGAACTTGATGAATCCATTTTGAAGGTTAGAAATGTGAAGTATGTAAAGTCTTACCTTCAAGATTTGAGAAGTTTAAGGGTTGTGTGGAAAGGAAAAATTCTCTTCAAGGGTTTGTTGTGCCTTGATGTTGTAACTAGATGGAATTCTACATATAAGATGTTGGAAGGTGCTGAAAAATGTGAAAGTGCATTTGTACTTATGAAAGAGTTTGATAGAGACTTTGCTCTTACGTTGAGTGAGGAAAAGCAAGGTAAAAAGGGTTTGGGACCTCCTACTTTTGATGATTGGCATCGTATAAGGATTTTCCTCAAGTTTCTAAAAGTTTTTTATGATGCCACATTGCTTCTTTCGGGGTCTTTGTATGTAACATCTAATATGTATTTTCAAGAAATTTGTGGTATTCAAATGCATTTAGATGAGTATAATGAGAATGGTGATCATGTACTGAGTACCATGTCGGAGAAAATGAAGACGAAGTTCAATAAGTATTGAGGGGATCTTAATAAGGTTAATTGGATGATATTTGTTGCAGTTGTACTTGATCCCCGAACCAAATTGGCATTAATAGAGTTTTGGTTCAAAAAAGCTTTTACCTTCCAACAAGCAACTAATATGACTACAAGAGTGAAGGAACTCATAATCAAATTATATGATCAATACAACGTTGGAGAGAGTTCAACTCAAGTTCGACATGGTAGTCAATTACCTCAAGATTCCTCAATGAAAGTAGAAGAAAATGAGAATGATAACCTTTCACTTCAATTCATGAATAAGTTTCATAAGTACCTAACTTCTAAAAGTGATGTTGGAAACAAATTAGAGGTAGATCAGTATTTGATGGAAGATGTTGAAACCACAAATGAAATTTGATATTTTAAATTGGTGGAAGATGAATTCAAGCAAATTTCAATACTTGCCAAAATAGCACGAGAAGTGTTGGCCATTCCTATTATAAGAGTTGCTTCCGAGTCGGCTTTAGTATCGGAGGTCGGTATTAAATCCTTTTCGAAATTCATTGGCTCCAAGAACGGTGGAAGCATTGGTATGTTCACAAAATTGGTTAAGATCAAAGCCCCTAAATTATGACTCCAAAATGGATGACGATGAGGAAAGTTATAAGTTGGATGCTGGTAAGCTCTCTAATCTCTATCACAATAATGCTTTTTTTTTTGCTACTAATTTCATTTGTTGGTTTGTATTGTGATTGTAATTATTTTTCTGTTGCATTCTTTGTAGAAATTAATTTGAAGAACAACAGCAATAACAGTGGCCTTGAGGATGATTACATTGATTAGTGACTTGAAGGTTTTGCACTTCTGCAGGTTGCTATTTTTTGGATTTTGGTTCAGTACTCATGCATTGGTTCCTAGTTCCTACTTCTAAGCTTGATTTTGTAACTTTTAAGTATGCACACCGTGTTACCTTTAAGTTGGATTTTTTGTAACCTTTAAGTTTGTTTTATTTTAAAACAACCAGAAACATGCACCGTCTCTGAAGACTCTGATGATGTAGCAAGTTTTTTTGTTTTCCTTGTTGGGTTTATTGACTCTGATGATGTAGCAGGTTTTGTCTTTCTTGTTGGGTTTGTTGACTCTGATGATGTAGCAGGTTTTTTGTTTTCCTTGTTGGGTTTGTTTACATTCTAATTATATCTGATTTTTTAAAAAAAAAAGAAAAAAGGAAGAAAACCCATTATGTATATGTCAATAGAAAAGGTAATTCTACAATAGAATGGGTTAGATATAATTGCAGTACGTTCCTGAATATGGACATTATCAAGTGAAGAACCAAAAAAAAAAAAAGCTCATATACCATTGGGCCTAACCCAATTGAATAAAGAACAAAAAAGCCTGCAGGTGGATACTCGCCCCATACGACAACAGTGAAACCCGACCCAGCATGCCGAATACCCACGGATATATCAGTTTGAGCGGCTACGGTCCGTTTTACAAAACCCACCACATGCGGGTCGGATTGAAAAAAAAAAAAAAAACCCCGAAACCCGCCCGATCCGATCCGTTTACAGCCCTACATCTCCTATACAACTGAATCCACATGATAGGATTTACAGTTTGTGATTACCTTCATCTCTATTCCAACTTCTTAGACACTGTATTGTCTTACATCAAACAAGGGAAGATAGTGTATGTGGAAGATTGTTAGAATCCTTCTCAAGCTAGGATATATCCCAGCTTTAATCCTCCACCACATAAGTCCTAGTAGAGGTCGGTTAAGAGTCCTAGTCCTAATAGTTTTTCTATTTCAGTCAGAGCATCGTATGTGATGACTCATCTCCTAGTCCTATGAGTAACAGGAGAAATAGTCTTATTTTAAGTTGTAATGCTTAGCCTATTTAAAAGCCCTTCAGTTATAAAATAAGGTAGAGAATATTTAGCAAAATCAACACTTTGTGTTGTGAGGTCTTGGGGTCTCCCTAACGATCCCTATTTCCTATTTCCAGCAACCATGGGTAAGAAACACAGGACTCCTCCTATTCTCCTATGTACCTAAGATCCAGTTACGAAGTCCTTTACTCAGGCTCGAAACAACTTGGTATCAGACCCAACATTGGTTGCCTCAACTTCATCTGATACGGATCAATGGTTGGAGCGCCTTGAAACTACGGTTGGTGATATTCGTGAGCTTTTAACTGCCATGACTACCCATTTTGAGCAATTATCAGAAGACCGTCGTTCTAGCATGGAGGTTGGATCCAACAACCAAAACAAAAACAAAGGGGAAAGGAGCACAAGAACAGCAGCAGGGATGAGTGGGTTAATAGCCCCAAAGATTGCCAAACTTGATTTTCCTAAATACGGTGGAAAGAAGGTCCAACAAGTTGGGTTTGTCGGGTCGAGCAATTTTTTGAGTTTCATGGTACTATTGAAGAGGAGAAGCTGCCGCTAGCCGCCTATCATCTCGACAGAGATGCACAGCTATGGTACCAGCTGTATGGACCAAGGTATGGACCAAGTCTCTTTAAAGATTTTTTTGGAGACCTTTCCTAACTTAAATAGGTTGGAACTATTTGTGACTATCAAGTGCAATTTGAACGACTATTAAGTCGAGTGGGGAAATTGGCTTCGGAGCACCAACTTGGTTGTTTCATAGTGGGCTCAAGGAAACGATACAAATAGAGGTGCAGGCAGCAAGACCCAGCAATCTCACGGCTACAGTGGGATTAGCAAGGTTATACGAGGCCAAGAACCAAGGTTTGCGCCGATCTACTTTGACGGACGGCCGACGACCCAAGAATGAGCCCCCATGCCTTTATCGGTGGTAACCGAGGTCGAACACCCCAAGTAAAGAGGCTCTCAGCAGAGGAGGTCAAGGATCGATGGGAAAAGGATCTTTGCTTCAACTATGATGAAAAATATATACCAGGCCACCAGTGTGCAAAGCTTTGTGGATGGAGGTAGTCACTACCGAAGATGGACCAGCATTGGACGAATTGAAGACGGAACCCCGGAGCTCTCAATTGAAGGAGAGGAAGATGTACCTGCCATCTCTCTACATGCAATTTTGGATTGCAAGGGCCACACACAATGAGGGTGAAGGGATGGATTGGGCACAACAAGGTGGTGTTGCTCGTGGACAGTGGAAGCACCCACAACTTCTTCAGTCTAGTTGCTGCGACAAGGGCTAGCTTGATTCTGGTGAAGGAGAGGAATCTTGATGTCGTGGTGGCAAACAGAGAGATGACTAGTGGGGAAATTTGCAAGGGCGTCTTTATCCATTTGGGAAAGGCTCTTTAGGTAGACTTCTACATTCTACCCATTGACGGATGTGAGGCAGTTTTGGGGCCATATGGCTCAAGTCACTAGGACCCATACTTTGGGATTTTCAAGGCTGCAGATGAGCTTTATCTAGAAGGGAGTTACAGTTGAACTCAAAAGGGAACACGCAATATGTGAAGAGTTTATCTTCAATTGGTCGTGGCAACGACCCATTTTATGCCCACCAATAAGAGCAAGACACCTCGGTTAAAACAAAAAAATTGCAAAAACATAGCCTACGATTAGAACCACGAATGAAGAAAAAAATGAAAAAGAGAGAAAGGCAAAAGAACAAAGAAAAAATGGCGTCTCCGGTGCCAACAGTAGTCTTCTCCAGTTTAGGATGATAAAATTCCCCTTAAGGTTAACCTTTCACCCCTAGGCTTTAGTGAATCCAAAAAAAGTTGAGGCATTAGAAATGAATTTGAGGCATTAGAAACGAATTTGAGGCATTAGAAACGGATTTGAGGCGGGTCATGGCGGTTTTCAGGCGGGTTTTGAAGCGGGTGCTCTTGGTTTTCGGATCGGCAGACACCCGAGACCCAGTGGGTCTCAATGGTGGGTCACGGTCAGAGTGCCATCGCCGGAGAGGTGAGGGAAGAGAAGAAGAAAAAAAAGAAGAAAAAAATCAAGGGAAGAAGCGTGCGTGAGGGGTGAGGGAGAAGAAGAAGAAGAAGAAAAAAAGAGAAAAAAACCAGGGGAAGAAGCGTGCGTGATGCTGGGTTTGGGAGAAATAAAAGAAGAAAGGTGGGTTTGGTAATAATAGTGTGTAGTTGTGTTTATCATGTAAACTTAAGTTTGATAAGATTGAGTTAGGTGGCAATTTTCTAGTGGTGACAAAAACCCCCTGATTTTTGCCACAACCGGACAGCAGCAGCTCTCTATGTGAAAATACATTGAGGGCCCAAGGCCATTAAGGCACTGCGAGGACTATGGGGCATGTTTTTACAGATGTGGGCCATCAAGCTAGGAGAAAGTCAAGTTAGTTAGAAGAGTTGACTTCTGAATTTCAAGGACTACTAGATAGGTATGGCATGCTATTTCAAGAACCAAAGGGGCTACCCCCCACATGAGTCCATGATCACAAGATCCCAACTCTATCTGATCAAGGCCCTATTAATGTCCGCCCTTACCGATACCCATTTTATAAAAAAAATTAAATTGAAAAACAAGTAGCAGCTTTGCTGGATTCAGGAGTTGTGCATTCAAGTGCTAGTCCATATTCTTCCCCAGTACTATTGGTTAAGAAGCATGATGGATCTCGGCGCCTTTGTGTCAATTATCGGCATTTAATCATATAACGGTGAAGGACAAATTTCCTATTTCCGGTTATAGATGAGTTGTTGGATGAGTTACATGGAACTCAAATCTTCTAAAAATTGGATTTGCGCTCAGGATATCATCAAATAAGGGTCCACTTACTGGATGTGGAAAAAATGGCGTTTTGAACCCATCATGGCCATTATGAATTTTTAGTAATGCCACTCAGGCTTTCCAATGCCTAGTCAACCTTCTAAGCCCTCATGAATGATATTTTTGGGAGGTAACTTGCAAATTTGTTCTAGTTTTTTTTTTTTTTTATAATATTTTAATCTATAGTAAGACACGGGCTGACCATCAGGAGCATGTAGCCCACGTGCTTGAAATATCGAAGGCCATTAGTTGTTTCTAAGAAGAGAGAAGTGTCATTTTGGCAAATCTAAAGTTTGTTATTTAGGCCATATAATCTCACAGCATGGAATTGCATTGGACTTGGAAGGCCATCAAGGGTTGTGAATTGGACCTCTCCACCTATGAGAAGGAAATGATGGCTTTAGATGCTGCTGTCCAAAAATGGCGACCCTACCTATTGGGCTCAAAGTTCATTGTTCATACTGACCAACGGAGCCTCAAATTCCTCTTGGGTTAAAATATCTCCACTACGGCTCAACAACGGTGGTTAGTAAAATTGATGGGGTATGATTACGAAATCAAGTACAAAAGGGGCAAAGACAATTCTGTTGCAGATGCCTTGTCCAGAGTCGGAACTCTGGGGGAACTTCTAGCCCTCTCATACCCACTGCCCCATTGGTTGGAGCCCATTCGATCTGAAACTCAAGCAGCCCCAGAAGCACAAGCTTTGGTTAATCGCATCCAAGAAGGCGAAGCCATAGGGCAATGGAAGTATAAAGATGGTCTCATATTTTTTAAAGGACGCATTTACTTACTCCCAGGATCTTCTTTAATTAGGCCCATCCTTGCTGAAATCCATGATGGCACACATGAGGGATTTTTTAAAACTATGAAGCGATTAAAACCAGTCTTCTATTGGCCCCACATGAAGGAGTCCATCAAGGAGTTTAGCTGCCAGTGCGATGTATGTCAAAGGCATAAGACGGAAACTACACAACCATCCGGTCTACTACAACCATTACCAATTCCGACCAAAGTGTGGGCAGAAGTATCTATGGACTTTATTGATGGCTTTCCTAAGTCTAATGGGAAGACCACTATACTAGTGGTAGTTGACTGGTTTACTAAGTATGGTCATTTCATTCCGTTAAGTCACCCATGCACAGCTACTCAAGTTGCTAAATTATATTTCGAGAATATCTTTAAACTCCACGGCATGCCAGAATCCATTGTTTGTGATCGTGATCCTACATTCACAAGTCAATTTTGGAAAGAGCTGTATTTCCTCCATGGGACTAAATTCAACTTTAGTTCTGCTTACCACCCACAAACTGATGGACAAACAGAAGTGCTTAATCAAATGGTGGAAATGTATTTGAGGTGTCTCACAAGTTCTAAGCCAAAGGAGTGGGTCCAGTGACTGCCATGGGTAGAGTACTGCTATAACACTAGCACTCATTCAGCACGTAATGTGACTCCCTTTGAATTGGTATATGGGAGGCCTCCACCCACCTTACTATCTTATGTCAACGGGATAGCACAAGTGGAATCAGTAGAAAGAACTCTGTAGGAGCGAGACCAGTTACTCAAAGAAGCTAGATCACGTCTATAGCATGCACAACAACATATGTCTCAGGTCTACAATAAGCATCATAAGGACAGACAGTTAAAATTGCAGCCGTATAGACAGCTTTCAATAGATCGTCGTAGTAATGCCAAGCTTGCTGCCAAATATTTCGGTCCGTTCAAGGTTCTGAAAAAGATTGGACATGTTGCTTACCTGCTCCATCTTCCTACGGAATCCAAGCTGCATCCAATCTTCCATGTTTCAGTCCTCAAGCCTCATGTTGGTCAAGACATGCCTGTTTCTTCAGCTTTACCCGAAGATTTCAGTCCTCGGATTCATCCTCAAACCGTCCTTGAGCAACGTAGGAGAAAGGGGACCGAAAAGATTCTTGTTCACTGGGTCGGTTATTCTCCAGCAGATGCAACGTGGGAAAACAAGGCTGACTTTGTTTCTCGGTTTCTAGAATTTACCCTTGAGGACAAGGGTATTCTTAAGAGGGGAGGAATGTTATAATCCTCCTCAAGTTAGGATATATCCCAGCTTTAATCCTTTGCCACGTGAGTCCTAGTAGAAGTCGGTTTAAGAGTCCTAGTCCTCGTAGTTTTTTATTTCAATAAGAGCATCGTATGTGATGACTCATCTCCTAGTCCTATGAGTAATAGGAGAAATAGTCCTATTTTAAGTTGTAATGCTTAGCCTATTTAAAGGCTCTTCAGTCATGAAATAAGGTAGAGAATATTTTAGCAAAATCAACACTTTGTGTTGTGAGGTCTTGGGGTCTCTCTAGATTCTTATTTCCTATTTCCAGCAACTATAGGTAGGAAACACAGGACTCCTCTTGTTCTCCCTACGTACTCCAAGGTCCAGTTATAAGGTCCCTTACTCAAGCTAAGCTCGTAACAAAGACACAACTGAAGGCCTTGAGAGCGGTCCAGCCACCTTGGTTGGTCTTTTTAGTGGTCGCAATGTCAGAAAACAAGTAGTTTTAGTTGCTCGAATAATTTAGGCATGTCCTATTGTATGTGCTGTTGTTGGGAGTTTATCTAGTACTATTAGTGTGTGCAATATCTTCCTATAAATAATCCTATATATATAGATAATATATAATGAGTGTATAGTCTGGAAAGGGATGGATAAAGAGAATTTATTTAGTGGCAGTGATCAATGCATTGGTGTCTTTGTGCATTTACCACTTTAACTGATGGAATTGGAAGAATAATCATGACATTGGCTTACTCTTGTCATTAAGGGACAATTACCATCGTTCAGCTTCATCTACAAGGAGACGTTTATGCTTTTAATTGCTTCCATCTTTAATTAAATGGTGATATGATCTTGATCAGCTTCATGCACACATTGATTTCTGGTCATTGCCTTAATTAGTTGAGGTACTACCTGGTCCATGATTTGGGAAGATCTCTAACAGTATGCATGCACCCTGCTTATAAAAATAATAATAATAAAAATAATAATAAAAATAAAATAAAAGTCCTCCCAAACTTTCAATTGTATATACAACAATGTCTCTCCTAAACTATCAAAACATTGTCAATGTCCCCCCAAGGCTAATAAAAAGATAAAAATGTCCCTATATATCTCTCAATAAGACAAAAATATCCCTATATATAAATTGAAAAAAAAAAAGGATAATTTTAACTATTAGATTTTTTTTTTAAACAAAAATTTTTAATTTGTTTTTAAATGGAAATTTTAGTTTTTTTTTTTTTCTTTTTTTTTAAAAAAAAAAGAGATTTTTTTTTTTTTTAATTCTGTTTTAAAAAACGAAAAATTTTTATTTTTTCAAACCTAAATTTTTATTTTTTTTTTACTACGGAAGTTTGTATTTAAAAAATTATAAAATAAAAATAAAAGCGAAAATTTTCAATTTTTTATAACTAAAATCGAAAATTTTTAATTTTTTTCTTATAAAAATGATATATATATTTTTTAATTTTTAAATTTGGCCACTCGGATTTTTTATTTATTTATTAAGTTTTAGGTTTTTTCTAGAAGTTTTAGTATTTTTTTAAAAAAAAAAATTACTGAGGGTAGTTTTGTCATTGGGGGAACATTGTCAATTATGTGGACTTTGCCCTTAAAAATAAATAAAACTTCAAAAAAAAAATTATATAATATAATGAAAATAAAGAAAAATTATGGTATAATTAAATAGAGTGCAATTGGGCTCATAGGCGTTTGATTTAGTTAGGGTATTAGATTTTGGTGTTACTGCATGTGTTAGTCTTAAAATAATTCATACATGTGCAAGTTTGATTGAAAGAAGTTATGCTCCACTCAATCAAAATGGCATATCCATGTGGTAGTGTCACACATGTTCGAGTAGGTAATGCAAATATAACTTAAATTTGTGAGATAAGTTAGGTCCACAAATTTCTTCAAATAAAACTAATTTTGAGCATGCAACTTAAGCTTCATAAAACATGAAAAAATCGATGGGGGTAGTTCATTTTCTTTTCCCCTTCATTTGAGCACCACATAGAGCAACAAAGAGAGAGAGAGAGAGAAAAGAACATGTGAAGGGCCGGGAAAGCTTTCTTTTTTTTTTTGTAAACTGACCATTCATAAAAGCTGAGAACAGCCAAGAGAGAACAAAAAACCCTCACAAGGGAGGGAGAAAGGGGAGTGGATCTTTTCCACTACAAATTTGGATAGAACTAGGGGGAGAAAAGGAGGGAATGCAGCCTGGGATAACCCTTGCCGCGGCCCTATATGCCGCATAGTGGGCGCAGAAGTTAGCACTTCTGTTGATCTTTCTCGCCTCCCAATTAGAGGAGACTTGAAAGCTAGCTAGAGAATCTAAAATTACATGATCAATATGCCAATCAATGCTAAGAGAAGGATTGTTTAAAGATAAAATTACAATTTGAGAAACTCCTAAAATGAATCTGTCCAGCTTTAGTGTAGTGACCAGGACACTTGCTAACTTGGCTGCAAGAGATTCCCCATAAACTGGACTGCAAGGGGGGCTGACTTGAGTAATTGCTTTGATGATCTGACCTTCAGAGTTCCTGCAGACAGCAGCTTGAGTGGAGAAGGCCTCACAGGTGGCAGTGCCAAAATTGACTTTGCAGAAACCTGTGGGAGGTTTGGACCAAGCTTCTTTGACAGGATGCAACTTAGAGGACCAGGCTGTGTAGTGCTCCAGAGAAACTCGGTTGATGTGAGCAGCAACAGAAGCTACGCCGGGAAAAGCTTCAAGTGTGCGTGAGTCCTCTAAACCTTTTTTTGTTTTCGTGTTTTTTTTTTTTTTTGCTTTATTTTTGTTTGTATATTGTGTTAACTTTTTTATTTGAATATATATAGACGAAAGGAGTAAAATGATAAACAATGAAAGCACGAGTCCCGTTTCTATTGCTTTAAAAAATTTAAGTCTATGACGGACTTT
This sequence comes from Carpinus viminea, assembly GCA_013348765.1. NCBI lineage: Eukaryota > Viridiplantae > Streptophyta > Magnoliopsida > Fagales > Betulaceae > Carpinus > Carpinus viminea. Next base: position 11,781,814 of record CP054671.1, read on the forward strand.
TCAAGTGGGTCGTCACTGCTGACTGCCCCTCACACACCAACTATATCCTCAGTGACATATAATGTGACGCAAATTTCACGTAACCAACCTAAGCAGTGACGCAAGCAATGAAATCCGTTTACTATAAAATCCCACCTCTTCTCAGTTCTCCCACACCTTCCTATCGAAACACAGAGAAAGAAAGAGAGAGAGAAAGAGTGTGAGCTTAGCAATGGCTAGCGTTGATGGAGAGAAAGTAGTGAGCAACAAGCAGGTGATATTAAGGGATTATGTCAGCGGTTTTCCAAAGGAATCGGACATGTACGTCACCACTGGTACCGTTAAACTGAAGGTCTCCCAAGGATCCAATGCTCTTCTCGTGAAAAATCTCTACTTGTCCTGCGATCCCTACATGCAGTTCCTCATGAGGCCGAACACGTCGACGTCCATTGAGGCCACCTACATTGCCCCCTTCAAGCCCGGTTCGGTCAGTGGATTCTCTGACCCCTTATTTTGATTTTATTTTGAAGTTCTACATATGATCATATACAAGTACTGCAATATTTAGAAACTTGAGTTTTATTGTTTTTTTTTTTTCGGGTTGATGTTTACGAGCTTGATTTTGGAACTAATTGGCAGCCCATTATTGGACATGGAGTGGCTAAAGTTTTGGATTCTGCGCATCCCGACTTCAAGAAAGGAGACTTGGTTTGGGGAATGACCGGGTGGGAAGAATATAGTCTCATTACGGAAACTGATTTTCTGTTTAAAATTCAACACACAGATGTGCCTCTTTCCTATTACACTGGAATTCTTGGTAATTAAGCTTAGTGCTTCTGGTTCTGTTTTGTCCTTGTTTGGCTGTCTTAAAAACATGATATGTAGGAAATTAGCATCATCTTTTGATATACACAAGTGATGCCGTATGCAATGGTTAGAAGCTAATTAATTTGGTATATAAATCTAACATATTCATTTCATATATATGTAGGTATGCCTGGTATGACTGCTTATGCTGGCTTCTATGAAGTTTGTTCTCCTAAGAAAGGAGAATATGTCTTCATTTCAGCTGCTTCTGGTGCAGTTGGTCAGCTTGTTGGACAATTTGCAAAATTGTTGGGTTGTTTTGTTGTCGGAAGTGCTGGAAGTAAAGAGAAGGTACCTTTCTATTGTTGTAATATATATATATATATATATATATATATCTGTGTGTGTGTTCGTGTTTTCTTTCTTTCCTTTTTCTATTAATAAACTCATATGTCTTCTGTTAAAAACCAGGTTGATCTTTTGAAGAATAAATTTGGTTTTGACGAAGCTTTCAACTATAAGGAAGAGCCTGACTTGGATGCAGCTTTGAAAAGGTTAGTTTTAATTAAATTTGATCTAAAGCTAGCTTGAGTAATAATATTGACAAACTGGATGGGGCCATTACTTGACTCCATATATATTATCATAAATGATTGCAAAGATATTTGGCTTAAAGAAAGTTTTAGCTCGTACCAATAGCTTTAATGTTGGGTTAATACTGGCTTCAAATGACCACGAACAGGTATTTCCCAGAAGGAATTGACATTTACTTTGAGAATGTTGGAGGTAAAACACTTGATGCAGTGCTCCTAAACATGAGAATTCGTGGCCGCATTGCTGTATGTGGAATGATCTCACAGTACAATCTTGATGAGCCTGAAGGTGTGAAAAATTTGATGAATCTCATATACAAGCGAGTCTATATGCAAGGATTTGAAGTTTTTGATTACTATCACCTCTATCCCAAGTTCTTAGAGACTGTGCTGCCTTACATCAAAGAAAAGAAGATAGTGTATGTGGAAGACATAGCTGAAGGCCTTGAGAGTGGCCCGGCTGCCCTGGTTGGACTTTTCAGTGGTCGCAATGTTGGAAAACGACTCATTGTAATTGCTCGCGAATAGTTTATAACCTGTCTTTTGCACATGTTCGTGTTGTTGTTTGTTACTATCCAACTTAATTGGCAACACGGTTTATTTTGGCAAAATAAAGTATACTCATTTGGGAAGAATAAAATGTTAATTACCTTCATGTATTCTCTATTTAGGGAAAAACAATAAAGAGTATTTTTTCTCCAAATAATGTACGTAATCTTATTTGTTAGGTAGTATGTTTCCTTCTACATATAGAAATTCTAATGAATATATATGTAAGGTTTTTGAATTGGTATGCATCAATCACACATTAAAACCAAGTGTAAACAAGTAAATAAGGTGTGTAGAAAATGAAGAACAACAAAAACACAAGCAAGAGAATAGGGTGCCGTCTACATTTGTAGAGAGTGCCGTTGGAGGGGGAGAATAGGGTGCCATTGGAATGCCGTCTACATTTGGCTTCAGTTAGTGTCATCCCTGCCCAATTGACCGCCTGTTGCTTGGTCCACCTCAACACATGCTCCATCACCTTGCAACCCGAATGCATTAGTGCCCATCGTACCTTTTGCACTGGATCCATCTCTCCAGATGTGTTTTTGTTGCATTTCTGTTTGTCACATTTTGTTGGTGATGGTCTTGGGGGATTCACTCAAACTCCCCCCCCGATTGTTTTGTGTGCAACCCCAATCTCCTTCATGCTCGTTCTGCCGCCCACCATCCGCTGTCGTGTCTCCCCGAGATAAGCTCCAACGCCACCTTTCGCATCGATTTTCGAACAGCACGTGATCAGCTTCCTTCCAGCTGCCGTTACTCGCTTAGTGTGATTCTCCGGTTTTTATTCTGTTTGTATTTCTATTTTAGTCCCTTTATTTCCTTGTATGCTTTTATTTCCTTTTTTTTGCTTGTAATAAGGCTTTGCCCCCTCTCGATCTGCATGCGTGATGCCTTCTGGGTTATTTTCTATGGTCCAGACCTTTGAGTTGTAGATGTGAATGTTATCCTGGCTTTCGGGTTGAGAATGAAGAGTTTTGGTTGGGGGTTTGTCTACTCTCAGTTCTGAGGAATAAGCACTACCTATGCATTAGTTTGAATCTATTTGGCACAGATCTGTTTTTTAATATGTAGATTAGTCATGGGTTAAAGGATTGGTTTTGGGTCTGGAATGTAATACGTCATCTGTGACGCTTATAACCTCGTAGCTTTGGCTATGGTTGCTTGTAAGAGCTTTATGCTCGTGATTTCTATGAATGACACAATTATGGATTCCGTTTAATAAAAAAAAAAGTATTTAATTTGCGTGGTTCAACATTAAAGCATGGATTCACAGACATTCCGACAAGGAAGAGTGGTTTACAACACAATCATCTCAACTTTTATAATCTTACACTCTCATAATGCATTTTTAAAAAAACCAAGCACACCGTCTGGTAAAATTGCAAAATATTTTGAGCTTAATGCTAGATTAAGGAAATCTTCGTAAATTAGAAAGCTAATTCAAATAACTACAATTTTGTGCCTGCAAAAACATTTTCGTTTCAATGTTTACTCGGTCAAACCCGATTGATGAAAATCTCATTTGACTCTCGCTCGAACAAGATTGCGATAGGATTTTCATTCAACCTTGGCTCAAGCAAGATTGTGACTAATTGTTGTAGAGAAACTTTGCTTGACACTAGTGTGACGTCGTTCACTCGAGCAAGACTGTGATTATTTTAATAAAGGCTAGTTTTGTAATTTTTTCAGGGTTGCATCCCTAACTTCTATTTAAGTATAATAAGGGATAGCTTGTGTAATTGTAATGCCACAAATAAAAATTAGGGTTAAGTATGCTCTAATTATGATTTAAGAATGCTAGGGTTGGTTCTCATATCGTATAGTATGAGGCCTTGGACTTATTAAATATTTTCATGTTTCACCGTACCGGACATTCGAATTAGTGGGAAAGCCAAACGTTCGAGCCAAACCTGAGTGAAGAACATTTCGAGCATGGACCACCGAACGTTCAACTTGAAACCCTATGACAGTTGGGTAATATAATACAATGAGCGTGAGCATAGTATGTCTAACGCTCAACTATACATAGACTTGGAAAATCAGTTTATCCTTATCCTTAGCGCTTTTGTTTCCAATATATGCCTCACCCCCTTGTCCCTCAAACTATTTCCAGCCCTTTCCAATCAGCTTTTGCTCTAGTGTGAGTGTGTGAGAGATTTTGGTGGAAAATAGGTACTTGGTGGTTTTTATCTTCAAGGAGGTAACTTTCTCATCTTAACTCATTCTTTGTATTATTGTTATGTTATCTAGGTGTTTTTCATTGCATAGCTTGTAGGTTTCGTGCTCTAGATGGTTTTGTTGGCCTTCATACTAGTTTAACGATGGATTAGCATGCTAACGATTTGGACCTAACTTCTTGTGTATGGATGTGTTATTATGGTTTAGGATTTGCTTAGGAGTAGTTTCATTGCTTTTATTCAAATGCAGTTTCTACGCATCACCGAACTTTTGGCCTTCCCTGTCCGAACGTTCGACCTTCCCAGCTGTCCGAACATTCAAAAGTCAGGCAGAAAATCTATTTTAAGCCTATTTGGACTTAGAGCTTGTGTTAGCTCACTATTAGAACTGATGATAAATTTTTTATCAAATTTTGAGGATGTCGAATCTCAGGAGGATTTTGTAGAGAAGACTTGCGACATTGGTTTTCAGGGACGAAGTCACTGGTTTTCCAAAGGAATCAGACATGTACCTGCGCACTGGTTCCATAAAGCTGAAGGTTCCTGAAGGTTCAAAGACTGTTTTGGTGAAGAATTTCTACTTGTCCCGCGATCCTCTCATGCAATTCTTCACGAGTAAAGTTCAAGGTCCTGATGCATACGATTACTACACCCCTGGCTTTGTAAGTCTGTTTAAGGAAATCCCATTTTGCTTGTATTTTTGGTTTGTAATGTTGATATATATGTATAAATGCTATTCATGACTAATACTTTTGGTGAAAAACATGCGGCCTGTATTCGGGTATGGCGTGGGTAAAGTTTCGGATTCTGGGCGTCTAAAATTTAAGGAAGGGGATTTGGTTTGGGGGATGACAGGGTGGGAAGATTACAGCCTAATCACCAAAAGTGAAGGCCTCATTAAAATCCAGCATGAAAAAACGCTAAACAGATAAAATATCACGCTTATGAATTAACGATATTTAATCTAAGCAAGCAATCACCAAAATATGAACAATCAGACACAAAGGATTTTGGTGACGAAGAGGAAACCAATTAGAAACCGATCTAATTGTAAAACCTCTCCGGACGACCAAACCCGTGAAATCACTATCGAAAAAATTATCCAGAGATTACGACACTAGAACACTTACAACCCTTTGCAAGACCTTGGCTCAGAAGATCGACAAGCCTCAACTCGCCTCCTTGCTCACAATCTTCTTCAACGTGATTCCTTTACCGGATCCTTCCGATAGACTTCTCAATTTACGCCACAAACAAACTAACAAAGATCCTCTAAGAGGAACAACAAGGCTCACAATATTTCTCTCTTTAAGTACAGCCTCTCACGAACTCTCTGGGGTGAAAACTGCACTCTAACATTCTATAGAGGTGTATTTATAATAGCCCCACAAAACCTAAACCTAGGACACGCTTAGAATCCAAATAAAATCATGGTAGGTAGCGTCCGGACGGGAAGATTGGCGCTCGGACGGTCACTTCAATATACATGGATGATGGGCTTGCGGAATAGTGGCCGTTCGGACGGTCATGATGGGCGCTCGACGGTCACTATTCCCGATGTGGAAATTTCTAGGTTTCCATCGCTTACGCCGTGATTCTTCAATCTTGCGCTGCAGCTCAAAGGCGTCGAACGGCTGCGAACGGATGCTAACGGGCTCGAACGGAGCTCTCGGGTTTTAGTATTGAAGTACTTGATTGCATCCGTCCAACGGCAATGAATCCCGTCCAACGCTTTGGTTTTCTTTTCATTTTGATCAAAACTTAGCCAATACTTCAAACTAACAAACTCCCCTTTGGCAATTTCGGGAACAAAATCATTTCCCAATAAACTCCCCTTTTGTCACAAATTGACAAAGGTAACATGTTTCAAACACTTAACAAACGATCAAGGCACATGTGGAACAAAAAAAATAAACTCAACTCATGAATAAAATGCAAAGAGATAATGCATAATCATGAACAATAGAAACTCCCCTCAATATGTGACTCAAAAATCAACAAGAAACTGGAAATCAAACCATGTTTCTCCCCTCAAAAGTCAAATGAACACACATGATACACCCATAAAAATCTCATGAAAATTCAGCAATGAATAACCCAAGCATGCTCCAAATATACAAAATATACATGAGATTTGAAGTGACAACCAGACATTGAAATTGTTTAACTGCCTAATAAAATGTTTCATCCAACCCATGCTTGTGTGTAGTGTGTGAGCCATCAAAACTTGAGTTTCACCACCATGAGGTTTTGACAAGTATCTCAGATCAAAAGTCAAACCTTATCATACTAGGGCCTAGCCACTCTCATCCTATACATTTCTCATTGTAAAACAATTTGCACAAGTTTGACACGTGAAATAAATTCCTTTTGAATGTGATCTTTGATTCATTTGTTTCACTATTTTGTTTCTTTTTCTATGAGAAAGTGTCCTTAAACATGTAGTGCTTATCACAACCGAGAAAGCAGGAAATTTTAAGCCCTAGGTTCAACTAGCAAATGGTCAATTTGAAACAAATACTAGTCAAAACCTCATATGGTTACCCAAAAAATAAGCTTAAATGTGCACAAAAATTAAGCATAGGCAAAACGCTGTGTAAACTCGTGCTTTAGGTAACCACAATAACAAGTCCATTTAACAAAAGTTCATCTCATGCATACTAAGAACATTCCAAGACGCAAGGAATTAAATCCACAAAGGCAACATGAGAATTTAATGGACAATCTAGGTGCATAAGACAAAAGAAGAAAGAGAAACAACTAACTAAACATATTTTTTGTCTTTTGAAAAATTTTAACAACAAAAAAATGCACAACAAAAAAAATTAAACAAAAACAAAAAAGATATAACATGCTCTAGGAATCTCAAGGATAAACAGGAAAAAACAATCCTAGGCATGTTATTGGCTCACCTAAAATAAGGTGAGTTCATTACCACTCCCCCTCAATGGGTGAATGGTATCATCCTTCCTAACCCACACTTGAGTGATCTTAGGTCTAGGTTTATGAATTTTTCAAACAAGTCTAACCTAGATAGCACTCCTTTCATCATTGTGACCAAACCTCACAATCTATCCTAGATACAGAATTTTATTCTTCGCATGAGTTTTCAAATTAAAAGGTGAGGTCGAATGTGACCCACTTTTCCACAATGATGGCATGTAGGGACAAATCTTTGAGCAACTCTAGGCCTAGGGTAAGATGCATGAGATACAAGAGAGTTTTTCTTACCTTTCTTACCTTGTCGAGTTGGAGCAATCGCTGGCTTTTCTTCACCAAGATTTTTCTACTTCAACCGGTTTAACAAACACAATCTTTGAAGCAGAGGCATGGTTAGAAGAACAAGATGCAGTTTATCAAATCCTAAACCAGATCTCATCACTAGAGCGCTTCGAGCATGCAACATTTGATTAAGCTTTTCACTAGAGAAAGTACTCAAGTGATTTCTAGTTTCAATCGATCATTTTGGAGGGATTTATTCTTAGCAATTAACACATGATTTTCAGATTTAGAGAATTGCAAACAGATGTGAATCACTCAATTCTTTCAAAGAACTTATCCCTTTCAAGTTCAAGATTCTTGACATCCTTAACAAGTTTTAGGTTAGAATTTCTAATTGTAGAAAAATTTTCCTGCAAATTGTTAAAGGAGTTTTGAAGGTCACTAACCCTATTTGATTCATTATCGGACATTTATCATCCGATTGATTAGAATCATCGTAATCATAGGAAATCCCAAAAGCTACATAATTAGGGGAATCATCAGAACCTCCTCATCGTTGTCACTCATGGTAATATTGAAAGCCTTTTTATCCTTTGGTTTATTACTCATGAGGTTAGCACAATCCTTGCGCAAATGACCATAACCAGAGCACTCATAACATTTTGGACCACGTGGGTCTCTTTCATTTCTATCCTTGTAACTCTCTTCTAGCTTTTCAAGTCTCTTGGGAAATCGATGCCTATACTTATGGTACTGTCTAGCTGCCAATGCTATTTTCTCATTGTCTGGTTCCTCATTAGATGACTCATCAGAGTTCTTTCTAAGAGTTCTAAGGGCAAGATCCTTATGATTCCTAGGTTTAGACAAAGAAAACTCATAAGTTTGTAAGGCACCAACTAACTCTTCTATCCTCAAGGTCTCCAAATCAGTGCATGACTCAATGGCTGTTACCTTCATTTTGAATCTATCCGGAGTGATCTCATAACCTTTCTCACAATCTTAGTGTCAGAAACTTTCTTTCCTAGATTTATCATGGAGTTTCTAATTTCACTAAGTTTACCAAAGAAGTCATCAAAAGTCTCATCTTCTAACATTTCAATTCTTTCAAACTTAGAAACTAACATTTGAAGTTTTGTAGCTTTAACAAGATTTGTTCCTTCATAAGTAGTTTCTAGAATCTCCCAAGCATCTTTAGCACTATCACAATTTGAAATTCTAGAGTGCTCAGAAATTGCTAAGAACAATGCATTCATAGCTTTGTCATTCGCCACACGAGATTTGTTTTCAGCAATAGACCATTCAGTTGTCGGCTTATCTGGAGCTTGAAATCCAAATTCAATAACAGACCAAACGTCTATTGACTTTAAGAAAAATCTCATACGGGACTTCCAATAGCCATAATTAGTTCCATCAAAATTAGGCACAGAATTAAGGGTTTGAGACATGTTAGAAAACAAACAAGGATCACACTTAGGAATTTAATCCAAACAAAGTGAACCTGGCTCTGATACCAATTGAAAAACGCTAAATGTATAAAATATCATGTTTATGAATTAACGGATATTTAATCTAAGCAAGCAATCACCAAAATATGAACAATCAGACACAAAGGATTTTGGTGACGAAGAGGAAACCAATTAGAAACCGATCTAATTGTAAAACCTCTCCGGGCAAAAAACCCAGAAATCACTATCAAAAATTATCCAGAGATTACGACACTAGAACACTTACAACCCTTTGCAAGACCTTGGCTCAGAAGATCGACAAGCCTCCAACTCGCCTCCTTGCTCACAATCTTCTTCAACGTGATTCCTTTACCGGATCCTTCCGATAGACTTCTCAATTTACGCCACAAACAAACTAACAAAGATCCTCTAAGAGGAACAACAAGGCTCACAATATTTCTCTTTAAGTACAGCCTCTCACGAACTCTCCTGGGTGAAAATCCGCACTCTAACATTCTATAGAGGTGTATTTATAATAGCCCCACAAAACCTAAACCTAGGACACGCTTAGAATCCAAATAAAACTTATAGTAGGTAGCGTCCTAACGGAAGATTGGCCGCTCGACGGTCACTTCAATATACATGGATGATGGGCTCGTGAATAGTGGCCGCTCGGACGGTCATGATGGGCGCTCGACGGTCACTATTCCCGATGTGGAAATTTCTAGGTTTGCTTACGTCGCATTCTTCAATCTTGGCGCTGGGCGTGTCAAGGCGTCCGAACGGGCTGCGAACGGGATGCGAACGGCTCGCGAATGGAGCTCTCGGGTTTTAGTATTGAAGTACTTGATTGCATCCCGTCCAACGCTTGGCTCTTTTCTTTTCATTTTGATCAATAAACTTAGCCAATACTTCAAACTAACACAAAGACACACTCATGATGATGATGTGCCTTTTTCCTACTATACGAATCTCGTAGAATTAGCTCATTTCACAACTTAAGCTTAGATTGATCGTTCAATTTTTAAATAAATTTGACAATATTTTGTGAGTGACACACGAGGTTACTTGATGTGAGTTGATACAAAACTTGAATAGAACTCATTATTAATAACTCACTTATCAAGAAAGAATGCTCAAAACTTATATACATATTGTTAAGATTAAGCAACCAATGTTAAATTACCGGTTATCGTAAAAGCTTGAGTTTATAAGAAAATATAATTTAATCACTTAATCAACATTTTAACATGTGACATAAGAATCTTAACATGAATTCTTTTCCCCATAGGAATGTCGGTATGACCGCATATGCTGGGTTCTATGAGGTTTGTGCTCCGGAGGAGGGAGAATATGTCTTCATTTCGGCAGCATCTGGGGCAGTTGGTTAGCTTATTGGACAATTCGCAAAGGTGACTGGTTGTATGTTGTTGGAAGTGCTGGAAGCAAAGCGAAGGTATATATATATATATATACATATGGTACTCAATGGTTGCAATTTGAAATGTATCATACAATTAATAGTTTTGTTTCCTTGTATTATTTTATTTTTGGGTATTGAAAATGAAATCCTATCTTTCCTCTGCACCACTATTGAACGATTAGGTGGATCTATTAAAGAAAAAGCTTGGGTTCGATGAGGCTTTCAATTACAAGGAAGAGCACGATTTGAGTACAACTTTGAAAATGTCTGTATTACAACATATTTCAAGCACTAATTAACCAAAAAAAAAGCATAATTACTAAATTTTGTTCGTGACCAGGTATTTCCCTCATGGGATTGACGTGTACTTTGGGCATGTTGGGGCAAAATGCTGGACACGGTGCTTCTCAACATCAGACAAAATTGGCGCATTGCAGTGTGCGGAGTCATCTCACAGTACAACCTTGAAGAACCCGAAGGCATTAAAAATTTGCTGGAGATTGGATTTAAGTGGATCCACATGAAGGGCTACACATTGCAATTACCATCACCTATATCCCAAGTTCTTAGAACTTGTGCTGCCTTTCATAGAGAGAAGAAGATAGTGTACGTGGAAGACATAGTTGAAGGGCTCGAGAGTGGTCCAGCTAACCTTGTGGGGCTTTTCATTGGTCGCAACTTTGGAAAACAAGTAGTGGCAATTGCTCATGACTGATTAATTCAACCATACATTAATATTGTATTATATATGTTCATCATGCCACTATGTCAGCTAGGTGGCCTTCCTAGTCCTATTTATTAGGGGTGTCAACGAGTAATTCTAAAAGTTTCTTTTGTGTCCATATTAAGTCCATTCAAAAATAATGTGGCTATCAACCCAGTCTAGTTTTTCAGTTTTTGGCTAAAACCCGGGTATCCCGGTTCTTGGTTTTAGGCAATTGGATCCAGGAACTAGGTCCCAATTACCAGCCAGTTCAGTTTGTACCAAGTTCGGTAACCCCTTTTTTAGGAAAATTGTTTTTTGGACTTATTTTAGGTGTTGAGCCTAAAAGAAGCTCAATTTTTTTGCATATAGTTTGCCTATTTTTTAAAAAAATTTAGTAGCCTTTTTGTCCAAATTAACTAGACTTTGTTGTGAGATTATTCCTATAAAAAAAAAAACCTAAAAAAACCTAAAAAAACCCAAAAATCCTAAGAAATCAATGTTTTTGCCTATATGGGCCTTAGAAATAAAAATTCAATTTTTTAAAATTCCCTAAAAATCATTTTAAATGGGTTCCTACTTCCTAAACTTAAAAAAAAAAAAAAATTAAAATATACAAATATATATAAAATTATCCGGTTCAAGAACTGATAATAATGAGTACCAAAAACCGATTACTGGGGTACCGGTTTTTATTTTTCCCAACAGGCCGGAACCCAGTCCCGATTCGATTCCGGTTCCACGATATTTTTTACACCCTAGTATGTGTGAGGAAAATTGTGCATGTATATGTATATATATATATGAATAAGATGTTTTGTGCTTAATAAATGGTTTGATGTTTGCATGCACGCAATTGAAATCAATATTATATAAAACAAAGAGGGGCTCTAGGGTTCTCTCATTTTCTCCCTAGTGCCGCACCCAAGTAAGCCCCCCCTCACCTGTTCTTGCTCCAAGAGCTAGCAATTTACCTGATGTCCTTGGCCTATCAGCGCCTCCTCCTTTCCTTCCACGCCATTTCCTTTTGTTCCTTTTGTCCTCAAGGGATCTCTGGTGTGTTGATTTCATAGATTTGGTTGTCTTGCCGCTTGGCGTGGGTGTTGATTTTGGGGGGGTTTCATCTAAAGACTTCCCCCGATTTTCTTGTTTTGTGTTCTTCACCGATCTCCTCCGCCCGCTATGCCACCCACCATCTGCTGCTGGATCTTCCTCGTGCCCCTTGCCATGTGCTCCAACGTTGTAACGCCCCGTCCGATGTGCAAATCAATTAGCTAGTAATTGATCCCACGGTGCACCATCTCAGCTATGTCCCTCCAGGAAACGACCTCCGAGAAATCACTTTCCTCGTCGTAATGAGAAAACTGCAGTGGAAGACTTTACCAAGACTATGAGATTAAAAGATAATAATAAAACATCGCACAACAATACTAGAGATAAAATACTACGTCATCATAATATTATAAATAGTCATCAAATGTATTGGTCATCAGACCATCAGTAGGAAAATAAATAACTGTCAACATAGTTCACAAAAGATCAACAGATCAAAACCTAGACTTAAGCTTAAGTAGATCTAATGATATCAAAATCTCTATCATGTCTGCACGAGCAGATCCTCTAACTTCCCGCATCGCCCTAAGCCAAACAGGATCCATATCCTCAAAAATCACCCGTATCAAGTCTTGAGCAATCACCCAAGTATTCTCCAACGGCATCTTCGTCTAGTGCAGTTAAACCACGCAATTAATCGTAATGACGGGGGAAAGACATAAATAAAAAGGGTAAGTCTAAGACTTAGTGATTTTTAACGCAGATAATACCCATGTCAGTTTAGTAATGAACTTAGATGTTTAATAAGCAAAAGCAGTTCAATCATGACAGCTTATTTATGTGTGACATATATATAGTAATGATATATGCATATGATGTAAATAATAGTCATAATTCAACAGTATGGTCTACCCGAGATATTACCCATTCTCGGTAGGGGTTGATGTGATGTCCCACATCGCTGGGGTATGGAGATAGGGATGTGCTTATATGTATACTTACACCCTCAATGACAACAACAGGTATTAAAGCCGTGATGGTAATGATCCCATCAGAACTCCGCAGTTAAGCGTGCTTCTGCGATAGTAGTACCAGGATGGGTGACCTCCTGGAAAGTCTGGTTTAAAGGAGCCAAAAGCAGATAATATTGTGTGTCATTGGGGTTGGACGTTACAAATGGTATCAGAGCCATTGCCCAGCCTGTGATAGGGGGAGCGTGCATAAGCCCATGAAGGTTGCTAGAAGATGCTCGCTGGGACGGATGCCAAGAGTTGGCTAATCCCATGAAACTGCCAGAAGGGGCGTTGGGTCCTAAGAGGGGGTGATTGTGAATATTGTGTGTCATTAGGGTGGGATGTTACATGAGCCATTGCCTGAGATGGGGGGAGCGTGCACAAGCCCATGAAGGTCGCTAGCGGATGCTCGCTAGGACGGATGCTAAGAGTGGGCTAATCCTATGAGGCCACCAGCGGGGACGCTAGGTCCTAAGAGGGGGTGATTAAAGCAATAGCTAGAGGTAATATTGTTTTATTCGCTGCTAATTTATTTATTAATTAGCCTTAGTTTATAAAGAATTCTTACATTTGTTACTTTGTCACAACACGTAATCACATTTTCTAGTTGGCTATAAGGGTTTTTTTTTTTTCTTGTTGTAGTTTTCATTTTCCTTCTCCACAATAAAAATTAAAAAAACTTTTGATGTGGGTTCACCTTTCTCACTATAGGAAAATTAATTATATTTTCCAAGATCCGTGAGCTAGATGTAAAATTACAAAAATGCGGAATAATAAAGATAAGCAATTACACACTATATAAAGATTTAAGTAATTTGACTTAACAAACATATATTCACTAGCAAAGGCGACAAAAAAAAAATCCATTAATGAGTACAAGAAAACAACATGATCAAAAAACCACTCAAACTCAAAGCTACAAATATACCCGATTCTCACTTTGCCCAAAGAAAAATAAAAACAAAAGGAAAAGCTCTCTTTCTTATTCTCACTTTTCTCTCTATTGGTACACCAAAATATAAAGTAAATATTACTTTGTTTTTGCTCTACACTTTGCCGCACAGCACCGTCGACAGAATAGTACTCTAATACTGTAATACAACTTAGAGAAGAAGTCCAAAACCTCTCGGGGCAAGAAGTCAAAGTCGGTGTGTTTAAGAATAAAGCCACGACACCAAATAAGGAATCCAACTAGGGGAAGTATTCTCAAATATCAACACTCACCTCATCAAAATATTCAACAATAAAATAACACATAATAATATACGATGAAGTGAGCTATGACGCCTGAACCGACTATATATAAAATCTGCCACGACTTGTCAATTATACAATTTTGAACTTTCTCACCGCCGGCGGCTGTGCCAGTCATTATCCATTTTTTACGATTTCCCAGTGATCATTGCAACACGTACATAATGAGACGATGCATCACTGCAAAACCCCATCATCGATCTAAAACTTAATGATCTGATTATTTAGAGGACATGTGCCAAATGTTTGGTCAATACGTGTTGGTATTAAACTCCAAGTGTCCCATCTGTGTTTCTTTCATCAGGAAGGATACTCCCATTTGAATATCTCATTTATGAACCTGATTTTGACGACTATCTTGCCTATAAAAAGAGATAGTAGCTAGAGAAGAGAGTGGGAACAACCATATCACAAGGAAAATGGCAAGCGTAGTTGGAGACGAAGTGAGCAACAAGCAAGTGATATTCAGGGACTATGTCACTGGTTTTCCCAAGGAATCAGACATGTACCTGCGCACTAGTACCATAAAGTTGAAGGTTCCTGTAGGTTCAAAGGCGGTTCTGGTGAAGAATCTCTACTTGTCCTGCGATCCTCTCATGCAATTCTTCATGAGGAAAGTTCAAGGTCCTGATCCTCTCAAGCAATTCGTCACGAGGAAAGTTCAAAGTAATGATGCGTACGATTACTACACCCCTGGCTCTGTAAGTCTGTTTAAGGAAATCCCATTTTGCTTGTATATATTTTTGGTTTGTAATGTTGATATATATGTATAACTGATATTCATGACCAATATTTTTCGTGAAAAACATGCAGCCTATATTCGGGTATGGCGTGAGCAAAGTTTTGGATTCTGGGAATCCAGAATTTAAGGCAGGGGATTTGGTTTGGGGGATGACAGGGTGGGAAGATTACAGCCTAATCACCAAAAGTGATGGCCTCATTAAAATCCAGCACACTCATGATGATGATGTGCCTCTTTCCTACTATACTGGAATCCTAGGTAATTAATTATCTCATTTCATAAATTAAATTTGACAATATTTCATAAATCCTAGGTATGATGATGTGCCGCTTATAAAGAAAGTTTGCTAAAAAGGTAGTTATATACACATGTGAGACATAACGATGGCGACATGAATTCTTTTCCCCGTAGGTATGCCGGGTATGACTTCCTATGCTGGATTCTATGAGGTTGGTGCCCCTAAGAAGGGAGAATATGTCTTCATTTCAGCAGCATCTGGGGCAGTTGGTCAGCTTATTGGACAATTCGCAAAGTTGACTGGTTGTTATGTTGTTGGAAGTGCTGGAAGCAAAGAGAAGGTATATGTATATACATATGGTACTCAATGGTTGCAATTTAAAATGTATCATACAATTAATAGTTTTGTTTCCTTGCATTATTTTATTTTTTGGATATTGAAAATGAAATCTTATCTTTTCCTCTGCACCACTCTTGATCGATTAGGTGGATTTATTAAAGAATAAGCTTGGGTTCGATGAGGCTTTCAATTACAAGGAAGAGCACGATTTGAATACAGCTTTGAAAAGGTCTGTATTAATGACAACATATTTCAAGCACTAATTAACAAACAAAAAAACAATGCAAAATTACTAAATTTTGTTCGTGACCAGGTATTTCCCTCATGGCATTGACGTGTACTTTGAGCATGTTGGGGGCAAAATGCTCGACGCGGTGCTTCTCAACATGAGACACAATGGTCGCATTGCTGTGTGCGGAATGATCTCACAGTACAACCTTGAAGAGCCCGAAGGCATTAAAAATTTGATGCAGATCGGATTTAAGTGGATCCACATGAAGGGCTACACACATCGCAATTATCACCTATATCCCCTAGTTCTTAGAACTTGTGCTGCCTTTCATCAGAGAGAAGAAGATAGTGTACGTGGAAGACATAGTTGAAGGGCTCGAGAGTGGTCCAGCTGCCCTTGTGGGGCTTTTCACTGGTCGCAACTTTGGAAAACAAGTAGTTGCAGTTGCTCGTGAATGATTAATTCAGCCATCCATTAATGTTATATTATATATGTTCATCATGCTACCATGTCAGCTAGGTGGCCTTCCTAGTCCTATGTATGAGGAAAACTCTGTACCATGTATATGGCTATATATATATATATATGAATAAGACGTTTTATGCTTAATAAATGGTTTGATGTTTGCATGTATGAAATTTAAATCAATATTGTCATGTGTTTTGGTTGAAGAAAAACGTAATGAAATGGATAGATGAAATAAGAGAGAGAACACATAAGAATTACATGGTTTGATTTATAACCTATGTACAAGGTTACAACCGTAAGTTAAATTAAAGCCTTAGACGTTACCTGTTTGCTCTTATTCTTAATCATGTTTACAGTAGCAATGATTCATATTTATAAGGAAAATGTGGTAAATGAATACAATATATACAAATAAAGTAGTTTCAATTACAATCACAATTATATGAAAAGATATTATAAAATTCTCCCTTCAACTCTAAGCGGAAGATTGTGGAAGCTGGCCAGGTGGAAACTTTTCCTTTTGGCTCTTTTTTGCTGTGGTGACTAGTGTGGTTGCTTGTCGGTAACCCTGATCCAGCCTTTTTCGATATCCATTATATTGTTGTATTATTTGCGAAAGAAATGCTACACATCTCAAATTTTCTTCTTAAAATTGGTTCCTAAATGATGTGTTATCATTTATGAGTTGGTAAGATACTTTTCAAAATCATAAATCTTATGAGATGATGACATATCATTTGAAAACTAACTTCTGAAAAGAAAATTTAAAATGTATAGCATTACTCTTACAAAGATTTTTGGAGTCATTTGTCTTTGCCTTTACTTACAATAACCTTTTGTAGCTGCATTAGTTTTCTTAACGAGTCGAGTCATTTATTTGATTCATTTATTTTGTTACCTTGTCACAAGATGGTTTTCTAGTTGGCTATAAGTTGTTTTATGTTTTTTTAATCTTGTTGTAGTTTTCATTTCACTTTCCCCAATAGAATTTTTTAAAAAAATCTTACGCGACCTTTCTCCACCTCATCAAAGGATTCAACAATAAAATAACATATACGATGAAGTGAGCTATGACGCCTGAACCGTCTATAAAAGTCTTCCACGACATCTCAATTATACAATTTTGAACTTTCTCACCGGCCAGGGGCTGTGCCAGTCATTATCCATTTTTTACGATTTCCCGGTGATCATTGCAACACATAATTATGAGATAATGCCATTTTTTTATTAATTTAAAATCTTATATTATACATAGCAATTCAAACACTTGGCCTTCCGAAAAAGTGAAAATCTATATTAATGGATCTTAATCACTGCAAAACCCATCATCTAAAACTTAATGATCTGATTATTTAGAAATGATAGTATAATTGGACATGTGGCAAATGTTTGGTCAATCCGTGTTGGTATTAAACTCCAAGTGTCCCATCTGTGTTTCTTTCATCAGGAAGGATACCCCCATTTGAATATCTCTTTTGTGAACCTGATTTTGATGACTTTCTTAATTGCCTATAAAAGGAGATACCTAGAGATGAGAGAGAGAGGAAAAGGGTGGGTTAGTAATCATGGCGGGTGATCATCATGGTGAAGAAGTGAGGAACAAGCAGGTGCTGGCTAGAGACTACATAGATGGCAATCCCAAAGAAGAAGACATGTACTTGAGCACTGGAACCATCCTCCTGAAGGTTCCAGAGGGTTCAAATGCAGTTCTGGTGAAGAACCTTTACTTGTCCTGCGATCCCTACATGCGTGGCATCAAGGCAAAAGTCCAAGATCGCCTTTTTTATTCCTTTGCTCCCCATTCAGTAAGCTCCTTCCTTTCAGTACTCTATGTGGATATGAGAGGAAAGTTGCTCTTCTTTTTGCATGTTTTAACATATTATTTTGTCGGTGAAATATGCAGCCAGTAGTTGGGTATGGAGTGGCGAAAGTTTTGGATTCAGGGCACCCGGACTTCAAGAAAGGAGACTTGGTTTGGGGGGTAACCAAATGGGAAGAATACAGTCTCATCACAATGACAGAAAGCCTCTTCAAAATCCAGCACACTGATGTGCCCCTTTCCTACTATACTGGACTTCTTGGTAAGTCGTTTGCTCATGATTGGATGAAGTTTAGATCAACTTGGATTTCAGTAGAAAATTAATGGTTTTATTGCATAATGATACACAGGGTTGGCATATCTCAACTAATGAAACCCTCAATTAAAGAGTTAACGGATAATTGATACTTTATGTGATTGAAAACGCTCATATCGATATATATTGTGGAGTTAGCAAATCTATTCGTAAATCTAAGATAACAGGACAAGTAAAGGTAACCAAATGGGAAGAATACGTATATAGTTATGACCTGTTCAGATTTGGAGTCGTATTCTTTCCAGTTAGAAACACAGACATAATATATATGAGTTTCTTATGTCGCTTTGTCTTGTCAATGATATGTTGGAAACTTGAATGCTCCGTATAAGTGGCGGATGTTGTTGTTTGCCCACAGGTATGCCTGGTATGACTGCTTATGCGGGCTTCTATGAACTTTGCTCTCCAAAGAAAGGAGAATATGTGTTTATCTCATCAGCATTTGGCGCAGTTGGTCAGCTCGTTGGCCAATTTGCTAAACTCATGGGTTGTTATGTCGTTGGAAGTGCTGGAAGCCAAGAAAAGGTATCACATGCAAATTCAGCATTCTGTTCATAAATCTAAAATTTGCTTACTATTTCTAAGACATTAAGCTTCAAATTGCCCTTTTGGACCGAATCTCTTTTCTGCATGCATGCCTGTACCTCTGTTTTAAAGCAGGGACATGAAACTTGAGGCATGTCAATAAACACTGGTCAATAATTCTAGAAACTTCCCACAGACAACTCTGACAAGATGGAAATCTGGTTACTAAAATTTTTGCTTCATGTTTTTCTACCTTTTTCTTCTTGTTTCTTTTGGGATATCGATCGCTGGTTGAGCTGATCAAGTCCATTGTTAACATGAAACATCTATTGATGTCCTGCTTCTGTGTTGAACAAGGTTGATCTACTAAAGAACAAGTTTGGATTCGATGAGGCTTTCAATTATAAGGAAGAGCATGACTTGGATGCAGCTCTAAAAGGTCAGTATACAATGTGCATGGATGCATACAAGTAATCGAAACAAGTCAATGGGACAGAATATTGCCATGGCTCAACCCTTTTCCAATATATATATATGAAAAGCTACCTTATCTCAAGAACTAAGAGATATTAATGTTGTTCCAAATGCTGTTAGGTATTTCCCTGAAGGCATTGACATCTACTTCGAGAATGTTGGAGGCAAAACGCTTGATGCAGTGCTTCTCAACATGAGACTCACAACGCATTGCAGTAGCTGGAATGATCTCGCAGTACAATCTTGATCAGCCCGAAGGCATAAGAAATTTGTTGACACTTGTATACAAGCGTGTCCGGATAGAAGGATTTACTGTGTACGATTACTATCACCTATTTCCCAAGTTCTTAGACTTTGTGCTGCCTTACATCAGAGAAAAGAAGATAGTGTATGTGGAAGACGTTGCTGAAGGCCTCGAGAGTGGCCCTGCAGCTCTTGTAGGCATTTTCAGTGGCCGCAATGTTGGAAAACAAATAGTTTTAGTTGCTCCCGAGTGACAATTCAGCCTCCAATTTTTATGTCTACTACTAGTATACCACCTGTATTACTGTGGTGAAATCCAGGATTCAAACTTTCTGTGAGGAATGTAAGAGAGAGATGGGCTGATGGTGAATGGTAAATGAATCAATGTTGTAGTGGTGGTATGTGCATATGATTTTCAGTTTTTCACACATTGTCAAAAGTCGAGACTGGTTTTCTTTCAAGACATTCTTCATCTGTATGAACTCTTGATTGTACTTTCGTATATTGGTGGCTAAGATCGAGTATAGTTTCTTGTTTTTATACATACGAGTAGAACCCCAGTATGGCAGCGAGAAAGAAAACAGAGAAAGAAAACAAAGAAAGAAAACAAAAATGAAAAGGTACTCAAAGGAAAATTATATCGGCCAAACAGCTTGACTTTCTTACATCTTTATGGCTTGAGTGTAGTTAGAGAGGGTCATTAATTTAAAGCAGAGACTTTTGCACCTCTAGCCTTCAAGTAGAGCCCCAACATGACATAAATATTTTGGTTCAAGGAGCAAATCCGAATTTTAAGGTTATCATTTTTTTTTTTAATGATCATGGAGTTCCTTGGTGGCCTTGCGTGAGACAATAGAGGCTCTAATAGTGTCTAGGACCCTAGGTATAATAATTCAAAACCAAGGGATAAGGATGGTAGGTCTTTGAGCACTCACTGCAGGCTCTTCTTAAACTCATTTTTGTTAGTTTTTTAGCCTCTTCATTTTAACAAAAAACTAACACTATAAACAGTAAACCTTCAAACTTAATAATTACTATCCCTCTCTATTTATTAAACAATTATATTTTCTCTCCTCCTTTTCCTTTTCATTTCTCTCCTTTTTCTTTCCACAGCCCTCCTTTTTTTTTTCTTTTTTTTTCCTCTCTCAACGCCATTTCTCTTCGCCAAGGAGGTGAGTTGGCCGGATCCAACTCCAACCAATCCCAACCGAAAATGGATTTGAATTCCTCCAATTTTGCGTGGAAATCCAGCTGACTTATGACCGTACCGCTGCCTTCACTACACTTCTTGAACTCCCGATGAACCGGGCCATAGGCTCCTCCACTGCGGTCATCGTGAAGCTCAACAACCCCTCCACCGAATCGGATGACCACAAACCCTTCCTCACCTTCGTCAATGGCAATCTCACCTTCCCTTCAAACAAAGCCCTAATCGAACGACCGCCAAGTTGTCGGTCTTCGACACCGCAAGCACTTGCCGGAGACGGCTTAGTGCCGCCGTCGAACTCGAGTGCAGCCACAGCCACATTGGTTCTCAGAGGCTGTGAACCGAGGAGAGCGCTGGTGTGGAGCTCCCTCAGTCCTCAACCCTTAAAAGACAAAGAATAAACAAATTTATGAAAAATAATATTTTAATGAAATAGTGAAAGTGAATTGTTAAAATAAAGAGGCTGAAATTGGTGTTGTAAAATGGTGAGTTGTTAAAATAATAGAAAGTGTACTTTTTATTATTTTGAAGTGAAAATTTTGAAAAATCTGCTGTGAATGCTCTTATAAACTATAAGAGAATGGGTCAAAAGTTACAATAGTGATGCAGTGATAAGTAGAACATCTCGCTTCTATTATCAAATATTCAAATATAATATAGGTCAAAAGGTGTAGGCTCACTTATTATGCATGTTGAAACACTTTTATAAGAAAATCTAGCTTGTATTATCAAATATTCAAATATATATATATTTATATATATAGTTCATAGGTCATATGTCTATGTACCGACGCTCAAAACACACTTCCAACAATTTGTAATTATTTAATAGCATTATTATCACATACTCATCATACTTAATCTAATCTTTCTAATACCCTTCTTAATCATCCTCTAACTTGTTATTCTAATAGTCTTATAAAATAATTCTTTATGTACTTCAACCTTTCTACTTGAAGAATCTTAAATTGGCAAAAGAAACTTGTAAATATTATTCTAACTCAATCAAAATACATTTATTACATAAATGTTAGATCATCTTTCATTCTTGACTAATACATGTTGTGTCTTACTACGTTCTAGAGATAAAATTGATGTAAGTAAAGATGGATATGGGTAAGTTTCTAAGTTGGAAGTTCTAAGTACCCATATTATATATTCTCTCTTAGGTCTTGCAAGGTCATGAAAAAGAAGAAAAGAAACGGATAGTCTTGATGTTTAGCAAATATAAGGGCTTGAAAAGCATTTCAAGACATAATATGTATGTGATTTTTTTCAAAGACATTTGGGACACACATATCGAGTGTTCTCTATCTTTTGTCATGTAAGACCACTAAGGAAAGAGAGAAATATCTAGTCTGAGAAGCGTGATCAAGGATAATCTTGCTTTTACAGGACATGATCAAGGATAATTTTGCTTCAGTGATTTACTATGAGAGTATTAAAAGTTGGGTTTCATGAATTAATTCATAATGCTGCATCTTTCTTTTTGAAAAACGCTAAGCAGACTCCAAAAACTTGTTTATCACAATTTATGCGGAATTGAGACAATGAAGCAATAAACAATTTAACAAAATATGTAAAGCAATAAGCAATAAAGAACACACAGATTTTGGTTACGAAGAGGAAACCAATTAGAGAACTTCTCTAATTGTAAAACCTCTCCGGGGCAGCCAAACCCAGGAAATCAACTAACTCAGTAAAAGAATAAAGGATTACAAGATGTTTATACTCACAGAACCGCTGTTATTGACACACTCTTGTATAAGACAAGCGACCCACTTGCCTTCTACCGCAGTAGCCCTTTCCAGAGACAGCTGGCACAATCCTTCTACGTGATTTCCTTTCACCGGAACTCCGGTTGACTTCACTTCAACAATCGACAAATAATGATGAACATAGGACTAAACACTCCAAGAGAGAGAACTTTAACGCTCAATATCAAAGACTCTCTTGGCACACAACGGCAAATTCTAGATCTAGAATTCGTAACCTAAACAGATCTGTAGAGATCTATTTATAACACCTAAAGACTTCTAGTCTCAATAGAACTCAAATACAATGTATTTTAGACCTAGAAGCTATGGGCCGTCCGGACGGTAAGTGGGCTCGTCCGGACGGGCTATAAAAAAACACAGGGAACATGAGTTCATTAATGGGCCGTCCGGATGGTAACATTGGCCGTCCGGACGGTGCTAGGGCAAATGCACTTTCTCCTTTCTTTTCGGCGTCCACGGACTTCGAACGGATGCACTCGAGTTCTTAACTGCATCACGTCCGGACGTCTATGAATCCCGTCCGAACGGTTGCACTAGCTTGGCTCTTTTCTTTCCATTTTGCTCACGAACATTAGCCAACTAACACTTTTGATAAGTGAGAAGAAACTCAAACTCGAAAAAAATTTGAGTTTCAGTACATGAGAAAATATTATAGGAAGATCATAGGCGAAAACTTTAATCAGAAGACTTGCATTTCAACTTAGAAGGGACCTGAATTTATAGAAAGGATTCTAGAGACAAATTTCAAAGCTGTTGATTAAATAGTAAATTTGAAAAATGATAGCCAAAAGTCGTTCGACGGGCAAAAAGGTGCCAGTCGAATCTATGACGAGAGACATGATCTAAAATCAACAGGATTTTTGGACAAAAAATCCTTCGCCACCTGAGGTCTTCTGTCGTATGCTCTTTTACTGTCGAATTACCTCAAGTGATTTTTTTTAAAAAAAAACACAAGCATGCTTCTTCCTGAAGCACTGTCATACCTTACAACTCTAAGCTATCTAAAATCTATTCTCCCTGCACATTATTCCCAAAATTTAATCTCTCCCAAAGTCTTCGTATTCTCAAATACTTTCCTTACTCTCCTAAACATGATAGCATCATCATCATCTATTAACAACATTGACTTAAATGTTGCTCCTACAGCACAACCCATTGTTATGCCTAATTATACTTTCACGTGGATTTGAAGCAGGAAACTAATGAGCTGAAAAAACTAGTGGTGTCGTATGCAAAGGACCTGGGAATAAAGGTGGTAGAAATGGAGAAGACTATCGCCCGTCTCCAGCAACAACAAAAAAAAGCTCCAAGTCAATGTATATGAGTGTCGCGCATTTTTCCGCTAAAGCTCTAGCCAAGTACCTTATTTGAAATAAATATTCCCTTTAATAACAAATAAATTTGAAATATATATAATTTTACTCATACTAAGTTTTATCTTCACAAAAGTAGCTAGTCTCTTTGAGCATCACATCCGCTATGCAACAACTTTCTCTTCTTTTTTTTTTCCTATTAATGAACATTTGATCTGTAATATTAATCAAGACATCAAAGTTAATCATACTGGTAGATTTCATAGCATTCATCAAGACATCAAAGTACACAATCATATATCATCCATCTAACTGAACATAGGTTTGTAAATATCATAAGGAGCTTTCACTCTAAACATTTCATTCTAAATTCATTATGTACTCATTCAGTACCCAATCTGTAATCATTTTGTCATCATAATAACTTCTTTTAAACATATAATATGTTTAACCAATCAATCACATCAATAGGTTTCCTAACATTCAATAGAACATCTAGATATGCACAATCTCACATTGTCAACCTCCGAAATACCTCAATATCATCAAACATATATATACTTTGTAAGGAGATTTAGATCATATCACTATCTTATACTATCTTTCAATTTTTATCTCTATGCTTCAAATTACCTCAAAAATATTCGTTCATCATCTTTACCTAGTGAAAGAAAACTTTACTTAGGCTTTGGCATGAAACTAAAACCATAATTCAATATCTACTAATGCCTCAATGCTTTAAATATTATTCATAACCTAAGAGCATCAATTTATCTTCAAAATTTTAAACGTTACTTCAATATAGTTTACCTCAATTACAGAAAACTTAAAACCTCAATTTATAAGAATTAACCAAGAAGATTAAATGAAAAATAATTTTTTTTTTCTACGTGAAATAGAAGCCATGAAAATATATCTAAGGAAAATTAGATCAGCCAAACAGCGTGAGAGACAATCTTAAGATTATACTCAAATCCCGTCTATCCCTCCATTGAGGTACATTACATTCACGAAACTCATCTAACAACATATAGCTCTCAAAAGATAAACTACAGGCATGTTAGCCCTTACGTTCCTCCCTCTGTCAAGAACTAACAGCAGACAGCAGCAATCCATATATAGGAAGATAGCTTAACCTCTGGAAAGTCGCCTTATCTTCCTTTGGGTTTGGGTCTCACCCCTCAATCTCATACTAGCTAGTGAAAAACAAGAAGCCTAGAGACCTTATTCAACTAATAGTCAACCTAGAAGATTAAGAGAAAAATAATTTCCATTTTTTCCTACATAAGAGAAATCAGATCGGCCGTGAGAGATGGTTACTCTTTTAACAAAACCCACCAAAGGAATTGTTAAAAACCCATCTAAATAAGAAACAAAACCCACAAATCAATACTCAATCATCCCGCCACTTTTTTATTTTTTTATTTTTTCATTCCTTTTGGCACGCATAGCATAAATATTTTGGCTTCAGGAGCAAATTCAGATTTCAAGGTTGACATTTTTTTTTTAATTTCTTTATGATCATGGAAACCTTGGTGGCCTTGCGTGAGCTTTCTAAATTGAAAACCCACTTTTTCGTTACATTTTTTCTAATGAAGAATGAAACTCATCATTTCTTTATTTTTTTTGCATTAAACTCACCGTATTGGACACTTGGCGGAGATAAGAAGAAACAAAGACAAAGAAAACTCACCGTTTAACAAAAGAGTGGACACTGGGCAGCATTTCCAATAATAATGAATGATAATATAATAATAATTTATTAAAAAATCAAGAACATTTTTGTTTTCTTCTTCCTTCTCTTTCTCATTTCCCACCTACTCCCACTTGCCTTTGTCCATTTGCAGAGAGTGACGGAGAGTGTCAGACGATGAGAGAGAAACATGTGACCATTAAACTCACCGTTTAACTATTCATATGTGCCACTTGTCAGAATTTCAGGCATTCTCCCAGAATGCTTCCACTATTACATATAGAGAAATGCTAGACTTACGGACAATTTTTACAAACAAAGCCTTACGCATTAGCGTGGCCATTAAAAAAAGAAAAATAAAAACAAAAAGCTTAGAATTGCACAATTTTTGTGTTTATTTATTAGGTATAATTTTATTTCTTTAAGAAAGTGATTGTGATAATCAGGCATCAATGTCAACTCTCAAGTCGATGCTAATGTTTTTTATAATTATTTTTGTTGTTAAGAAATTCAAATGTGTCAACCCTAGCCAATAACCATGCATTAGCATTGACTATTGAATGACATCGTTGATAATCAGGCATCAGCATCAACCCTAAAGTCTACATTGGTAATTGGGCATCGACCCTTGGGTTAAAATGTTGAATGACCTACTAATTACAAAATGATGGATTAAAAGAGTTAGTTTTAATGAGTCATAATTTCAAAGTGTAAATACAAATATGATGGTAGTTTTGAAGGACAAAGTATAATTAGAAAGAATGTCAAAAGGTGTACTTTGTTTCTGTCATTGGATCTACAACAATTTCTTGCTTCTTATGCTTGAATCCCAAGTAATTTTATAAAGAAGACTAGAGTTTTTCTTGATTCATCTTTTTTTTAACATGTCCTCACAACAGGGAAGAAGGAGGATTCGAACTAGTGACTTCCGTTTCATTAGGCATGGTCCGATCCTAATCGATTGAGCTATATCTTGGGGACTTGAGTCATCTTAAATGTGATGGTGACTTTTAAAATCATTATTAAATTTAAGGTGATGATTATTGAATTTTAATCTATTGGTTATTTTAAAAGCTACATCATTTATGAAATAACTTTGTAAAAAAATATAATCCTCCTTAGAGCAGTATTAGCAGCCTCACCAAATTTTGTTAACCAAAATAACTAAAAGTACGTTTTTCTCTAGTTTAACTACTCAATTTTTTAAAACACCCCCAACAGCCTCATTATTTTAATAATCTACTTTCATTATTCAATTTAAATATTATTTTTCAAAAATTTGTTTATTCTTTCTCTAACTACTAAATTAAAGGAGAAGAGAGAAATAGAAAAGAAAAAATGGGAGAAATAAACCATTTTTTATCTGATTGGTGAGTGAATAGTACTCACTACTGTATACTTATCTCTATTTTAAAAAAGAAAATAATAGGTGCTCTTCTAGCATTCTCCTGGTGTCCTCCCAACTATAATATGGCTTTTAAAATATCAATGGATTAAAAATCAAAAATGATAATCTCTAATTTAATAACGATTTTAAAAGCCAATCACAATTGGGAAGACACTAAGAAAATACTAGAAGAACACATAACATTTCCCTTTTAAAAACTCACTTTTTCATAGCATTTCTAGTAGCCTCATTATTTTAACATCCAACTTTTACTATTCAATTTAAATATTATTTTTAAAACATTTATTTATTCTTTCTCTAACTATTAATGGAGAGAGAAACAAAAAAGAAAAATGAAGAGATATAAACTATTTTTTATTCAATTGGTGAGTGAAACACTATTTTTATTTTATTTTCATTAAAGTTGTGACGTTGCAAAAAGAGAATTTTAAGTATTTTCACCAAATTACTTGACAAAAATAACCAAAAATTAGTTTTGATGAGACTGCAAATAATACTCTTTAATGGTTATAGCATTACCATGAGTCTCACCCAAAAGAATCATTTCAATTTCAAAGGAAATGAAGAGGAACAAGTGAGGCAAAATAACAGGCAAAATGGTCTTAAAAAATTAAAAAGACTATTTTACCCTCTTAAATTGTACTAACTGGATCAAATTGAAATTCCTCCAATTAGGAAGAAATTGGAGATTCTCCAATTGTTAATCGTGGCCCTTCATTTTAAATTCAATGGTCTATAAAATACTAGCTGTTTTTGTATAACCAAAGTATTAAATATTGACTTTTGTTTTGCCAAGGTCTAAATAATTTTATAGACCATTAAATTTAAAATGAAAGATCATGATTAACAATTAGAAAATCTCAAATTTCTTCCCAATTAGAAGGGATCCAGATCCAGCCGGATCTCTCCATTTCACCGAGTCCCCGCCTACCTCACCTCATCAAAGCATTCAACAAATTAAATTACACATATGATGAAGTGAGCTCTGACGTGTAACGCCTAGACCAACTGTAACGTATAAATCTTCCATAGAATTCTCAATTATACAATTTTGATCAAAAGTTTGATATATATATATGGAATATTGAAAGAATATTGCCATGGCTTAACCCTTTTCCTATATATATATATATATATGGAAAGCTACCTTGTCTCAAGAACTAGGAGATATTAATTGAAAAAACGCTAAACAGATAAAATATCACAGTTTATGCGGAATTAACGGATATTTAATCTAAGCAAGCAATCACCAAAATATGAACAATCAAACACAAAGTTTTGGTGACGAAGAGAAACCAATTAGAAACCGATCTAATTGTAAAACCTCTCAGGCAAAACCGAAATCACTATCGAAAATTATCCGAGATTACGAGACACTAGGAACACTTACAACCCTTTGCAAGACCTTGGCTCAGAAGATCGACAAACCTCAACTTCGTCTCCTTGCTCACAATCTTCTTCAACGTGATTCCTTTACGGATCCTTCCGATAGACTTCTCAATTCGCTCACAAACAAACTAACAAATATCCTCTAAGAGGAACAACAAGGCTCACAATATTTCTCTCTTTAATTACAGCCTCTCACGAACTCTCGGGGTGAAAATCCGTACCTCTAACATTCTATAGTGTATTTATAATAGCCCACAAAACCTAAACCTAGGACACAGTTAGAATCCAAATAAAAGCTTACGGTAGGTAGCGTCCGGACGGGAAGATTGGCCGTTCGAGCGGTCACTTGAATATACATGGATTATGGGCTTTGTGAAGCGGTGGCGCGTCGGACGGTCATATGGGCGTTCAGACGGTCACTATTCTGATGTGGAAATTTCTAGGTTTCCGCCGCTTTCTTCGTCGCATTCTTCAATCTTGGCGGCGCGTTGAAGAAGCGTCGAGCGCTGCGAGCGGGATCTTGAGCGCGAACTGCTGACGGAGCTCTCGGGTTTTAGTATTGAAGTACTTGATTGCATCCCATCCGAGCGGCAATGAATCCCGTCCGAGCAACTTGGCTTTTTTTTTTCATTTTGATCACGAAACTTAGCCAATACTTCAAACTAACAAACTCCCCTTTGGCAATTTAGGAACAAAATCATTTCCCCAATAAACTCCCCTTTTGTCACAAATTGACAAAAGGTAACATGTTTCCTGAAACACTTAACAAACGCATCAAGGCACATGTGGAACAAAAAAATAAACTCAACTCATGAATAAAAATGCAAAGAGATAATGCATAATCATGAACAATAGAAACTCCCCCTCAATATGTGACTCAAAAATCAACAAGAAACTGGAAATCAAACCATGTTTCTCCCCCTCAAAAGTCAAATGAACACACATGATACACCCATAAAAATCTCATGAAAATTCAGCAATGAATAACCCAAGCATGCTCCAAATATACAAAATATACATGAGACTTGAAGTGACAACCAGACATTGAAATTTGTTTAACTCAAGCCGAATAAAAATGTTTCATCCAACCCATGCTTGTGTGTAGTGTGTGTGAGCCATCAAAAACTTGGAGTTTCACCACCATGAGGTTTTGACAAGTATCTCAGATCAAAAGTCAAACCTTATCATACTAGGGCTAACCACTCTCCTATACATTTCTCATTGTAAAACAATTTGCACAAGTTTGACACAGTGAAATAAATTCCTTTTGGAATGTGATCTTTTGATTCATTTGTTTCACTATTTTGTTTCTTTTTCTCTATGAGAAAGTGTCCTTAAACATGTAGTGCTTATCACAACCGAGAAAGCAGGAAATTTTTAAGCCCTAGGTTCAACTAGCAAATGGTCAATTTGAAACAAATACTAGTCAAAAACCTCATATGGTTACCCAAAAAAAATAAGCTTAAATGTGCACAAAAAATTAAGCATAGGCAAAACGTACCAGGTAAACTCAGGCTTTAGGTAACCACAATAACAAGTCCATTTAACAAAAGTTCATCTCATGCATACTAAGAACATTCCAAGACGCAAGGAATTAAATCCACAAAGGCAACATGAGAATTTAATGGACAATCTAGGTGCATAAGACAAAAGAAGAAGAGAAACAACTAACTAAACATATTTTGTCTTTTTGAAAAATTTTAACAACAAAAAAATGCACAACAAAAAAATTAAACAAAACAAAAAAAGATATAACATGCTCTAGGAATCTCAAGGATAAGCAGGAAAAACAATCCTAGGCATGTTGTTGGCTCACCTAAAATAAGGTGAGTTCATTACCACTCCCCTCAATGGGTGAATGGTATCATCCTTCCTAACCCACACTTGAGTGATCTTAGGTCTAGGTTTATGAATTTTTTCAAACAGGTCTAACCTAGATAGCACTCCTTTCATCATTGTGACCAAACCCTCACAATCTATCCTAGATCAGAATTTTTATTCTTACGCACATGAGTTTTCAAATTAAAACAGTGAGGTCGAATGTGACCCACTTTTCCACAATGATGGCATGTAGGGACAAATCTTTGAGCAGGTAATTTCCTAGGAGGATGCACAACTCTAGGCTGCATGAGATACAAGAGTTTTCTTACCTTTCTTACCTTCTTGAGTCGAACAGCTATTTGGCTTTTCTTCACTGAAGATTTTCTACTTCAATGGTTTAACAAACACAATCTTTGAAGCGGTATGGTTAGAAGAACAAGATGCAGTTTTATCAAATCCTAAACCAGATCTATCACTAGGCGCTTGAGCATGCAACATTTGATTAAGCTTTTCACTAGAGAAAGTACTCAAGTGATTTCTAGTTTCAATCGATCATTTTGGAGGATTTATTCTTAGCAATTAACACATGATTTTCAGATTTTGAAATTGCAAACAGCATGTGAATCACTCAATTCTTTGACAAATTATCCCTTTCAAGTTCAAGATTCTTGACATCCTTAACAAGTTTTAGGTTAGAATTTCTAATTGTAGAAAAATTTTCCTGCAAATTGTTAAAGGAGTTTTGAAGGTCACTAACCCTATTTGATTCATTATCGAGCGGACTTATCATCGATTGATTAGAATCATCGAATCATAGGAAATCCCAAAAGCTACATAATTAGGGAATCATCAGAACCTCCTCATCGTGTCACTCATGGTAATATTGAAAGCCTTTTTATCCTTTGGTTTATTACTCATGAGGTTAGCACAATCCTTGCAAATGACCATAACGAGCACTCATAACATTTTGGACCACGTGGGTCTCTTTCATTTCTATCCTTGTAACTCTCTTCTAGCTTTTCAAGTCTCTTGGGAAATCGATGCCTATACTTATGGTCTTTGTCTAGCTACCAATGCTATTTTCTCATCGTCTGGTTCCTCATCGGATGACTCATCGAGTTCTTTCTAAGAGTTCTAAGGGCAAGATCCTTATGATTCCTAGGTTTAGACAAAGAAAACTCATAAGTTTGTAAGGCACCAACTAACTCTTCTATCCTCAAGGTCTCCAAATCAATTGCATGACTCAATGGCATTACCTTCATTTTGAATCTATCTGGGAGTGATCTCATAACCTTTCTCACAATCTTAGTGTCGAAACTTTCTTTCCTAGATTTATCATGGAGTTTCTAATTTCACTAAGTTTACCAAAGAAATCATCAAAGTCTCATCTTCTAACATTTCAATTCTTTCAAACTTAGAAACTAACATTTGAAGTTTTGTAGCTTTAACAAGATTTGTTCCTTCATAAGTAGTTTCTAGAATCTCCCAAGCATCTTTAGCACTATCACAATTTGAAATTCTAGAGTGCTCGGTTTGTGAAATTACTAAGAACAATGCATTCATAGCTTTGTCATTAGCCACAGATTTGTTTTTTGACAATAGACCATTATTTGTCGGCTTATACGGAGTTTGAAATCCAGATTCAATATGAACAAGCGTCTATTGATTTTAAGAAAAATCTCATCTGGGACTTCAATAGCCATAATTAGTTCCATCAAAATTAGGCACAGAATTAAGGGTTTGAGACATGTTAGAAAACAAACAAGGATCACACTCGAATTTAATCCAAACAAAGTGAACACCTCGATACCAATTGAAAAACCTAAGCAGATAAATATCACAGTTTATGCGGAATTAACGGATATTTAAATCTAAGCAATCACCAAAATATGAACAATCAAACACAAAGTTTTGGTGACGAAGAGAAACCTTTAGAAACAGATCTAAAAGTAAAACCTCTCTCAAACCGAAATCACTATCAAAAGATTATCTAGAGATTACGGACACTAGAACACTTACAACCCTTTGCAAGACCTTGGCTCAGTAAGATCGAAACCTCAACTCGTCTCCTTGCTCACAATCTTCTTCAACGTGATTCTCCTTTACGGACCCTTCGATAGACTTCTCAATTTCGCTCACAAACAAACTAACAAAGATCCTCTAAGAGGAACAATAAGGCTCACAATATTTCTCTCTTTAATTACAGCCTCTCACGAACTCTACGGGGGTGAAAATCCATACCTCTAACATTCTATAGAGGTGTATTTATAATAGCCCCACAAAACCTAAACCTAGGACACGTTAGAATCCAAATAAAAGCTACATGGTAGGTAGCGTCAGACGGGAAGATTGGCCGTTCGGACGGTCACTTGAATATACATGGATGATGGGCGTGAAGGTTGGCCGTCGACGGTCATGATGGGCGTCGGACGGTCACTATTCTGATGTGGAAATTTCTAGGTTTCCATCGCTTTCTTCGTCGCATTCTTCAATCTTGGCGGCGTTCAGCGCGTCCAAGAGCGTCGATGCGAACGGGCTGACGAAGACGGAGCTCTCGGGTTTTAGTATTGAAGTACTTGATTGCATCCGTCCGAGCGGCAATGAATCCCGTCCAACGCTTGGCTCTTTTCTTTTCATTTGATCCAAACTTAGCCAATACTTCAAACTAACATTAATGTTGTTCCAAATGTCTGTTAGGTATTTCAAGGCATTGACATCTACTTGAGAATGTTGGAGGCAACGCTTGATGCAGTGCTTCTCAACATGAGACTCCGGCAACCGCATTGCATGGTACGGAATGATCTCATTTGTACAATCTTGATCAGCCCAAGGCATAAAAATTTGTTGACAATTGTATACAAGCGTGTCCGGATAGAAGGATTTATCTTGTGTACGATTACTATCACCTATTTCCCAAGTTCTAAGACCTTGTGCTGCCTTACATCGAGAAAAGAAGATAGTGTATGTGGAAGGCGTGGTGAAGGCGAGAGTGACCGACTCGTAGGCATTTTCGGTGGCCGCAATGTTGGAAAACAAATAGTTTTAGTTGCTCGAGTGACAATTCAGCCTCCAATTTTATGTCTACTACTAGTATACCAATTGTGTGGTGAAATCCAAGATTCAAACTTTGTGAGGAATGTAAGAGAGATGGGCTGATGGTGAATAGTAAATGAATCAATGTTGTAGTGGTGGTATGTATATGATTTTCAAGCTTTTCACATTGTCAAAAGTCGAGACTGGTTTTCTTTCAAGACATTCTTCATCCGTATGAACTCTTGATTGTACTTTTCGTATATTGGTGGCTAAGATCGAGTATAGTTTCTTGTTTTTATACATACGAAGTAGAACCCCAAAGATGTAATGAGAAAGAAAAACAGAAAGAAAACAAAGAAAAAGAAAACAAAATGAAAAGGTACTCAAAGGAAAATTATATCGCCAAACAAATTTTGACTTTTTTCCCATACATCTTTATGGCTTGAGTGTTGTTAGAAAGGTCATTAATTTAAGGCGAGAGACTTTTGCACCTCTAGCCAGTAGAGCCCAACATGACATAAATATTTTGGCTCAAGGAGCAAATCCAATTTTAAGGTTATCATTTTTATTTTAATGATCATGGAGTTCCTTGGTGGCCTTATGTGAGACAATAGAGGCTCTAATAGTGTCTAGGACCCTAGGTATAAATTCAAAACCAAGGATAAAGATGGTAGGCCTTAGAACACTCATCGCGAGCTCTTCAAACTCATTTTTTGTTAGTTTAAAGAATCAATTTAACAAAAATAACTTAAAACACCACTTTTTAACCTCTTCATTTTAACAAAAAAACTAACACTATAAACAGTAAACCTTCAAACTTAACAA
The DNA here is from genome assembly GCA_013348765.1 of Carpinus viminea. Lineage (NCBI taxonomy): Eukaryota > Viridiplantae > Streptophyta > Magnoliopsida > Fagales > Betulaceae > Carpinus > Carpinus viminea. The sequence continues at coordinate 11,815,898 of CP054671.1, forward strand.
TTACTATCCCTCTCTATTTATTAAACAACTATATTTCTCTCTCTTCCTTTTCCTTTTCATTTCTCTCTCCTTTTTCTTCCACGACCCTCCTTTTTTTTTTTTTTTCCCTCTCTCAACGCCATTTCTCTTCGCCAAGGAGATGAGTTGGCCAGATCCAACTCCAACCAGTCCCAACTTGACAAAAATGGATTTGAATTCCTCCAATTTCGCGAGGAAATCTAGCAGCCCATGACCATACCACCGGAAAACGCTAGCTCCTTCAGTGCACTTCTTAAGCTCCCAACGAACCAGGCCATGGAGCTCCTCCACTCGCAGTCTGTCGACAAAGCTCCGGCACCACTCTCCAACGACCCCCTCCACCGAATCGACAACGACCACAAACCCTTCCTCACCTTCGTCAATGGCAATCTCACCTTCCCTTCAAACAAAGCCCTAATCGAATGCGCTGCCAAGTTGTTGGTCTTCGACGCTGGCAAGCACTCGCCAGAGACGAGCTCAGTGTCGTCGAACTCGAGTGCAAGCCACAGGCCACATTGGTTCCGTAGGCCAGGGAACTGAGGAGAGCACATGGCGTGGAGCTCCCCTCAACGGTCCTCAACCCTTAAAAGACAAAGAATAAACAAATTTATGAAAAATAATATTTTAATGAAATAGTGAAAGTGAATTGTTAAAATAAAGAGGCTGAAATTGGTGTTGTAAATGGTGAGTTGTTAAAATAACGGTAAAGTGTACTTTTATTATTTTGAAGAGAAAATTTGAAGAATACTGTGAATGCTCTTATAAACTATAAGAGAATGGATCAAAAGTTACAATAGTGATGCAGTGATAAGTAGAACATCTCGCTTCTATTATCAAATATTCAAATATAATATTGGTCAAAAGGTGTAGGCTCACTTATTATGCACGTTGAAACACTTTTATAAAAAAATCTAGCTTGTATTATCAAATATTCAAATATATATATATATATAGTTCATAGGTCATATGTCTATGTACCGACGCTCAAAACACACTTCCAACAATTTGTAATTATTTAATAGCATTATTATCACATACTCATCATACTTAATCTAATCTTTTTAATGCCCTTCTTAATCATCCTCTAACTTGTTATTCTAATAGTCTTATAAAATAATTCTTTATGTACTTCAACCTTTCTACTTGAAGAATCTTAAATTGGCAAAAGAAATTCGTAAATATTATTCTAACTCAATCAAAATACATTTATTACATAAATGTTAGACCATCTTTCATTCTTGACTAATACATGTTGTGTCTTACTATGTTCTAGAGATAAAATTGATAAATAAGTAAAGATGGATATGGGTAAGTTTCTAAGCTGAAAGTTCTAAGTACCCATATTATATATTCTCTCTTAGGTCTTGCAAGGTCATGAAAAAGAAGAAGAGGAACATATAGTCTTGATGTTTAACAAATATAAGGGCTTGAAAAGCATTTCAAGACATAATATGTATGTGGTTTTTTTCAAAGACATTTGGGACATACATATTGAGTGTTCTCTATCTTCTATCATGTAAGACCACTAAGGAAAGAGAGAAATATCTAGTCTGAGAAGCGTGATCAAGGATAATCTTGCTTTTACAGGATATGATCAAAGATAATTTTGCTTCAATGATTTACTAAGAGAGAATAAAAAGTTGGGTTTCATGAATCAATTCATAATGCTGCATCTTTCTTTTGATAAGTGAGAAGAAACTCAAACTGAAAAAATTTGAGTTTATACATGAAAATATTATAGGAAGATCATAGGCGAAAACTTTAATCAGAAGACTTGCATTTCAACTTAAAAGGAACCTGAATTTATAGAAAGGATTCTAGAGACAAATTTCAAAGATGTTGATTGAATAGTAAATTTGAAAAATGATAGCCAAAAGTCGTTCGACGGGCAAAAAGGTGCCAATCGAATCTATGATGGGAGACATGATCTAAAATCAACAGGATTTTTGGACAAAAAATCCTTCGCCGCCTGAGGTCTTCTGTCGTATGCTCTTTTACTGTCGAATTACCTCAAGTGATTTTTTTTATAAAAAAAACACAAGCATGCTTCTTCCTGAAGCACTATCATACCTTACAACTCTAAGCTTTCTAAAATCTATTCTCCCTGCACATTATTCCCAAAATTTAATCTCTCCCAAATTCTTCGTATTCTCAAGTACTTTCCTTACTCTCCTAAATATTGCAGCATCATCATCATCTATTAACAACATTGACTTAAATGTTGCTCTTACAGCACAACCCATTGTTATGCCTAGTTATACTTTCACGTGGATTTAAGCGGAAATAATGAGCTGAAAAACTAGTGGTGTCGTATGCAAAGGACACAGGAATAAAGGTGGTACAAATGGAAGACTATCGCCGTCTAGCAACAACAAAAAGCTCCAAGTCAATGTATAGGAGTGTCACAGATCTTTCCGCTAAAAGCTCTAGCCAAGTACCTCATTTGAAATAAATATTCCCTTTAATAACAAATAAATTTGAAATATCTATAATTTTACTCATACTAAGTTTTCTCTTTGCAAAAGTAGCTAGTCTTTTTGAGCATCACATCCGCTATGCAACAACTTTCTCTTCTTCTTTTTTTCCTGTTAATGAACATTTGATCTGTAATGTTAATCAAGACATCAAAGCTAATCATACTGGTAGATTTCATAGCATTTATCAAGACATCAAAGTACACAATCATATATCATCCATCTAACTAAACATAGGTTTGTAAATATCATAAGGAGCTTTCACTCTAAACGTTTCATTCTAAATTCATTATGTACTCATTCAGTACCCAATCTGTAATCATTTTGTCATCATAATAACTTCTTTTAAACATATAATATGTTTAACCAATCAATCATATTAATAGGTTTCCTAACATTCAATAGAACATCTAGATATGCACAGTCTGACATTGTCAACCTCTGAAATACCTCAATATCATCAAACATATATATACTTTATAAGGAGATTTAGATCATATCACTATGTTATACTATCTTTCAATTTTTATCTCTATGCTTCAAATTACCTCAAAAATATTCGTTCATCATCTTTACCTAGTGAAAGAAAACTTTGCTTAGGCTTTGGCATGAAACTAAAACCATAATTCAATATCTACTAATGCCTCAATGCTTTAAACATAACCTAAGAGCATCAATTTATCTTCAAAATTTTAAACGTTACTTCGATATAGTTTACCTCAATTACAGAAAACTTAAAACCTCAATTTATAAGAATTAATCGAGAAGATTAAATGAAATTTTTTTTTTTTCTACGTGAAATAGAAGCCATGAAAAAATATCTAAGGAAAATTAAATCAGCCAAACAGCATGAGAGATTGTCTCAAGATTATACTCAAAATTAACCTAGAAGATTAAGAGAAAAATAATTTTCATTTTTTCCTACATAAGAGAAATCAGATCGACCGTGAGATGGTTACTCTGTCAAGAACTAAAGCAGATAAAAACCCATCTAAATAAGAAACAAAACCCACAAATCAATACTCAATCATCCCCTTTTTATTTTTTTATTTTTTCATTCCTTTTTTTCATTCCTTTTGGCACTCATCATTTCTTTTTTCTATTTTTTGCATTAAACTCACCGTATTTGAATGATAATATAATAATAATTTATTAAAAAATCAAGAACATTTTTGTTTTCTTCTTCCTTCTTTTTCTCTTTTCCCACCTGCTCCCACTTGGCTTTGTCCATTTGCAGAGAGTGACGGAGAGTGTCAGACGATGAGAGAGAAACATGTGAACATTAAACTCACCGTTTAACTATTCATATGTGCCACTTGTCAGAATTTCAGGCATTCTCCCAAAATGCTTCCACTATTACATATAGAGAAATGCTAGACTTACGAACAATTTTTACCAACAAAGCCTTACGCATTAGCGTGGCCATTAAAAAAAGAAAAACAAAAACAAAAACAAAAAACTTAGAATTGCACAATTTTTGTGTTTATTTATTAAATATAATTTTATTTCTTTAAGAAAGTGATTGTGATAACCAGGCATCAATATCAACTCTCAAGTCGATGCTAATGTTTTTTATAATTATTTTTGTTGTTAAGAAAGTCAAATGTGTCAACCCTAGCCAATAACCATGCATTAGCGTCGACTATTGAATGACAACGTTGATAATCACATCAACCCTAAAGTCTACATTGGTAATTGGGCATGACCTACTAATTACAAAATGATGGATTAAAGAGTTAGTAAATACAAATATGATGGTAGTTTTGAAGGACAAAGTATAATTAGAACTTACAAATTCCTCGTTAGAAGGTTTTCTCTGGAGAATCTTCGAGTTATGAGGGAGAGTCTCCTGCCGGTTTCGGTGTTGGAGTTTGGACAGCTGCAGAAAGGGCTTAGGAGGGTCGGCATGGCAGAGGAATTGGAAGAACTATATGGAAGGATATCGCTCACGGAGAAAGAGAAGATTGGGATCAGAATAGATGATGACGATGTATTAGAAGCACGCGAGGTTGTAGGGAAGTGCTTGGTGGGGAAGGTTTGACGGAAAAAGAAGGTAAACAGGAAGCATTTAAGTCAGTCATGGCGCTGCTAACTGTAGGGGGGTAAAATTTAAAGAACTCCGTGGTAATATTTGGCTCTTTGCATTCTCTGATGAGGTAGACAAGCGAAGAATACTAGAAGGTAGGCCATGGACTTATGACAAACAGATGTTAGTCATAAATGAGTACGACGGGAATACACCGCCTTCTCAGTTAGATTTCAGCCAATCCCCGTTTTGGGTCCAGGTACATGATATGCCGCTTGTGTGTATGAACAAAAGTGTTGGGACAAAGATTGGGTCATCTATGGGAACACTGGAGGACGTGGATGTTGCAGGAGACGGAATGGGATGGGGAACCTACCGAGGCTCAGAGTGATTCTTGATATCACGAAACCTCTGGATCGGTCGGCTCTCAATATGGGTAGGAAATCTATCTGGGTTGAATTTAAGTATGAGAAATTACCATTATTTTGCTTCGTGTGGATGTATAGTGCATGGTCCCAAAGGATGTCCAATTCGCGTCAAAAGAAATAGCACAGTGGAAGAAACAAAGCCATGGGGTTCATGGTGAGAGCAATGATCCAAAGCGAAGGAGCTACAGAGAGGGGGCGAATTCAGACAAGAATCGGGTACAAACCAAGCAGGCAAAGGTCGAGGGTTTTGGCGAACAGATCGAGGAAGGGTGCAAGGTAAGGCAATTTCGAATATCAAGATGATACTAGCGAAAACCCAAACAAGAGGAAGAAATGTCGTGAAAATCGTGTTCCAATCAAATCGTAGAAATTGATGGGAGCGAATTAAGGAAAGCGGCGATGATAGTACAAGGGAAAATACAAATGAATTGAGTAATAGAGAAAAGAGTCTTCGGAAGTCAAAAGCGATATCGGAATGGGTATGGATGTGGGCTTTTTGGACGAGGCCCATTTAAGTAGCTTCACAGAAGATCAAAGGAGCAGGGCCTTGCAAGGGGATCGTGGGTCAAAGAAGGAGGCTAATAGCATGGACTTTCTACCAACAGTGGATATCCAGGCAACGGATAAAGAGGGGCCAATGGCAAATAATAACCCAGCTACGAAGGCTAAAAAATGGAAGAGGCTGGCCAGGAAAAATCAGAACATGGCCCATTTAAATCAACTTAAACAGAAGGCTAAACGAGGGCGGGAAGAAAATTCTTCTAGTGAAGCAGCAGAAAATCAATAGGAGGGAAAAAGAAGGAAAGAGGTAGCAAATAAGGTATGTGTCCAACTAACGAGCAAATGGCGGCGGCTGTTCTGCAGCCCCGCCAAGAAAAATGATCCTCTTAAGTTGGAACTGCCAGGATGGGGAACCCCTGGTCAGTTCAGGACCTTTACCTTATGGTAAAGGATAAAAGACCCAGTATTGTGTTCTTGATGGAGACAAAATGCAAGAAAGAAAGATTGGAAGGAATTAGAGTAAAGTTGGGCTTTGAAGGGTTATTTGTGGTTGATCCGGTAGGTCTTAGTGGAGGCCTAGCTCTAATATGGAAGGAGGCCCATGATCTGGAGATTCAGAATTATACAAGGAGACATATTAATGCATTAGTGAAACATGAAGGCAGTGGCATTTGGTGGAAACTAACCTGTTTTTATGGCCACCCAGTAACGGCTAGAAGGCATGAATCTTGGTCCCTCTTAGAGCACCTAAAATATTTTCATCCCCAACCATGGATGTGTGTAGGGGATTTCAATGAAATTCTGGCTCAAGAAGAGAAAACAGGAACAGTTCCGCGCAAGGAAATTCAGATGGATCAATTTCGAACAGCTCTAGAAAATTGTGGCTTAATTGACTTGGGATTTATTGGAGCTAAATTTACCTGGTCGAATAGAAGACAAGACGAAGGCTTAGTGAAGGAGAGGCTGGATCGTGCGGTGGCCAATAGGGACTGAAATCTTTATTTAGTGAGGTGTCAGTGCATATCTTAGCGGCGAGAACGTCTGACCATAAGCCGCTCCTTATGTATTTTAATCATGAACCAGAGGAGAAAAGGAGAGCTCACAAAGGTTTCAAATTTGAGGCTAAATGGCAGCTCGACAGTGAATATGGGGCAATTATTGATGAAGCATGGCATGAGGGAGGTATAGGCTTGACGGGGTTACAGACGATGCAAAATAAACTAGCTTTATGTCAAAATTCTCTAACAAGATGGAGTGGTGCGAAATTCCGGAATGCTGAAAAAATGATCAAGAAGAAGACTAAGGAACTGGAGCTTCTTCAGTTATCAGAAAGGCCGGAGCAGTGGACAGAGATGACCAATTTAAAAAAGGAGATTGAGTTCATTATGGAGCAAGAGGATACAAAATGGAAGCAGAGAGCCAAACAAAACTGGTATCAAAATGGCGACCGAAATACCTCTTTCTTTCATGCTTGGGCTGACCATAGACGCAAAATCAATCAAATCCGTTGCATCAAAGATGAAGAAGGGAGGGAATGGAAGAAGAAAAAGGAAATTCCTAGGGTCTTTACAGATTTTTATCAACGATTGTTTACTGCAGGTGGTACAACAAGGGTGGAGGAATGTTTAGAAGCTTTAGAGCCACGAGTCACAGATGAGATGAATGAAGATCTAATAAAGGAATTTTCTATGTCGGAGGTTGATGAAGCTCTTTCCCAAATGCACCCACTCAAGTCTCCGGGCCCCAACGGATTTTCAGCTTGTTTTTATCAACACTCATGGTCTTCTATCCGGCTGGAAGTGGGTAAGGCAGTTCTAGACTTTGTGAATTTTGGCATTTTTGATCCTATTGTAAATTCCACACATATTGTTCTTATTCCCAAAATCAATAGCCCTTCCCGGGTCACTGATTATCGCCCCATTAGTCTTTGCAATGTTCTTTATAAATTGATGGCGAAAGTGTTGGCAAATCGTATGAAGAAAATGTTGAATCATATTATATCACATAATCAAAGTGCTTTTCTTCCAGGGAGACTCATTTCGGACAATATCATTGTAGCCTTTGAAGCTCTTCATTCCATGAATACCAGACTTAAAGGAAGGCAAGGATATATGGCTCTTAAACTCGACATGAGTAAGGCCTATGATCGAGTCGAATGGGATTTTTTGGAACTAATTATGAGACGTCTTGGGTTTCATGAGAGATGGGTTGATCTCATAATGGTTTGTGTCCGAACTGTAACTTATTCAGTTCTCATTAATGGAGTTCCCTATGGTCATATTAAGCCTTCTAGGGGAATTAGGCAAGGTGACCCGCTTTCCCCTTATCTCTTTATTTTGTGTGCGGAAGGTCTTAGCAATATTTTATGTAGGGCTGAGAGAGAGGGGAAGATAACTGGTTTGCCTATTGCTAAGGGAGGAACGAAAATTAATCATCTTCTCTTTGCAGATGATAGCCTTCTTTTTTGTAAGGCCAATTTTGAGGAATGGGGTAATGTGCAAAATATCTTGGATGTGTATGAAAGGGCTTCAGGGCAGAAACTAAACCGGGAAAAAACTTCCATCTATTTCAGCAAGAACACAAAGGTGGAATTTAAGGAGTATATAGCCTCTGTAGCTGGAATAAATATATCCACTAACTTTGAGAGATATCTTGGGCTTCCAGCCTTCATAGGGCAATCAAGAAAGAGGGCGTTTGCAGGTATTAAAAGCAAAGTTTGGGAGAGAATGCAAGGGTGGAATGAGACCTTTTTATCTCAAGCCGGAAAAGAGGTACTCCTAAAGGCGGTAATCCAAGCTATCCCGACTTACACCATGAGTGTTTTCTTTGCCCAAATCCTTGTGCAAGGATATAAATTCTCTCATGTCTAAATTTTTCTGGGGTCATAAACAAAAAGACAGCTGCATTGCATGGATGGGGTGGAGTAAGATGGGTAGAGCCAAGGACAATGGTGGTTTGGGTTTTCGAGATTTGGAATGGTTCAACCTCGCTCTCCTAGCGAAACAAGGATGGAGACTGATCCACTATCCTAATGGGTTAGCTTCCAAAATTTTGAAAGAGAAGTATTTTCCTTTGAGCTCATTCCTTGAGGCGCCCATTGGAAGACAACCATCTTACATTTGGCGAAGCTTATGGAATGCAGCTTTACTGCTGGAGGGTCTTTCTTGGAGGATAGGGGATGGGTCTAAGGTTGGGATATGGACGGATAAATGGGTGCCCAAGGCTCCAGGAGGTTATCTTCAATCCCCCCCCACAATTATTGATGGGAACGCAAAGGTGAGTGCTTTGTTGGATGTAGACTCTAATTGGTGGAATGTGTCTATGATAAAAGACATCTTTTCGGATGAAGAAGCAGATCTTATTTGTAGCATTGCTGTTAGCCCTAGGAGTGGAGAAGATAGGAGGATTTGGAAATGTAACAAAAATGGAGAATTCACTGTCAAGAGTGCCTATCATCTTGCTAAAGAGAAGTTTGATGTGGACAAGGGAAGTAGCTCCTCAAGGGATAGGAAAAAGTTTCTATGGAAGGCAATATGGAATATAGGGCTGCCCAAAGCAGCTAAGTCTTTTTTGTGGAAGGCCTGCAGTGGAATTTTACCTACGAAGGACAAAATTTTTAGAAGGAAAATCAGCTTAGATCCCTTATGTCCGATTTGTTGTTTAGAGGAGGAGACGAATGTACACTCTTTATGGGATTGTATTGCAGCCCAGGATGTGTGGGCTGACTGCTCTGTTAAAATCCAAAAGTCTTCACAGGTTTTCCCTGATTTTATGAGTACAATGGAATTCTTACTGGAGAAATGTGAGGCGAAGGAAGTGCAGCTGGCTGTTTTGGTGGCAAGGCAAATTTGGCACAGGAGAAACGCAGTGGTTTTTGGAGGTAAGTTTTCTAGTCCGAAATCAATCATCCACACAGCTAAAGCTCAACTGGAAATCTATAATTCAGTTGAGATGCAAAGAACGATTTCCAGGCCCATCTCCAGAAGATTGGAGTGCTCTTGTTGGAATCCCCCTCCGGAGGGAGTTATAAAGTCTAATTGGGATGCAGCAGTGGATGGGAGGGGAAAGAGAATTGGTATCGGGGTCATAGTGAGAGACCATGATGGAGGGGCTCTAGCTATGTTGAGCGAATCCATTTCTTTCATTCAGGATCCAGCCACGGCTGAAGCACTTGCAGCTAGGAGGGCAGCAGAGCTGTGTCTATCTATGGGTATTCAAAATCTTATTCTAGAAGGTGACTCCCTTCAAGTAGTTCAGGCTATTCAAGACCCTGAAGATAGTCAGCTCAGATTTGGAATTATCATAGAAGATTTGAGATCTCTTCTCAGTGGAATTATGGATTACAAGGTGGAGTATATTTCCAGGAAGGCTAACGGGGAAGCCCATAAACTTGCGAAACTAGCCTCTCAATGGGGGAGAACAAAATATGGAGAGAGGATTTTCCTCGTCTGTAATTTGATGTCTGTTGCTTGTTGTTGTTTGTACTTCTTGGCTTTGTGTTTTAATGAAATTCTGAGTCTCCTTTCAAAAAAAAAAAAAAAAAGTATAATTAGAAAGAATGTCAAAAGGTGTACTTTATTTCTGTCATTGGATCTACAACAATTTCTTGCTTCTTATGCTTGAATCCCAAGTAATTTTATAAAGTAGACTAGAGTTTTTCTAAGTCATCTTTTTTTTAAGATGTCCTCACAAGAGGGGGAAGGAAGATTCGAACTAGTGACTTCTGTTTCATTAGGCATGGTCCAATCTTAACTGATTGAGCTATATCTCGGGGACTTGAGTTATCTTAAATGTGATAGTGACTTTTAAAATCATTATTAAATTTAAGGTGATGATTATTGAATTTTAATCTATTGGTTATTTTAAAAGTTACATCATTTATGAAATAACTTTGTAAAAAAAATATAATCCTCCTCATAGCAGTATTAGTAGTCTTACCAAATTTTGTTCACCAAAATAACTAAAAGTACATTTTTCTCTAGTTTAACTAAATTTTTTAAATCACCCCCAACAGCCTCATTATTTTAACAATCTACTTTCACTATTCAATTTAAATATTATTTTTCAAAAATTTGTTTATTCTTTCTCTAACTACTAAATTAAAGGAGAAGAGAGAAATAGAAAAGAAAAAAGGGGAGAAATAAACCATTTTTTATCTGATTGGTGAGTGAATAGTACTCACTACTGTATACTTATCTCTATTTTAAAAAGGAAAATAATAGGTGCTCTTCTAGAATTCTCATGATGTCCTCCCAACTGTGATGTGGCTTTTAAAATATCAATGGATTAAAAATCAATAATGATAATCTTAAATTTAATAATGATTTTAAAAGTCAATCACAATTGGGAAGACACTAAGAAAACACTAGAAGAACACATAGCATTTCCCTTTTAAAAACTCACATTTTCAGAGCATTTCTAGTAGCCTTATTATTTTAACAACAAACTTTTACTATTCAATTTAAATATTATTTTTAAAACATTTATTTATTCTTTCTCTAACTATTAATGGAGAGAGAAACAAAAAAGAAAAATGAAGAGAGATAAACTATTTTTTATTCAATTGGTGAGTGAAACGCTATTTTTATTTATTTTTCATTAAAGTTGTGAGGTTGCAAAAAGAGAATTTTAAGTATTTTCACCAAATTACTTGACAAAAATAACCAAAAATTAGTTTTGATGAGGCTGCAAATAATACTCTTTAATGGTTATAGCATTACCATGAGTCTTACCCAAAAGAATCATTTCAATTTCAAAGGAAATGAAGAGGAACCAGTGAGGCAAAATAATAGGGCAAAATGGTCTTAAAAAATTAAAAAGACTATTTTACCCTCTTAAGTTGTACTAACTCAATCAAATTGAAATTCCTCCAATTAGGAAGAAATTGGAGATTCTCCAATTGTTAATCATAACCCTTCATTTTAAATTCAATGGTCTATAAAATACTAGCTGTTTTTGTATAACCAAAGTATTAAATATTGACTTTTGTTTTGCCAAGATTTAAATAATTTTATAGACCATTAAATTTAAAATGAAGGATCATGATTAACAATTAGAAAATCTCAAATTTCTTTCCAATTAGAAGGGATCCAGATCCAGCCGGACCTCTCCATTTCACCGAGTCCCCGCCTACCTCACCTCATCAAAGTATTCAACAAATTAAATTACACATATGATGAAGTGAGCTCTGACGTGTAACGCCTAGACCAACTGTAACGTATAAATCTTCCATAGAATTCTCAATTATACAATTTTGATCAAAAGTTTGAGTCTCAACGTCGGATGTGGCAATCCAATGTTTAGGAAATACACCTTTTATAGGAAATACACTTTTAAAAGAGAACATATATATACACTTTACTCTAATTTTTGGTCAAACACTATAAAAGAGAACATCTAATTAATTTTTACTCTAATTCTTTTTTTCATCTAACATCTAATACTATACACTCTTCTAAAGTTTCAACTATTGACAAGTTTGTCTATCCAATAGCCTTTTGGCCCTTTTCCATCTTTCCATAAGGAAAATGTCCCATATTGGTTGCACATGAGTTTTTAGGAAATAAAGTCTCCAAAATGCCCATAAAAGTAAAGTATTTCAAAAAAAAAAAAAAATGAAAGGGAGGTTCAAAACCACCCCAAATGGTTTGGGATGGTTCGCTGCCACTCACATTTGGCCACTTGAGGGTGGTTTGGCCACCCCCATTTCGGTCAAATGGGGGTTTGGCCATCCCCACCTTCACCCATTTTCTTTCTTTCTGTTCTTTTTAGTTTTGGTTCTTTAGGGGTATTTTGGGGATTTCATCAGCTAAAACTCTAGTGCGACATACGTATGTCAAGGAAGACGGAGAAAGGCTAACCAATGGATCGACAAACTTACCAACAATCTAAACTTTGGAGGGTTCCAACTTTGATGTGGTTAAATGTATTTTTTCCTACTATAAAACTATTCAACATTCATCTAAACAATGTTAGTGTGCTACTTCAAATAAATTATTGGATCCTTTTTTTATTTACTAAGGATTAATTTAATTGTTGATTTGAAGTGTTACATCACCATATTTTGATATATGTTAGATATAATCATAGTATCTAACATTTCTCTTATTATATTATTTTTTTCCCGGTGATCATTAATTCCATTATATAATGAGATAAATGTCATTTCTATACTATTTTTTTTATGATTTAAATTCTTATCTTATGCATATATAGCAATATATAGAAACATTATTGATTATTCTAACACAAGTGGCCTTCGGAAACAGAATTATTGATCATTTTTCTTTTCATTCATATATCCACAACCCCTGATCTTAATCAGTGAACCTAATGATTTCTGTCCACTTGATAATAAATTCATAAACAAACAAATTGTGTAATCTCTCTTTCGATTTGCTGTCCAGCACTCTCATGCATGCATCTAGTACTTTAGATGGCCATATACATGATCTGTACATTGTTTGGAAAAAAACATGAGATAACACACGGAAGGTGTATTTTGTTAAATGAAAATTTTTCTACGAACGTTTTTATTTGACCTTTCTAGATCTTTTCTCACCCCATAACCTGTATAATCCTTGGAGGGCTAGACACGACTGCCGTATCCAAATGAAACTCATTTGCAGGTCAAAAGACAACGGTGGACTTTAGCATTACTCTATTATATATTTATACATTTTTTGTGCACGTCTCTTGTTTGCAAATTGCACCGAACGAGAATAATACATTTGGACAGGAGATTGCCAAATTTGAAGTCAATCTGTGTTTGCATTAAACAGTCCAATCTGGGTTTCTTCCATCATCAATAATACTCACATTTGATTATTTGAATATCATTTATATATGGGCCTGATCTTGATGACTATCTTCTTGCCTATAAAAAGAGAACCATGGATGCTGCATTGCATTGCAACAGGTTGTAGAGAAAAAAGAGAGAGGGAAAGGGATAGTAATTATGGCGGGTGATCATCATGGTGAAGAAGTGAGGAACAAGCAGGTGCTGCCTAGAGACTACATATATGGCAATCCCAAAGAAGAAGACATGTACTTGAGCAGAACCATCCTCTTGAAGGTTCGAGGGTTCAAATCGTGAAGAACATAGTTTGAAGTATTGGCTAAGTTTCGTGATCAAAATGAAAAGAAAAAAAAGCGTTGAGACATTCATTGCCGTTCGGACGGATGCAATCAAGTACTTCAATACTAAAACCCGAGAGCTCCGTTCGCGGAGCCGTTCGCATCCGTTCGCAGCCCGTTCGGACGCCTTGCAGCCGCGCCAAGATTGAAGAATGCGACGTAAAGCGATGGAAACCTAGAAATTTCCACATCGAGAATAGTGACCGTCAAGCGCCCATCATGACCGTCCGAGCGGACCTCCATGTATATTTAAGTGACCGTCCGAACGGCCAATCTTCCCGTCCGGACGCTACCTACCTGTAGCTTTATTTGGATTCTAACGTGTCCTAGGTTTAGTTTTGTGGGGCTATTATAAATACACCTCTATAGAATGTTAGAGGTACGGATTTTCACCCCAGAGAGTTCGTGAGAGGCTGTAATTAAAGAGATATTGTGAGCCTTGTTGTTCCTCTTAGAGGATCTTTGTTAGTTTGTTTGTGGCGTAAATTGAGAAGCCTATCGGAAGGGTCCGGTAAAGGAGAATCACGTTGAAGAAGATTGTGAGCAAGGAGGCAGTTGGAGGCTTGTCGATCTTCTGAGCCAAGGTCTTGCAAAGGGTTGTAAGTGTTCTAGTGTCTGTAATCTCTGGATAATCTTTTGATAGTGATTTCACAGGTTTGGTGCCGGAGAGGTTTTTTACTTTTAGATCTGTTTCTAAAGGTTTTCCTTCGTCACCAAAATCCTTTGTGTTTGATTGTTCATATTTTGGTGATTGCTTGCTTAGATTTAAATATCCGTTAATTCCGCATAAAACTGTGATATTTATCTCATTTAGCATTTTCAATTGGTATCGAGAGCGTTCACTTTGTTTGGATTAAATTCTAAGTGTGATCCTTGTTTGTTTTCTAACATGTCTCAAACCCTTAATTCTGCCTAATTTTGATGGAACTAATTATGGCTATTGGAAGTCCGTATGAGATTTTTCTTAAAGTCAATAGACGCGTTTGATGCATTATTGAATTTGGATTTCAAGCTCGAGATAAGCCGACAATGAATGGTCTATTGCTGAAAACAAATCTCGTGTGGCGAATGACAAAGCTATGAATGCACTGTTCTTAGCAATTTCACAAATTGAGCACTCTAGAATTTCAAATTGTGATAGTGCTAAAGATGCTTGGGAGATTCTAGAAACTACTTATGAAGGAACAAATCTTGTTAAAGCTACAAAACTTCAAATGTTAGTTTCTAAGTTTGAAAGAATTGAAATGTTAGAAGATGAGACTTTTGATGACTTCTTTGGTAAACTTAGTGAAATTAGAAACTCCATGATAAATCTAGGAAAGAAAGTTTACACTAAGATTGTGAGAAAGGTTATGAGATCACTCCCGATAGATTCAAAATGAAGGTAACGACCATTGAGTCATGCACCGATTTGGAGACCTTGAGGATAGAAGAGTTAGTTGGTGCCTTACAAACTTATGAGTTTTCTTTGTCTAAACCTAGGAATCATAAGGATCTTGCCCTTAGAACTCTTAGAAAGAACTACGATGAGTCATCGATGAGGAACGGATGATGAGAAAATAGCATTGGCAGCTAGAGTATAGGCATCGATTTCCCAAGAGACTTGAAAAGCTAGAAGAGAGTTACAAGGATAGAAATGAAAGAGACCCACGTGGTCCAAAATGTTATGAGTGCTCTGGTTATGGTCATTTGCGCAAAGTTGTGCTAACCTCATGAGTAATAAACCAAAGGATAAAAGGCTTTCAATATTACCATGAGTGACACTGATGAGGAGGTTCCTGATGATTCCCCTAATTATGTAGCTTTTGGGATTTCCTATGATTCTGATGATTCTAATCAATCAGATGATAAGTCTGCTTCTGATAATGAATCAAATAGGGTTAGTGACCTTCAAAACTCCTTTAACAATTTGCAGGAAAATTTTTCTACAATTAGAAATTCTAACCTAAAACTTGTTAAGGATGTCAAGAATCTTGAACTTGAAAGGGATAATTTCTTTGAAAGAATTGAGTGATTCACATCTTGTTGCAATTCTGAAATCTGAAAATCATGTGTTAATTGCTAAGAATAAATCCCTCCAAAATGATCTGATTGAAACTAGAAATCACTTGAGTACTTTCTCTAGTGAAAAGCTTAATCAAATGTTGCATGCTCAGAAGCGCTCTAGTGATAGATCTGGTTTAGGATTTGATAAAACTGCATCTTGTTCTTCTAACCATGCCTCTGCTTCAAAGATTGTGTTTGTTAAACCAGTTGAAGTAGAAAAATCTTCAGGTGAAGAAAAGCCAGCAGTTGCTCCGACTCAGCAAGGTAAGAAAGGTAAGAAAAACTCTCTTGTATCTCATGCATCTTACCCTAAGTCTAGAGTTGTGCATCCTCCTAGGAAATTACCTTCTCAAAGGTTTGTCCCTACATGCCATCATTGTGGAAAAGTGGGTCACATTCGACCTCATTGTTTTAATTTGAAAACTCATGTGCGAAGAATAAAAATTGTATCTAGGATAGATTGTGAGGGTTTGGTCACAATGATGAAAGGAGTGCTATCTAGGTTAGACCTGAAAAAGTTCATAAACCTAGACCTAAGATCACTCAAGTGTGGGTTAGGAAGGATGATACCATTCACCCATTGAGGGGAGTGGTAATGAACTCACCTTATTTTAGGTGAGCCAATAACATGCCTAGGATTGTTTTCCTGTTTATCCTTGAGATTCCTAGAGCATGTTATTTTTTTATGTTTTGTTTAATTTTTTTTGTGCATTTTTTGTTGTTAAAATTTTCAAAAGACAAAAATATGTTTAGTTAGTTGTTTTTCCTCTTCCTTTGTCTTATGCACCTAGATTGTCCATTAAATTCTCATGTTGCCTTTATGGATTTAATTCCTTGCGTCTTGGAATGTTCTTAGTATGCATGAGATGAACTTTTGTTCAATGGACTTGTTATTGTGGTTACCTAAAGCTGAGTTTACTGGTGCTTTTGCCTATGCTTAACTTCTTGTGCACATTTAAGCTTTTTTTTGGGTAACCATATGAGGTTTTGACTAGTATTTGTTTCAAATTGACCATTTGCTAGTTGAACCTAGGGCTTAAAATTTCCTGCTTTCTCGGTTGTGATAAGCACTACATGTTTAAGGACACTTTCTCATAGAAAAAGAAACAAAATAGTGAAACAAATGAATCAAAAGATCACATTCCAAAAGGAAGTTATTTCAACATGTCAAACTTGTACAAATTGTTTTACAATGAGAAATGTATAGGATGAGAGTGGCTAGGCCCTAGTATGATAAGGTTTGACTTTTGATCGAGATACTTGTCAAAACCTCATGGTGGTGAAACTCAAGTTTTGATGGCTCACACACTACACACAAGCATGGGTTGGATGAAACATTTTTATTCTTGAGTTAAACAATTTCAATGTCTGGTTGTCACTTCAAATCTCATGTATATTTTGTATATTTGGAGCATGCTTGGGTTATTCATTGCTGAATTTTCATGAGATTTTTATGGTGTATCATGTGTGTTCATTTGACTTTTGAGGGGAGAAACATGGTTTGATTTCCAGTTTCTTGTTGATTTTGAGTCACATATTGAGGGGAGTTTCTATTGTTCATGATTATGCATTATCTCTTTGCATTTTTATTCATGAGTTGAGTTTATTTTTTTGTTCCACATGTGCCTTGATGCGTTTGTTAAGTGTTTGAAACATGTTACCTTTGTCAATTTGTGACAAAAGGGGAGTTTATTGGAAATGATTTTGTTCGAAATTGCCAAAGGGGAGTTTGTTAGTTTGAAGTATTGGCTAAGTTTCGTGATCAAAATGAAAAAAAAACCAAGCGTTGGACGGGATTCATTGCCGTTCGGACGTGATGCAATCAATACTTCAATACTAAAACCGAGCTCCGTTCGCGGCCCGTTCGCATCCGTTGCAGCCCGTTCGGACGCCTTGAGCAGCGCCAAGATTGAAGAATCACGGCGTAAGCGATGGAAACCTAGAAATTTCACATCAGAATAGTGACCGTCGACGCCCATCATGACCGTCCGACGGCCACTTCACAAAGCCCATCATCCATGTATATTCGTGAGACGTCCGAGCGGCCAATCTTCCCGTCCGACGCTACCTACCATAACAGTTTTATTTGGATTCTAAGCGTGTCCTAGGTTTAGGTTTTGTGGGGCTATTATAAATACACCTCTATAGAATGTTAGAGTGTTTTCACCCCAGAGAGTTAAGTGATGATTAAAGAGAGATTTATTGTGAGCCTTGTTGTTCCTCTTAGAGGATCTTTGTTAGTTTGTTTGGCGTAAGTTGAAGCCTATCTATCGAAGGGTCCGGTAAAGGAGAATCACGTTGAAGAAGATTGTGAGCAAGGAGACGAGTTGGAGGCTTGTCGATCTTACAGAGCCAAGGTCTTGCAAAGGGTTGTAAGTGTTCCTAGTGTCTGTAATCTCTGGATAATCTTTTGATAGTGATTTCCTGGGTTTGGCTGCCCCGGAGAGGTTTTACTTTTAGATCTGTTTCTAAAAGGTTTCCTCTTCGTCACCAAAATCCTTTGTGTTTGATTGTTTATATTTTGGTGATTGCTTGCTTAGAGTTAAATATCCGTTAATTCCGCATAAACTGTGATATTTATCTGTTTAGCGTTTTTCAGAACCTTTACTTGTCCTGCGATCCCTACATGCGTGGCAGTAAGGCAGAAGTCAAAGATCGCCTTTTTAATTCCTTTGCCCCTCATTCAGTAAGCTCTCTCACTTATGCTTCGGTCGCTATCTCTCTCTTTCATGTATATATAATAATTTGCAGCTCTTTTGCTTGGTTTAATTAACATATATATTATTTTGTTGGTGAAACATGCGGCCAATAGTTGGGTATGGAGTGGCTAAAGTTATGGATTCCGGGCACCCGGACTTCAAGAAAGGAGACTTGGTTTGGGGGGTAACCAAATGGGAAGAATACAGTCTCATCACAATGACTGAAAGCCTCTTCAAAATCCAGCACACTGATGTGCCCCTTTCCTACTATACTGGACTTCTTGGTAATTATAATTAAGTCGTTTGCTCATAGTTGGATGAAGTTTAGATTAATTTGGATTTCAGAAGAAAATCAATGGTTTTACTGCATAATCTTATGACCTGTTTAGATTTGGTCTTCCGAAGAAAATTAATGGTTTTATTTGTCTTGTCATGAAATGTTGAAAACTTGAATGCTCCTGATGTTATTGTTTGCGCACAGGTATGCCTGGTATGATTGCTTATGCTGGCTTCTATGAACTTTGTTCTCCAAAGAAAGGAGAATATGTGTTTATCTCATCAGCATTTGGCGCAGTTGGTCAGCTTGTTGGCCAATTTGCTAAACTCATGGGCTGTTATGTCGTTGGAAGTGCTGGAAGCCAAGAAAAGGTATCCCCTGTAATCGGCATCGATCTTTTCCTGCATAATAATAATAATAATAATAATAATAAAAAATTTAAAAATTTAAAAAAAAAAAGGAAAAGTACAAGAATTCTTGAAATTTCCCACAGTCAACTCTGACAGGATGGAAATTCTGGTTACTAAAATTTTTTGCTTCATGTTTTTCTACCTTTTTTCTTTTTGTTTCTTTTGGGATATCGATTGCTGGTTGAGCAAGTCTATTGTAAACATGAAACATCTATTGATGTCCTGCTTTTGTGTTGAACAAGGTTGATCTACTAAAGAACAAGTTTGGATTCGATGAGGCTTTCAATTATAAGGAAGAGGACGACTTGGATGCAGCTCTAAAAAGGTCAGCACATATTCAATATGCATACAAGTAATCTGAAACAAAACAATGGAACAGGTCAACAGGAGATAATTTTACATCATAATAGATGAAAATATTGCCATGGCTAACCCTTTTCGTATAGATGATTGCCCTGCATTCATCAATGAATTTTAGGAGACATCAATGTTGCCGTATATCAGTATATGAATAGCTACTTTATGTCAAGAACTGAGAGACATTGATGTTCCTCCAAATGCTGTTAGGTGTTTCCCTTAAGGCATTGACATCTACTTTGAGAATGTTGGAGGCAAAACGCTTGATGCAGTGCTTCTCAACATGAGACTCCGCGGCCGCATTGTTGTAGCTGGAATGATCTCACAGTACAATCTTGATCAGCCTGAAGGCATAAGAAATTTGTTGACCATTCTATATAAGCGTGTCCGGATGGAAGGATTTACTGTGTATGATTACTATCACCTATTTCCCAAGTTCTTAGACCTTGTGCTGCCTTACATCAGAGAAAAGAAGATAGTGTATGTGGAAGACGAAGCTGAAGGCCTCGAGAGTGGCCCTGCAGCTCTCGTAGGAATTTTCAGTGGCCGCAATGTTGGAAAACAAGTAGTTTTAGTTGCTCCCGAGTGACCATTCAGCCTCCTAGTTTCTGTGAGGAATGGTAAATAAATCAATGTTGTGGTGGGGCTAGGTGCATATGCTTTTCACACATTGTCAAGTCATTATTCATTTGTATGAACTCTTCATTGTACTTTCTTATATTGGCTATGATGGAGTATAGTTTCTTTCTTATTTATATATATATAAATAAGGGTGACAAGTGTGCATCAATATGCGAAGTTTCTTTTACGTTTTCTTTTCTGTTCTGTTCTTTTCTTTTCTGAAGGATCATCCTTGTTGGAGAAAATTATTGATGCAGTAAAAGAAAGGATAACAAATTGGTTGGAGGCGCATTAGAAAGTTGCTATCACCAAATCAGTGTAATTAGTATGCACTAAGTTATAACAAATTTGCATTCATGATGCTAAGGTTGTACAAGCGGGAAGGTTACTAACCGCAAATAACCACATAGCCGCTATCATAACCCCACCACTAAGAAATTGCACATTTCTTCTCTACGCCTGACGTTTTTTCTCTCATCCACAAATAGCATATGTTAAATTCTAATAGTTTCAATATAATAATATAAGGTAAAATTCCTCCCCTGCCCCTAAAGCCGCCTTCGACTGTCCCTAAAACCGCTAACTTGCGGTAATTTCAAAACCGCTAATTTCTTAGGATGGTAAGATTACAGTTACGAAAATTCAATCACCGCCTAAAGCCGTGTGGTTACTTACTGTTTTATACAATAATCACTAACTATAATAGCTTGTACACCCTCCTATATAATACAATGAATCTCATATTCGATCTATAGTTTAACTGCATTATGCACAAATGAATTTAAACCCGAATACCCTCAGAGATACTATTCTTGTCAAGAGATTAGAAATCTATTCCTGCACTAAACTGATTCTAATGATAAATTGAAGAAAAAGGTTTTGAAGAGCAATAAAAGTACTTTGAAAGAGATGATAAATATGAGTATAGGGTGATATATGACTCTAGAAGTTCTTTAGATGCTAAGCTGGCCAGT
Source organism: Carpinus viminea (assembly GCA_013348765.1). Lineage (NCBI taxonomy): Eukaryota > Viridiplantae > Streptophyta > Magnoliopsida > Fagales > Betulaceae > Carpinus > Carpinus viminea. The sequence goes on from CP054671.1 coordinate 11,836,865, forward strand.
GTTTTGCGTGGGAGAAATTGGGAGTGGCAGCCTGCTCGTTCTAAGGAAATTGTGAAGATTCATAGTCATTGTAAAATGTTTTTCTCTCCCTGAATGACATGTAACTTCTTTGCCTCTGGTTAGACACTTCACAGCATTCTGTTGGTAAATCCAAAATTCTCTTGAAATTTCTTGAGACATTAAGCTTCAAATTACCCTTTAATTTTGGACCCAATCTCTTTGCTGCAACCTCTGTTTTATAGCAGGGGACATGTCAATAAACACTGATCAATGATTTTAGAAAGTTCCCCACAGACATATCTGACAGGATGGCAAATTCTGGTTATTGAACCTTTTGCTTCTTTTTTTTTTTTTCTTTTTTTTTTCGGTTGGGTTTTGAATTGCCAAATTCAGTGACAAAATAAATTAATTTGCAATTCCATCTATAGTGCGTACACATGAGGTGTTGTGTGAAGACCACTGAGATGCTCGTCTGATATACCTACATACGAGATATTTAGAGAAAACCTAGAAGATGTGATTAAGCCTAATCAATCATAATAGAAAACCTACATAATGTGGTTAAACTTAATCAAATAAAAGAAAAGAGCAAATCAGGATATCGATCACCCAGTTGAGCAAGCTCATTGTTGACATGAAACATCAGTTGACTAAATATGATTTTTGAAGAAATTCATAATCAAATAGAAAAAGGAATAAATAGCGGAAATAATAAAATAGAGACAAAATGATTTTAACATGATTCAATCAATGACTTACACCCACAGATAAAGCCCAAAGGGCTACATTAGTTTCTTATTGAATGAATGTTTACAATACAGAATGCTCTATTTATAAAGCTTACACATAAATGTAATTATAATCAAATCACCTAATTTAGGGTAATCAAATCATAATCAAATCCCTAAAATTAGACTAATCTAATCTTCATCAAATCCCTAATTTTAAGGTCATTACTCTAACAATTTTAACATTGTAATAGATGAAAATATTGCCATGGCTCAACCCTTTTTTTCCTATTGATGATTTGTTAGTAAATTAATCATATATCCTAATAAATGGTATCAGAGCCATGGTTACCTTTCTGGGACGGGTGTTTGAATGCATCGGATTTAGAGTTGTGTCTGTCATCTACAACTCTTTATATGAGACACTCTTGAAAATGTAAAAGACTCACAAACGAGGGAGAATTTGGTCAATGTGAAGAGACTCACAAGTGAATGAAAGATTGTTGTAAGTATATTTGTGAGTGTTGTGTCCCATATTGAGAAATTATATAAAAGAAAATAGTGCTTAATATACCTAAGTGAACCTTAACCCATTAACTTAGGTTTTTGGGTCAGAATTGTGCTCAATTATGTATACAAGCTTATAACCCGCGCAATGCACGGGATTTTTAGGGTTATATTATAATTGTACTTTTTATAAATATTATGAAATTTACTTTTCATAATTATAAGAAGAAACTTGAATTTTGCTTAATCAAAACATTAATATAAAATTAGAAAGAATTTCTAATATTGTTAGTGTAATACTTATTAAATTTCAATATAAATAAAACTCAAAATTATAAACATTAAAAAGTACTTATAGAAAAAGTATGCAGATTCTTTGTTATAATTTAATTTCAAAATTTAAACACATTTTTATCGAACTTTTTTTATAGGTTGTAAAAAATAAAAATAAAAAATAAAAATCATGCCATTTTAAATAAAAAGATATACTAAAGGTTATACAATATATTACTCAACATATAAATTCGTAAATCATACAAATATAGTGAATGAAGAATCCTATGCATAGTGTGGGTTATGAAAGTGAATGACTTAAAAAAAAAAAGAAAAAAGAAAGAGAGAGAGTTGAGAGAGGATAAATGAAAGATAGAGAGATAACAAAAATATGAACTGTTAATTTTAAATGTTCGGTTTTAAAATAATGAGTTAAAAATTGATTAGTCTTTTTTTAAAAAAAGTTTACGCCACTTCAAAAGAAGGTTTCTATTATATATGATATATATGATTTTATGTGTATTATTTGTTTCATTATTTGATTTGGACATTGATAATGCTTAATTTATGAAATAATTTATATATGAAAAACTCTTGAAATATAATTAAAAGTCATTAATTACGTTAATTTAATGATTGATTTTTATGTTAATTTTAAATTTTAAACACATAATAATTTTTTTTTTTTTTTTTTGGAAAAATTCATCTTAGTCTCATTCATGAATCAAGAGCAAAACTCTTACAATACAAGACGTACCCTAAAGTATCCATAGCTAAATTACAAAGATACTAATGTCAAATAAGACGTATTACAATTCAGACACTGAGGGCTGAAAACCCCAAGCTAACACTTATTCCTTAACATTGAGGGTTGAAAATCTCAGGCCAACACTTATTCCTTAATATTGAGGGCTGAGAATGTAACACCCCACCCCCAATGACACACAATATTGTCCGCTTTTGACTCCCCCAAACCAGACTTCCCAAAAGGTCATCCATCCTGGTATTACTCTCGCAGAAGCATGCTTAACTACAAAATTCTGATAGGATCATGACTATTACAGCTTTAAAACGCATTGTTGTCATTAATGGCGTAAGTATACATATAAGCATATCCCCATCCTCATCCCCATCTCCATACTCATGCAATGTGGGACGTCACAATCACCCCCTTTTAGGACCTAGCGCGTTGTTGTCATTAATGGCGTAAGTATACATATAAGCATATCCCCATCCCCATCCCCATCCCCATCTCCATACTCAAGAGATGTGGGATGTCACAATCACCCCCTCTTAGGACCTAGCGTTCCCGCTGGTGACCCTCATGGGATTAAGCTCATTCTTGGTGTCCCAGCGAGCACCCGCTAGCGACCTTCATTGGCTTGTGCACATTCTCCCCATCTCAGGCTGGACAATAGCTCTAATACCATTTGTAACACCCCACCTCAATGACATACAATAATGTCCGTTTTTTGCTCCCCCAAACCAAACTTCCCAGAAGATCACCCACCCATCCTAGTACTACTCTCGCAGAAGCGTGCTTAACTGCAAAGTTCTTATAGGATCATGACCATCACGGCTTTAAAACGTGTTGTTATCATTAAGGGCGTAAGTATACATATAAGCATATCCCTATCTTCATATCCAGGCGATGTGGGACGTCACAAAGAACCCCAAGCCAACACTTGTCCTCCTCAACCCGAAAGGTAGGATAATGCTTACATCCATAACCCAAAGATCTAGACCAAGCATCACACCCAAAAGTAGGCCAATCGAGATATGACTTATTATAAGCAAAAAAACAATAAAAATACAGGGAAATAAACACCAATCGCATGTAAGTAGATCCCGTACACTAAAGAATTTTCATTATAAGTTAAAAGGAACTCTTTAAATAAAAAAATTAAATCTTTGTTCTTATAAGTATATATGATTTAAAATGAATAGTATAAAGAAAAAAAATAGCAAGAATAATATATTAATTATAATATAGTTAACGCATTTAATGACGTTAATTAATGATATGTGGAATGACGTCATATAGATATATAGATATAATTAACGCAATTAATAACTGATTTTTTAAAGAAAAAAAATCAGTTATATATATAACCACTTTTAAAAAAAAAAAAATTCCTATCGGTATTAATACACATTAAATTGACTAAATGTGCTAATACATTATAATTTGATTTATATTATTGATAATACTTAATTTATTAAATAATTTATATATAGAAAATTCTTGAAATAATAACGCCAATTAATGACTGATTTTTCTTAAAAACCGGTTTTCAAAAAATATAATAAAATAGTTCATGCAACATATAGCAATATTAATACACTTCTAAGAGTAATTTAACTTATATATATATATATATATATATGATTAGTTTACTCTTAATAAAAACATTATAATCGTTTTATCTCTCAACAAGATTGTCCTGCATTCATCAACGAAAGTTAGGAGACATCATCTGAAGAAGTGAGAGCCATTGCTGTTGTTCCAAATCCTGTTGGGTATTTCCCTCTAACGTCAAATCCTCATTCGGTTGTCTACTGTTCATGGCTCCCGACAGCGTTAACATCCATGCTGTCGGCAAGCATGCATTTTAAATGCACAAATATGCTAACACCATATATAATACGACAAAGCTATGTATTAGGAATTTAGGTAGCAATGCAAAATTATTTATTGATGTGATTTGCATCTTTATAATCAGCCCTTGTAGTTTGAATTTTATAAAATAAATTTCTGTAGTTTATTTCTCCATAAAAATGGTCCTTACACAGTTACACTTAACATTTTTAACCAAAATTAACATTATGTGACCACTTAAAACACGTTAGCACAAATAATATAGTGATAAGTGACTACTTAAAATTATAACATTTTACTCATAGCATGTTATTTATTGCTTCTGTCATACCATGTTTAATTATATATACTAACTTTTTATCTCACTCTTATTCTATTAGACCATTAGGTTGATACGTCAATATCCATTAGTTCTCGGATCAATCTTTATTTTTTATTTCTTTTTTTAAAAAAAAATTAAGAGTAAATGATTATTGTTACATTAGAATATTACAAGAATAAAATAAAATCTGAGTATTTAAAATTATTGCCACGCTAGGTTAGGAGTTGGAAGGTTGGAAAAGACAGAAGAAAATAATAATAATAATAATAATAATAAGACAAACTAAAATAATAATAATAATAATAATAAAACTTTGACAAACTAAAATCTTCAATTGATGGGCCAAAGCAGAGTAGCCAAAGGCCCAACTGGAAACTTAACATGGTTTTTTGTCGGTGGAATCGTTTGGTGGGTGAGCTTCAAGTCATCCCCACAGATACAGCCTGGTGATCTAACTTAAACACCGAACAACTTCTCCCAAAGATCCACCGTCCGATCCTGAAACTTGCAGGTGATTTAAGTACTACCTTGGTCCACTCATTTCTTTAGAAAAGAAGAAGAAAAAGACTGCCCATCCACACTTGAGACAATTTTTCTTCTTCATTCCTTCCATCCATCCATCCCTGGCATTGCGAATCAAAGCGTAGAGTTTTCTCTACTGCGGATGAAGATGGCGGGGAAGGGCATTGTGGTAATTGTGGGGTTGGTTTTGGTGATAGTGGCGAGTGTGGTGGAATGTGATGAGAACACGGTGACGAAGGTGAAAAAGGTGAGGGGGAAGAAGATGTGCGACAAAGGGTGGGAGTGCAAGGGGTGGTCCATATACTGTTGTAACGAGACCATCACGGACTTCTTCCAGACGTACCAGTTCGAGAACCTCTTCTCCAAGAGGAACGCGCCCGTCGCACATGCCGTCGGCTTCTGGGACTACCAGTCCTTCATCACTGCCGCCGCGCTCTACGAGCCCCTCGGCTTCGGCACTACCGGCGGCAAGCACATGCAGATGATGGAGATCGCCGCGTTCCTCGGCCATGTCGGCGCCAAGACCTCTTGTAAGTACTGTTACTCTTACTGTTATTGTTTATTCTATTGGGGTTTTGAGGGGATTTGCTTGAATAATTTCTAACATGCTTACCTGGGTGTGCGATTTGGCTTTCTGTCTCAGTGTGTGTGTCCGTGTGTTACTTATATTGTTGGGAGGAAATGGGATGTGCAGATTCAGAGTGGGTGTTTTGTTTGATTTGATTTGATTGTCTCTCTCTCTGTGTGTTTGCGTGCGTGTGTGTTTTTTCCTTGCAATTACTAGTACCGTATCCTATTGGGTTTTGAGGGAATTCAGTTATCTGGGTGTTTGATATGATTGTCTCTTTATGTGTTTGTATTTGTTTTTCCTATTTTAGTTTGAGGAAATGGTGTTGACTTAATAGATAGAAATTTTAGAGTGGGTTTTGAGGTGATTCGCTTTCCAGGGTGTTTGACTTGATTGGCTGTCTCTCTGTCTGTCTGTTATGTGTGTATGTGTGTGTTTTCCTTTTATTAATTGGAGGAAGTCAGTATCTACTTAATAGATAGGAAATCTTAGAATTCGATTACCTTAGTGTTTGATTTGATTGTATTGGATTGGAGGAAATTGAAGTCAGTTACTTGGGAGCTTTTTGTTTGTTGACATATTCTGATTGATGGTAAAATTGGTGTATATAACTGAGGGTTCTATCACCAGGTGGTTATGGAGTGGCGACAGGAGGACCCTTGGCCTGGGGGCTTTGCTACAACAGGGAAATGAGTCCCAGCCAGACATACTGCGACGACACCTACAAATACACATACCCTTGTACTCCTGGAGCTGAATACTATGGCCGAGGTGCCTTGCCAATCTACTGGTCTGTGTACTTATATTTTAGAACCCACTTTCTTTTCCAGCTGTTTCATTTGTTTTTTGCCTTAATCTTTCAATGTTTACTTAAATTTTATGGTTTTAAAGAATTTTAGTCAGCTAAAGAAGCAATTTACTGAATATGAAGTGTTGATGATTGTATACTAGTACATAATTTTGTTGATTGTCATTCTAAGCATATTCACTGATGAAATGAAGCATCTTTTACTAGATAACTGGCTCATACACTGGTTAGAGTTGTTTTATAGTTCAAAGATGATGCTTCATTTCACTGATAGTTCACTTTTTTTTTTTTTTGCCTGTCTTTTTACATAGATATATGGACTAACTCCTAGGAAAAATAATGATAGTTAAAATAATTGATCATGTTATGAAGTATCTGGCATTGATGCTGTTACCGCAGGAACTACAACTATGGGGCAGCCGAGAGGCTTTGAAAGTAGATCTGTTGAGCCATCCAGAATACATTGAGCAGAATGCTACCCTTGCTTTCCAGGCTGCAATTTGAGGTGGATTACCCCAATCAAGAAGTCACAGCCTTGCCCATGATGCCTTTGTTGGCAACTGGAAGCCCACTAAGAATGACACTTTGTCTAAGCGTGTTCCTGGTTTTGGTACCACAATGAACATACTTTACACGATTTCCTTTGTGGCAAGGGTGATGTTGATGCTATGAACACAATCATTTCCCATTACCTATATTACCTCGACCTCATGGGGGTCGGCCGAGAGGAGGCAGGTCCCAGTGAGGTGCTTTCTTGTGGCGAGCAGGCTGCATTTAACCCTACTCCCACTTCCAATACTGCGTCTTCTTGAGCTCTATTTGATGGTATTGTTGGACTGAGCCTCATCAAGGGGAAACCATTAATAAGAGTTGGCAAAGATGGTGTTATACCCATACCAAGGTCAGTTATAATGTGTGGATTGATTTGTCGCTGCCCTTTGTTATTGCTGTGTAGATTTTGAGGCCCATTCGTTTCTATGAAGTATGATCTTGTGCAATATATGTACTCTATGAACCATCTTCTTGTTCTGTGTTTCAATTACAAATTTGTAAAGTTAAAATATGTTCTATTTAGAGATACTTTCTTGTCCCAGTTTGGTGCTTCCTTTGGTAATTTTATTTGCTTTGATTAGGACTCGTGCCTTGATTTTGGACTACAAGTATTGTGTTCAGACGTGCTACCCGTAACGCGTTTGTTTTGAGTAATGATATAAGGTCAAACCCATTTATTGCATTTGTGTAACACACTATTTTAAATGGCTTGCACCTTTTTTCTTTAATTTTTTGGGAATCTTGCAAATTTTATTCGTAGAAGATCTAGAGCATAATAGCTTTATCATTATGAGTAATTCTAAAAGTCTTTCTTGTGTCCCTCAAAAAATGATGTGGTTCTTAAAATTATCATTTGATCAAAATCTTATAATAATCAATTATAAGTCTAATGGTGATTTAAGAGCCACATCATTCTTGGAGGGACACAAGAGAGACTTGTAGCATTACTCCTAACATTACAGTGAATAAAGCTCTAGCCTTATCATATATATATATAAAAGCCGAGTTTTTGCTCGGAGAGAGCCTAGAATTGCGACACGTGTCCTCAATCGGTTATATTAGAAAGTACCTAGAATTGCGACACATGTTTTAGATGTTAGTCTTTTAATAAGATAATTAAAACATAGGAGTTTTATTTGTAATGCATTAAATTGTCTAAATGAAGAAAACAAAAAGTTTTCAAATTTTCTCTGTCTTTCTCTTTATCTAATTTTCTTTTCATCTTATTTTACTTTATGCTTTTATCTTAATGTGAGACAATTAAAACGTATAGGTTTTATTTGTAATATATTTAATTGTCTTAATGAAGAAAACAAGAGGTTCACAAATTCTCTTGCCTAAAATTGGTGTTTTAGATTTTAGTGAGACAATTAATTAAAACATAAGGGTTTTATTTGTAATATATTTAATTGTCTTAATGAAGAAAACAAAAGTTCATAAATTCTCTATCTCTCTCTTTTATTTTCTTTTATCTTCTCTTACTTTCCCTTTATATTATTTGGAATACATTTAATTGATATCTTAAGAAAACCAAAGGTCTCTCTATCTTTCTTTATTTTTCTTTTTACTTTCTCTTTATGTTTCAATGTAAGACAATTAAAAGCGTATGAGTTTTATTTGTAATGTTTTTAATTGATATCTTAATGAGGAAAACAAAAGGTTCTCAAATTATTTCTCTGTGTTTATTTTTATATTTTCTTTTTCTCTCTTGCTTTCTATTTATATCTCAATATTCCTTTGTAAATTTCATACTCAATTCAGGAAAAAGATAGAGAGAAATGTAGAGAGAGAGTTTTCAATCGTTGTTTCTCGATGAAAAATTATACTACGGTTCTTTTCTTTTCTTTTCTTTTTTGCTAGAATATTTATTTTACATTATATTAGTATTGGCATTTTATATGTTTTTTTATCTTTATTTTCAGTGCTTATGTTTTTTCATTTTGTTTTTCTCCCATATATATATTTTTCTTTTGTTTTTTAATTTTATCTTCTTTTACTTTCTATTTTATATCAATAAATTTGGAAAAGACAAGAAAAAGTTTATATTCGCTGTTTCTCAATGAAAAATTATACTATAACTATTTTCTTTCTTCTTTTTTTTTTTTCCTATAACAGTTATTTTCAATTTTCCAATCAATGTTTCTCAATGAAAAATTATACTATAGTTTTTGTTTTTTGTTTTTGTTTTGCTAGAATAGTTATTTTCACATTTTCCTTTTTTTTTTTTTTTCTTTGTCTTTGTTTACAATGCTTACGCTCTTCCATTTTTTGTTCTGACCCTTATTTTTTTTTCCTCTAATTTATATATATTTTTTATTCAAATAATTAATTTTCTTTTTTGTAAATTTTACATTGAATTCGGAAAATAATAGTGAGAGAGTTTCTTTTCATAAAAAATCAAATTTTCCAATATATTTCATACTCAATTTTTCAATCATATAATTTTTTTTTATTTCTTTTCCTGTATGTCTTAAAATTAGTTTCTTTTACTTTTATATATGTGAAGGATGGTTGAAAAGAAAAACATTTATTTTTCATTATATTAGTATTGTCATTTTATATGTTTTTTTTTTATCTTTATTTTCGGTGCTTATGTTCTTTCATTTTTGTTTTTGTCCCATATATTTTTATTTTTTTCTTCTTTTACTTTCTATTTACATCCATCAATTCCGAAAAAAAGACAAGAGAGAGAGAGATTTTATTCGTTGTTTCTCAATAAAAAATTATCTTGCAATTATTTTCTTTCTTTGTGTTTATTTTTCTTTTTTCCTCTCTTGCTTTCTATTTATATCTCAATGTTCCTTTGTAAATTTCACACTCAATTCGGAAAAACGAGGAAGTGTAGAGAGAGAGTTCCAATTATTATTTCTCAATGAAAAATTATACTACGGTTCTTTTCTTTTCTTTTTCTCTTTTTTGCTAGAATATTTATTTTACATTATATTAGTATTGGCATTTTATATGTTTTTTTATCTTTATTTTCAGTGCTTATGTTTTTCATTTTGTTTTCTCCCATATATATTTTTCTTTTGTTTTTAATTTTCTTCTTTTACTTTTCTATTTTATATCAATAAATTTCGGAAAAGACAAGAGAAAAGTTTCTATTCATTGTTTTTCAATGAAAAATTATACTATAATTATTTTCTTTCTTTCTTTTTCCTATAAGTTATTTTCAATTTTCCAATCAATATTTCTCAATGAAAAATTATACTATAGTTTTTGTTTTTTGTTTTTTGTTTTCTAGAATAGTTAATTTTCATATTTTCCTTTTTTGTTTTTTGTTTTTGTCTTTATTTCCAATGCTTACGCTCTTCCATTTTTTGTTCTGACCCTTTTTTCTCTAATTTATATATTATTTTTATTCAAATAATTAATTTTCTTTTTTAAATTTTACATTGAATTGGAAAATAATAGTGAGAGAGTTTCTTTTAGAAACTCAAATTTTCCAATATATTTCATACTCGAATTTTCAATCATATAATTTTTTTATTTGTTTTCTGTATGTCTTAAAATTATTTTCTTTTACTTTTATATATGTGCAGGATGGTTGAAAGGAAAAACATTTATTTTTCATTATATTAGTATTGTCATTTTATATGTTTTTTTTTATCTTTATTTTGTGCTTATGTTCTTTCATTTTGTTTTGGTCCCATATATTTTATTTTTTCTTCTTTTCTGTCTATTTATATCAATCAATTCCCAAAAAAGACAAGAGAGATAGATTCTATTCGTTGTTTCTCAATAAAAATTATCTCAATTATTTTCTTTTTATATTTTTCCTATAATAGTTCTTTTCAATTTTCCGATCTTTATTTCTCATATATATATGTATATATAAATTAAGTTTTTGCTTGGAGAGCCTAGAATTGCACGTGTCCTCAATCAGTCATATTAGAAAGTACCTAGAATTGAGATACGTTGTGTTTTAGATGTTCAGTCTTTTAATAACATAATTAAAACATAGGAGTTTTATTTGCAATGCATTGAATTGTCTAAATGAATGAAACAAAAGGTTTTCAAATTCTCTCTTTCTCTCTCTTTATCTAATTTTCTTTCCATCTTCTTTTACTTTATGCTTTTATCTTAATGTAAGACAATTAAAACGTATAGGTTTTATTTGTAATATATTTAATTGTCTTAATGAAGAAAACAAAAGGTTCACAAATTCTCTATCTCTTTCTTTATTTTTCTTTTTATCTTCTCTTACTTTCCCTTTATATTATTTGGAATACATTTAATTGATATCTTAATGAAGAAAACCAAAGGTCTCTCTATCTTTCTTTATTTTTCTTTTTATCTTCTCTTACTTTCTCTTTATGTTTCAATGTGAGACAATTAAAACGTATGAATTTTATTTGGAATGTTTTTAATTGATATCTTAATGAGGAAAACAAAAGGTTCCCAAATTCTTTCTATGTGTTTATTTTTCTTTTTTCCTCTCTTACTTTCTATTTATATCTCAATGTTCCTTTATAAATTTCATACTCAATTCAAGAAAAATACGAGAGAAATGTAGAGAGAGTTTCCAATCGTTGTTTCTCAATGAAAAATTATCTCTGATTCTTTTCTTTTCTTTTATTTTTTTTGCTAGAATATTTATTTTACATTATATTAGTATTGTCATTTTATATGTTTTTTATCTTTATTTTGGTGCTTATGTTTTTCATTTTGTTTTCTCCCTTATATATATTTTTCTTTTGTTTTAATTTTCTCTTTACTTTCTATTTTATATCAATAAATTTCGGAAAAAGACAAGAGAAAGAGTTTCTATTAGTTGTTTCTCAATGAAAAATTATACTATAATTATTTTATTTCTTTCCTTTTTTCCTATAACAGTTATTTTCAATTTTCCAGTCAATGTTTCTCAATGAAAAATTATACTATAGTTTTTGTTTTTGTTTTTTTTTTTTTGCTAGAATAGTTATTTTCATTTTTTTGTTTTTTGTTTTTGTTTGTCTTTATTTCCAATGCTTACGCTCTTCCATTTTTTGTTCTGACCCTTATTTTTTTCTCTAATTTATATATTATTTTTTATTCAAATAATTAATTTTCTTTTTGTAAATTTTACATTGAATTAGGAAAATAATAGTGAGAGAGTTCTTTTCGTAGAAACTCAAATTTTCAATATATTTCATACTCAATTTTTCAATCATATAATTTTTTTATTTGTTTTCCTGTCTTAAAATTAGTTTCTTTTACTTTTATATATGTGAAGGATGGTTGAAAGAAAACATTTATTTTCATTATATTAGTATTGTCATTTTATATGCTTTTTATCTTTATTTTCAGTGTTTATGTTCTTTCATTTTGTTTTTGTCCCATATATTTTTATTTTCTTCTTCTTTTACTTTCTATTTATATCAATCAATTCGAAAAAGACAAGAGAGAGCGATTCTATTTTGTTTTCTCAATAAAAAATTATCTTTGCAATTATTTTCTTTTTTATATTTTTTTTCCCCTATAATAGTTCTTTTCAATTTTCCAATCTTTATTTCTCAATGAAAAATTATACTACAAGTTTTTTTTTTTTGCTAGAATATTTATTTTCAATTATATTAATATTTTCATTTTTTTTTAATCTTTATTTCCGGTGCTTTTGTTTTTTCATTTTGTTTTTGTTTTTGATCCCCCTTTTTTTTCTTTCTAATTTATATATTATTTTTTATTCAATTAATGATTACTTTTCTTTTGTAAATTTTACATTGAATTCATGAAATAATAGTGAGAGTTTCTTTTCATAGAAACTCAAATTTTCCAATATATTTTACATTCAATTTTCCAATCGTAGATTTTTTTTTGCCTTTCTTTTCCTGTATGTCTCAAAATTAGTTTAATTTTCTTATATTTGTGGATTTCATTGGAACTGAGAAAAATATACCAAAAAGATAGTTCTTTTTTATTATATTAGTATTTTAAAAAAATTAAACTACCAACATTCTTTTGTTTACAAAATTAGTAAACATAATTGTAATCAAATATCAACATGATCATATATTTTAGAATATTTCTTTATTTTTGTCAGTGTAATGGTAAAATTTCTCAAAGAATTTGTTTATGAGGAAAAAGTTCAACTCTTGAAAGACAAAAGTTTACCAGAATGGATTGTGTAGTAAAGAGAAGTGGTATCATTGTTGGAATATAATGATTTATCAATCATTTTCTATAATTGATTAATCTAGGTTTTTATTTTGAATTTTTTTCCTTTATATTTCATTTTAAACTACATATATGGAAACAAATATTTAACATGTTTCAATTTATAAGAAATAAAATTTATGAATTTTTAAATTTATTGAAAATGTGGGTTTATACTATTAAATAAAACTATGGCTTAAAATGATCTTATGAACATTTGTTATTTTTTGTAGCTAATTTGTTAATTAAGAGAAGAAATTAAAATTTGTTGTTTATAATCTTTTAAAGATTTTTTGACTTAACTATATATATATATAAAAACCCCGCGCATAGCGCGGGCTCTAAGCTAGTATTATTATAAAATCATAGATACAATCAGAATTTTTTTTTTTTTAAGAATTGTTATACATACTCTTTAATTTTCAAATTCATTTAGTGTACAGCATTAATTTTTATTTTTATTTTTTTAATTTTTTTAGCATTTGTTTTCATATGCTTTGTTAATAAAAACATGTAGAGAGATGAATTTTTAGATTTTTTTTTTTTTTTTATAGGTTGAAAAAATTCTTACAACCCCACCCAATTTGGAAAATGATTCATTTGACATGAAAGGATCATTTAGCTGTTTTAATAGAGCATTTTGTCAAAAAATAATAATAATAAAGAATGACAAATTGCTTCCCTAAAACAACTAACCGTCCACCCAATTTGTAGCAAAATTTATTAGATGATGTAAATACACTCGTCACAATCTGGTAAGAGATGGCATGAATTGTCACCCCTACCCTTAATGAAGATAAGCGACCCTACCCTTAATGAAGATAAAAGCGAGTTAAGATAAAACGTCTACTCCTAAATGATAAACCCATTGAACTAAAAGTTTGGCTAACACCACAATTTTATGTCCCATTTGACATTTCATGTACTTTAAAGGGTTAAATTCAATTTTAATATTGTTTTGTCAAAATGCTACTTGAGTTTTAAAATTGACAGTTTTTAACTCCCCGAAATTTTCACATTTACCAAATTAGTACATTCATTAAATTTTCACCCAAAAATAACTATCAAATGCTACATCTCATATTTCTTCTTCCAATGGTCTCCAAATGATGTGTAACAATCCAAAGAGATGGTGACAAATTTTTCAAAATAATAGATTGCATAGAATTGTGGCACATCATTTGGAAATCATATTTGGGAGAAGAAATTTAGAATGTTTAGCATTTCTCTTTGCTTACATGGCAACATAATGGTTATTTTTTGGTGAAAATTAATGAATGTAGTATTTGTAAAGCGTGAAAATTTTGGGGTATAAAATTGTCAAATTTAAAACTCAAGTAGCATTTTGACAAAAGCAGTAATAAATTGAATTTAATTTAAATTACATGAAATGTCAAAATGGGACATAAATTTGAAACTTCTTTGGTTCAATGGGTTTATAATCATTAGGACTAGACTCTTTGGGGCACCCAAATCCGATCATTGAAACAATATATTTTTTTTCCTTCAAAATATGAAGAACAGCAGCGGATTTTCGCCCATCTTTCATCTTAAAGAAAATTATATATATATTATTTAGAATACTACTATATGATTGTCATATAATTGGAATGATATGAAGTAATGGTTGATCTGAAGGCTGATTTTCATTCACATCATTCTAATTATATTGTAATTGTATCTACAAAATAAATAGTGTTACTCTTAAAAATTGATCATTCTCTAAAATAAAGAATGTGATGTAGATTATTTTTTAAAAGCCCTTCTTCCGAATAGAAAGTACCACTTATTTATTTCGCTCAATTTTTAAAAAATAATATTTACATATGACTTAGAGAACGCCATAAGAGCACTTAACATTTCTCTAAAAAATTAAGAAACATTTATTAAAGAAGTAGGTGCTCTTTGTAATGCCCCGATATTTAATATTTGAACTAGCAAATATCAAAGTCATTATGCTGTAACTTTGAAAATACAAACTTTACAATGGAATACAGTGACGGAGCCAGGATTTTTGCTTAGGAGGGTCAAGATGATTTTTTTTTGTCTAAAAGAAATTTAAAGTCGAACAAAACTAATTTAAAAATATAAAAATATATAAACAAAATATAAAAATAATTAAACAAAATTTAATTATTGTTTAAAACATATAAATGTAACTTACAATTTAATTTTTCACACTTGGCATTAATTTATTCATTTGTCTCTGACAAGTCTTCATATTTTGAAATCATTATAATTTTTTTTTTTAATTGCTGATAATCTTGAGTATATCATTTTCAATATATATGACCAGACAATTATTCATCTATTGATCTCTTATTTTGTTACATAAACAATTTTACACAATGTAAAAGTTTGACTACATAGCCAAATACTTTTCAAGAAAAAGTAGGAAAAAAATTAATTTGAATTGTTGAAGGCTTAGATGTGAAGAAATATTGAATTAAAAATCGCAAATTAATGAAATTTTAAGTTGTTAAACAGCTTTTAGTTCTTAGAATTTTTTTTTTTCGGCATGTCTACACAAGAAAGAGATAAAGAATTCAAACCAGTAACCTTCACTTCATTAGACGTGATTTCTAAGAATCTAATTCTTTGATTTTTTTTTTTTTTAAAAAAAATCTCGAATTTTCTAATTTATCAAATATTGTTAATTAGAGCATCTCCAACAGAAGCTCTACACTAGCTTTTTTGTTAAATTTAGCCATTTTCATGCTCCAACAGACCAGTTAAATTTAGAAGTTTCCATTCTACTGCTACAGTAAACTTTCAGATTTAACAACCACTGTAGCACCTGTTAAGTTTATTTTATTGTTCTTTCTCTTTCCTCTGCTCTGCTTCTTGCTCTTGCTCTTGGTCTTCGGAGATCAGAGAAGTTGCTGCTGTCGAAGGCAAACGAAGTTGAAGTTGGACCCAGACTTCAATTCCGGTGAAGACCCATTCCGGTGAAAGAGAAGTCGAAGTCGAGGAGAATGAGAAGACCCATTCCGGTGAATTTCGACGAAACCCAAAGGAAGAAGAGGAAGATAAGAGGAAGAGAAAAGGAAGAGAAGAGGAAGAGGGGAAGAAAAATGGGTGGGTGCTGCTGAGGTGAATGGGTTTCCAGAAATGGGTTTCGTCGAAATGGAAGAGAGATATGGGGAAGAGGAATAGAATGGGTTTCAGTTTCCAGAACGTTCTTTGAGATGCCAAAAAAAGAAAAAAGGAAGAGTTAAAATGAAAAGATAAAAAATAATAAAATAATATTAAAAAATAATATTTAATTAGAATGAATGGTTAAAATAGATGATCTGCTGGAGTATGTAGTGAAAAACTAATAGTTAAAATGAAAAAAAGTGAATAGTAAACGGCTATTTTAACTGCTCTTGCCGGAGATGCTCTTAGAACTTCACAATTTTTTTTATTTTTTATTTTTTTGAAAAGAGGATTTCGCAAATTACCAAAGGTCTAGATTTTAAATATATATACCCTAGGTAATAAGTTTAAAGTCGGTGTGAATAGATAAAAAACAAGAAATGAAAAATTTTAAAGTGCTGCATTCTTTACCCCAAAAAAAAAAAAGGTCCAACATTAAAGTAAGAGCCCTTTAAAGGTGTCAGTTATGCTAAATTAAAGCTTTATTAAAACAATTTTGTTTTTTCTACGCTATAGGAGCTCTTTCCAACATTAGTAAAACGGTTTGTTTTGGTAAATAAAACAAAACCTAAAACTATGCGTTTTGCCTAAAAAAAAAAAAAAAAAAAAACACACTTTGTCTTCAACCTTCTTCTTCTACATTCGCTTGACCTAATTATCAAAATGTCTGAACTGAAAGAAAATTAGTCTCATGAATCCCGGTTCTCTTGAGAAAGAATTGCCCCTTAATGAATGATTGAGAGTGGGTAACCTATGACATCTGAAAAATCCTACTTGAGTAAGGAAATTTTTTGAGAGGTGAGGAGGGGCATTTGACCCCTCTCGACCCCCCTTCCCTCCGCCCCTGACGAAATATGTATATATTTTTTTTTCTTTTTCTATGGCTTAGGAATAATTTGCACAACACAATTGAGCTGACTGAAATACTTCAAGATAATATATTATTTAATGAAAATAGAAATATGGTTTTCATTACAATATATGTACACAATAGGTGTACTAAATATATGTCATAGAAGACATCCTATTAGTATAGTAATATTTGTTAAGTTCGCACATATCACAATAGATAATAAAAGCAATTAACATAAATGAGATTTGCTTCATAGAATAAGTATCAATTTCATAGCAGATGATCTATCAACCATCAAAATCAATAAAGGGACCATCGTCATCACTCTCTATTCCTGCATCAAGGTCTATGTAAATATGGCGTTATCATGTTTACATAGATAAACAAGTGAGTAATCTATTTTCCTAGAAATAAAGACTAAAAGACTAGTTTGAGACAAAGTAAGATTAAGGAATAAAATATATAATGATGCATGAGATGCGAATGCAGCATAATGACATATTAGTTTGTGTTTTATGATAATCTTTTTTTTAAACCTCTTGTCATAAGCTCTCAATTCACGTCATTATGTCCCTCACACTTTAGAGTTTTACTGTTTGGTGCAGCGACTACACATGACTTAGTTATATATTAAGCATGTTGGAGTTATATACCCTCATCCTTTGAGATACCGAGCGGTTCCTCGGCAATCCACCTACCTTGTTCTTAAGGTGGCTATCTTATCCATATTATTAGACACATTATGCAACAGTTGTAATGTACAAAATTATATCAATAAGACAAAATAAGAATTCCTATGATAATAAAACAAAGCTAATACTCGTAAGTACATCCATACTTACACTCCTTAGTATAAATTCTGCTCCATACGCATACAAATACATACATACAAACATATTTACATATTAGTTCATTCTCAAATAATATCATTGTTTAAAGACCCTCATCTTTTATATTTATTTATTATCCGTCACTTCATCTTTACTTACTCATTTTATTATATAAATATAAGATAGTTACTTATAAATAGTTTTATTTATGAATTCGTTTTTGGTGACGAGGCTAATGGCCAATATTACTAAAATAAAAACTAGTATTATAAATAATATATATAAGCATGACTCATATTTGAGGATAGACCGATGGGTCCGTAATAAAAATATGAATTAAAATTTAAATGATAATAAAATAAATGACTGAATATAAATACTGAATTAATATTTCGAGGTTTGAGACCAATGATCTGTACTGCCAAAAATATGAACTAAATTTAACTAACAATAAAAGAAATAACTGAATATAAATATTGAATTCATATTTTAGGGTTTGATACCAATGGTCCATACCGCAAAAAATATGAATTAAAATTTAAATGACAATAAAATAAATGACTGAATATAAAAACTGTAAAGTAAATAATATATGTAATAAATATAGATAATAAGCCTTAATCAAATTGTCTATGAACTCTTATCATTAATTTATTTATTACTTTATTTTATATCATAAGCTTATTGGGTCTTAAACAATTAGATGATAACAAATAATACAAACAATAAATCATTATAATTACACAAGAAACAGTTATCCAATAAACCTTGAAGTAAAACTCTACCAAATTTTCTCTAGATAACTAGTTTAGAAAAGCGAGGACATTTGGACACTATAGAAAGATTTAGGCCATATGATTTTTGACTTAGAGCTAAGGAAGAGAATGAAATGAGGAGCAAGCTATCTTTACTCACTAAGAATGTAAAAGAGTTCAAGTAAAAAATGAATTTACTTAAGTTTCTATTTATAAGAGAATGGATGGATAGGATTCATCTTAACACTTTTGATCCAAGGGTTAATTACAAGCTTCTATCTATAAGAAAATGAATTGTTATGATTCATTTTCATACTTTTGATATAAGGGTTAAATACAAGTTTCTATCTATAAGAGAATGAATGGTTAGGATTCATTTTCATACATTTGATCTAAGGGTCGAGATGTATTCAACCAAGAGAAAACTTAGTACAAAGTTTCCAACTCAAAGACTTTATCTACTTGCATTCACACTTGGCTACTTGCTTCATTAAATTCTCATGATATTTTCTCATGATCATTCTTACTAGAAGACTACAAGTTTTCAACAAAAGTGGCTAGCCTACTTTTCCTTAGTAGTTTTAATTAGGGCTGACAATTTTGACACAACCTGTGAAAACGACACGAACACGACACGGAAAAACATGTAATGAGTTTGGCCTTATCGGGTTCGGGTCTTAATCGGGGGGTCTTAATCGGGTCTACCCGATTAAGACCCAGTAATTTTCGTGTCTAGCAGGTTGACTTGCCAGACCCGGTTACTATTCGGGTATGGCGGGTACCCGTTAGACCCAATTACTATTCACCTTTTTTGTTTTTGTTTAAAATTAACATAAAACAAGTTTTTATATATAAAAAAAAAATCCTAAACTAAACTAACCCTAAGCCTAATGTAAAATTGGTATTATACATGTATAATTATAATTTAGGAATAAATGTAAAATTGGTCAATTTGGTTGGCTTAATTTATAAATTCCATTATATACTTATTATTAGAAAACCTTGAAGTAAAACTCCACCAAATTTTTTCTAGATAACTAGTTTAGAAAAGCAATGACATTTGGACACTATAGAAAGATTTAGGCCATATGATTTTTGACTTAGAGCTAAGGAAGAGAATGAAATGAGGAGCAACCTATCTTTACTTACTAAGAATGTAAAAGAGTTCAAGTGAAAAATGAATTTACTTAGGCTTCTATTTATAAGAGAATGGATGGGTATGATTCATCTTAACACTTTTGATCCAAGGGTTAATTACAAGCTTCTATCTATAAGAGAATGAATGGTTATGATTCATTTTCATACTTTTGATCTAAGGGTTAAATACAAGCTTTTATCTATAAGAGAATGAATGGTTAGGATTCATTTTCATACTTTTAATCCAAGAGTTGAGATGTATTCAACCAAGAGAAAACCTAATACAAAGTTTCCAACTCAATTAGATTTTATCTACTTGCATTCACACTTGGCCACTTGCTTCATTAAATTTTCATGATCATTCTTATTAGAAGACTACAAGTTTTCAACAAAAGTGGCTAGCCTACTTTTTCTTAGTAGTTTTAACTTTTAATCTTTGTTAGACAGTATGAAAATTAAGACACTACTTTTTAGGTCCAAAAATTAAAAAGCTTCAAATTAATTTTTGATTTCACCAAACATTAATATAAATAATTTATTCACTAAATTGTATTTAATTATGCCCATAAACATACTTATGAAGCTAAATTTGAGAATTAAAGTGATACTAAAAAAAAAAAGTCAATAATCAATATAACATATACCCTTAACACCAAATAGCTATTTAATATCATTAATCCATATATCATTGCTCTAATTCATTTATTATTATTATTTAATTTTTTAAATATTATTTAAATAAGAGTTTTAAAATCTAGGCCATTACACTCTTATCTTCATTAAAGCAACAATGAACATGAATTGCCACCCCTACCCTAGTGTCTCCCTTAATTTCCTAAATCAAATTTTCTTAAAAATAAGGAAAACGAAAAACAAACAATGACGTTGTGTGTTTGCCTTGATTTTGCACTGTAAATTGGTATAAATGGACATACTCACATAGATGATAGAAATATGTGATTTAAACCTTTTCCATTAAATATTTACGTCATATAACAAGATTCTCTCGGATCTAATTTGAATAGGAGAATATCCAATTAAATGGTCATGAATAGTTCATCTATCTATCTATCTATCTATATATATATATATAAAGGGTAAAATTATGTTTCAAACAATCACCCAATTGACAATGTCTTTCCCCCTCGTCAAACTTTCAATTGTGATAGTGTTTTCCTCAAACTATTAAAATATTATCAATGTCACCCCTAAGGCTAGCAAAAAAATAAAAATGCCCCTATATATTTCTCAATAAGACAAAAATACCCCTATAAAATTAAAATAATAAAAAAAATTAATTAATATTTTTTTTAAAAAAAATGAAAAAATTGTAATTTAAAAAGAACGATTTTTTTAAAAAAAAAAATATTTTTTAAACGAAAATATTTTTTAAAACGATTTTTTTAAATGGAAATTTTTATTAAAAAGAAATTTATAGAAAATGAAATTTTTTATTCTCTTACACGAAAATTGTTAAATTTTTTAAAACAGAATTTTTTATTTAAAAAGTTATAAAAAAAATTGAAAATTGAAATTTTTTTTCTTATACAAATGATTTTTTATTTTTATTTTTATTTTTAATTTTGCACCCTTTGGATTTTAAAAAAATTTATAAAAAAAATTAAAAATTTAATTTTTTTTTCATATACAAATGATTTTTTTATTTTAATTTTAATTTTGCACTCTTGGGATTTTTTTTTTATTTTTTTTAGTTTTATGTTTTTTTCTAGAAGTTTAAGTGTATATATATATTTTTTATTTTACTGGGAGCAATTTCGTTATTGGAAAAAACATTGACAATTTTTTATAGTTTAGGAAAGATATTGTCACGATTAAAAATTTGAAGAGACATTATTAATTTGATGATAGTTTGAGTAGATACGTTGACTTTTTCCTATAAAGTAATTTGAGATTTAAAAAAAAAAAAAAAAAGTGAAAAACGTGTATCTGAAGTCAAAATTGAAGTGCTTGAAAATTAGGGTAGAAAAAGAAAAAGAAAAGGAAGAAAGAGAAACTTGTTCCTCTTTCCTCGGCTGTAAAGTCTACACCATGAATCAGAGACACCCTGTCACACCCACAACCACACATTTGAATGAACCAGACCATCTTTATATGCTTTCAACTGCGTAAAAAGTCTCATAAACTCCCTTATTTCCTAGAAATGAGCCAGTCTTTTGAATCTAAACACACCACTTGGAGTCATCATAAATACTTCCGAATAATGTCCTATTCTCTCTCTCTCTCTCTCTCTCTCTCTCTATTTATTATTTAATTTTATATACAAAAGCATTAATAAAACCATATAACAGAACAGATGTTGGGTGTATTTTTATAAAAATTATAAAACATTTTATAACCCATTAAGCTAAATAATTATATGGAAAGTTGATTGTAATAACTTGGTATGATCATTATTATTTGCATCAAATTATTTCATATCTAGTAATGTTTCTCTTTACTATTTTAAAAAAAATTAATCAATTGAAACACGCTTAATAAAGCAAAATATTACTCTTCTTATTTTCCTCTCCTCGTCTGAAAAAAAAAAAAAAAATTATTGTTGACGTTTACTCTGTCCACGTACAAGACGAAAGCAGAGGAGACCTCCAACTGTATATATATCTACTCCAATCGACTCCCCATTTTCTCATTCGAATTGTGTTTCTGTGTTTTCCTTTTCCTCAGAGAGAGAGAGAGAGAGAGAGAGAGTTTTGGAGATGGCAAGCGAGGAAGTGAGCAACAAGCAGGTGCTATTGAGGGACTATGTCACTGGTTTTCCCAAGGAGTCGGACATGCACGTGAAGACAAGTAGCATAAAGTTGAAGGTTCCCGATGGTTCCGAGGCGGTTCTGGTGAAGAACCTCTACTTGTCCTGCGATCCCTACATGCGTGGCCGTATGAACCGGCCCATTAGTGCCAGCTACGTCGGTTCCTTCCAACCCGGTTCGGTCAGTGGATTTCTCCAACCCATGTTATGATTCAGAGTCTTGAATGAAGGGAATTAGTGTTATTCTCTACTTGTTTGCCTGAAATATGGAAATGGAATTCTGGGTTTGGAGGCAAGGACTAGATGATAGATGGGTTTTGATTCTTCTACCTCTTTTTATGTGAAAAGAAAAACAACAAAAAAAGGAACCTCTTTGATTTATTTTTCATCACTGAAAAAAATAAATAAATAAAATAAATAAAAAACTGCGAATTAATGGATATTATTCTGTTTCTATTGATACTCTGGCTGGAATTCATTCAAGTTTCAGTTTTTCTTTTGCATAGTTTTAGTCTGTACCAGTTCACCAAAGTTGCAATTTTTGCTATGAATCTTTATGGCCTTGAATGATCACCCTACAGTTGACTATTACTTTACCTTGACATTTGGAACCCAATAAAAAGATCAGATTTTTTTGAAACCATGGGTCGAATAAATTAAATATAAAGAAGGTGTTCGTTAGCCAAATAGAAGCTTTAATTTATATATGACTATGACTAAAAATGTTTGGTTCTTTCGATTTTAATGATCGGTGTTATGTCAAGGCACAATTGTTGTGCTTGGATTTATGACCTTGGTGTTGAAACTATGCAGCCTCTTGCTGGATATGGAGTGTCTAAAGTTTTAGATTCTGGGCATCCAAACTTCAAGAAAGGCGACTTCGTTTGGGGAATAACTAGGTGGGAAGAATATAGTCTTATTACAGCAGCTGAGTCTCTGCTTAAAATTCACAACACTGATGTGCCTCTCTCCTACTATACTGGAATTCTTGGTAAGTTAATGCTTTTGGGTTCCCACTTCTAATTTTGTTTTGTCTAGCTGTTTGGTGTGCTAAACAGGAGAAAAAAGTTGATGATTATCATGCCCTTAGATAACGCCATATGCAATGCTAAGGAATCTCATTGAGTATATTAGGCTCATTCGTCGGTTTTAACTGTTAAGTCACCTCCATACAGTTATGGTGATTTCTAGGAATATCTGGGATCTTACTCATTTCATTTCATTTCCACTAAAACATGCAGCCATGCAGGGGCTATAAACCATGAGAACTAAGTATAAGAGTATATTAAAAAAAAAAAATCCATCCCCCCACACAATAAATCCTAGTTCCACCCCTGGTCCAAAAGAAACCTTAAATTTTTTTTGAATCTTTTGGTGAGTACGGCAATAAAACTGAGCCATTGCACTTGGGACTCTTACAATTACCTGGCTAGATCTCTGGCATTGTTGGCATACTGAGCTGAAGTTATTTTTGAAGATTGTAGCCATCCATAGTAATTATAACTATTATAGATCGCTTATAGCAACTAATTTTGATGGGCATTTTATTTTGCTGTATCTTTCTTGATGCTCGATGCTCATCTAAATATTCGTTATATGTAGGTATGCCTGGCGTGACTGCTTATGTTGGTTTTTATGAGATTTGCTCTCCCAAGAAAGGAGAGTATGTCTTCATTTCAGCAGCTTCCGGGGCTGTTGGTCAGCTTGTTGGACAGTTTGCGAAGCTATTGGGCTGCTATGTTGTTGGAAGTGCTGGGAGCAAAGATAAGGTGAGACCTGATTATGTGTTCAACTTGTCAATTTAATTAATAGAGTACCTGCAGTTCTCTTTATAATGAATAGTGCTTGATCTAGTTATTAGTATCATTCAAACTCATCTGCTATCAATAATAAGTAGTTATAATGGTGATATTCTGCATCTTGAACTACTAAAAAACGAACTCTCATTGTCTTCGTGGCTAGAGCATATGGTTTTTGTCACGTTAGGCACAAGTGGATGCGAGACTCTTGTATCCACTCATTCCCACCACTCATTTCAAGACTTGTAAAGAAATTCTCCTTTATTTACCTAAGATCAGTATAGAGCCATGAAGATGCTATGCCATTTTTGTTATTAAAAGAAGAAACGTAATAGTTATTAGTTTTCAAAATTGTCTTACTATTTATGGTTCTTTTGCATCCAAACATAATACGATAACACTTATGTTTAAATCTACGGGAGCAGCCATTTGTTCATGTCAAAATTGACTTTATATCAATTTCCACTAGTCATGGTAGATAATTGATCCTAATTGTGCTGATTATCATACTTTAGACAATTTTAATCTTAATAGTTGTTGTACTTGACCAGAGGGAAAAACTCATTGACCAGCATTTTTTCTGTTTGCTTTTGTTGCTTTGTTTCTTTCCTTTATCCTGTCTACAATATAAGGTTGATTTGCTGAGGAATAAGTTTGGGTTCGACGAGGCTTTCAACTACAAAGAAGAGTCTGACTTGGGTGCAGCTTTGAAAAGGTTAGTAGTAATACATGTTCTAATCAGAATATATAAAATTTCATATGAGGCTTTCACTGAAGCAAATAGTGGACCTCCCTTCATATAGCTTTTGAAATTTTTAGAGTCGAAAAACAGGGTTCGGGTAGTGGATTAATTTGACTTTTCAATGCAATACACTGCTGCCCATTTGCTACTAACCTTTTCAAAGCTGAGGGTAGTCGAAAAACAAGATGAAGAGTTTGATGGGCTAAAATCTAGTGATTTTTCTTCCAGGTACTTTCCAGAAGGTATTGATATTTATTTTGACAATGTTGGGGGAAAGATGCTTGATGCAGTGCTACAGAACCTGAGGGTCCATGGCCGCATTGCTGTATGTGGGATGATCTCACAGTACAATCTTGAGCGCCCCGAAGGTGTGCATAATTTATCAGCTCTGATTAAGAAAGAAGCCAAAATGGAAGGATTTATGGCTCCCAAATTATTTCACAAGCACCCAAATTATCTTGAGTTGGTTCTTCCTTACATCAAAGAAGGGAAGGTTACCTATGTGGAAGACATAGCTGAAGGCATTGAGAGCAGCCCAGCAGCTCTGGTAGGGCTCTACACTGGCCGCAATGTTGGAAAACAGGTGGTGGTGGTTGCTCGTGAATGAATGACTTTGTGTGCAGCTTCATATCCCAAAAGCTTTAGGTCCCTTGGAGGACATCTACCGTAAATGTACCTTCTACTGGTGTTTTTGGGGAAGTGTTTGGAGTTGTGCTTCCATAATAATAAGGTGGTGTTTGTCAAACGCCGACACTCTCCCATATACACATTCTCCCACTTCTTTTACTTTACTGTTCATCTATTAAAAAAATAAAAATAAATTATTAATATGGGAAAATAAAAATGTGGTATTGGAAAGTGAAAAAATTTGTTTTGTAGTAATTTTTTTATTTGAATAGTAAATGATATGATATAAAAGTAAATAATTTGATATATTTTTTATTTTGGGAAAAATGAAGTAAATAGTGCGATAAAATGTGGAAAAATGTGTAGTTGTTTAACAAACAAGGCCTAAGTGTGCTGTTTTTTATGTCAAGAAAATTTAGAACTAGCCCTTTATCCTATAATCGAATATATTTGAGTTGGAAGTACCTATGTTTTTTGTGGTTATTTAATAGACTGTTATATAATTATTATATAACTGAAATGACATATAGTGAAAATCACTTTTAGATTAACAATGACCTATAAAAGAAAATGGATAAATGTATTTTTATTTTGGGTTTTAACAAATAGTTCTCCAAGCTTTAAAAAGTAACTAATTAATTCTTGGGGTAAGCAAAAATAATAAATTAGTTTTTTTTTTTTTCATTAGAAAAAATTGACAAAAGTAGTTAATGTGCTAAATGGTGGTGGTCAAACCACTCCATGACATTGCATGCAGAATGACCAAAAATGTATTTATCCCTTAAGAAAATGAGGCAGACTTCTAACACCAACTTCTCAACAGAGTTTTTAACTTTCTTCTCGTATAGGCCTTAGCCTATATAGGCCTCTCCCTCTTTTCGTCATTGACATGGAGTGATTTGTAATTTAGGCTAATTATATGGACTAATTTTACATTTATCCTTAATTTAAATTAGGTGAGACATATAGATGCCTCATGTGGTTTTGTTGGGGAAAGTACAAATCATCCCCTTGAAGTTTGGGATGATTTTTAATTTGGCCACCGATATTTAAAAATTCACAATGTACCCTCCTAAAGTTTCAAAATTTCTCAATATTGGTACTTCGCCAGTCAAATTGTCGTTGACCAATGGAAAAGTTGTCACGTGCGTCTCACATGACCACTGTAGCCTTCATGCTTCCCAAAATGCCCCCATCTCATTACTGTTCACGCCGAAACCCTAATCAACAGTGATTCCGGAAAAATCTAGCCGGAATCCGGCAAGCTTCTTTTTCTCTCTCTCTCTCTCTCTTTTTTTTTTTTTTGATGAACAGATTTGGGGGTCGATTCGCGAGCGGCATGAAGTGGGAGTTGGCAGTGGGTGATTCACCGACACGGTTTAGGCGATTCATTATCTCTCTCTCTCGCTCGCTCACAGTCTCCCTCTCATACTCACCCGTGGTTTGGGTCACGCCACTCTGCTCACCACTGCCTCTCTCTCGCCGCTCATAGTCTCCTCTCACTCTCTCTCTCTCACGGAAACTTCCCCAAGTAGTGTATCTTTACCACAAACTTCCTCAAGGCCACAACGACGCCTAAATTAGATCGAGAGAAAAATTATTAAATTTTTTTTTATTTTAAAAAGAAGCTTGCAAGAATTTGTTAATTCGCCGATTTGAATCCGCTGGGTATCACTGGAATCACACGATTAGGGTTTCGCGTGATGAATGAGGTGGGGCATTTTGGGAATCATGAGCTACAAGGGTCACGTGAGACGACGTGACCACTTTTCCACAGTCAACGACGGTTTGACTTTGTGAATTTTTAAACATCGGTGGTCGAATTGAAAATCACCCCAAACTTCAGGGGTGATCCGTACTTTCCCAGTTTTGTTTTAGGTAGCAATGCCAAAAGATAGTTAGATACTACAGGCGGCTTTGAGTGGATTTTCCACTCTCATTTTTAGTTTCATCGCTTCCAACCCCACACATACTCCTCTCCAACTGTCCTACTTTTTTATAACAAAAAAATTCATCGTTTCCAACTCCACGTCGTCCCCTCCTTCTGTCCTCCAGGCTTCACCCACCTTCTATATATGTGTGTGTATGTTTGTGTCATTGTGTGTAGACCGAGTCCTTGAGAGGAAGAACGAGTTGTAAGAATGGCGAGTCTTGGAGAGGAACCTGTGAGGAACAAGCAGGTGATATTAAGAGACTATGTGTCTGGCTTTCCCAAAGAATCGGACATGCACATGACCAGCACCGCAAATCTGAAAGGCTCCTTAAGCCTCCAACACAGTCCTACTGAAGAACCTCTACTTGTCCTACGATCCCTCCCAGCGAACCCGTATGACAAACTACCAATCTTCCACCTATTTCCTTTCCTTCACGCCAGGTTCGGTCAGTCACCCCAACCCCATTTTCTTCATTTTCTTTAAGCTTCTCCTTGTTTAAGCTTTCTCGTAGTTGGTCGAAACAAACAGAGCATAATTTTTTTTTTTTTTAAATCAATGGAGTTTCACTTGTAATGCAATCTCATATTGAGTAATATATAACAACAAAGGAGAATGGTTTATATACATATGATATTGTTGAAATTCATAGATTCATCAGCTTAAGGGGGAGTTGTGCTTGAATTGATGAATTTGTTGTTGAAACTTAAACAAGGCAGCCAATCAAAGGACATTATGGCTACCAGTTTTGGATTCTGATCATCCAAAATCAAGAAAGCGACTTTCAGGGAATAACATGGTAGAAGAAATATAGTCTCGTTACACCACCTGCATTAGACACTTACTAAAATTGAACCCACTGATGTGCGACTATCCTACTATATTGGAATTCTTGGTAAGCTTCTTGATTTACTCTGACAAAAAAGTTTAATATATCATCCTAATTCTTCAGATATTTCTTAGAGAACAATATTTCACAGTTTCTGTTGGATATTTCTGAATTGCTAAATTACCCACTGATGTGCCTCTATCCTACCATATTGGAATTCTTGGTAAGCTTCTTGATTTACTCTGACAAAAAGTTTAATATATCATCCTAATTCTTCAGATATTTCTTGAGTAGCCTACAATATTTCACAGTTTCTGTTGGGATATTTCTTGATTGCTAAATTAAGCTTTACATGAACGGCATGCATTATATGCAGGAATGCCTGGTATGACTGCTTATGCTGGATTTTATGAGGTTTGCTCTCAAACCTCATTAACCAGCATCTTTACACTTGCTGTTGTTCCTCTCATCTATCAAGGTCGATTTACTGAAGAACAAGCTTGGGTTGGATGATGCTTTCAATTATAAAGAAGAGCCCGACTTGAATGCAGCTATGAAAAGGTCAGTGATAATGTATAATGCAATAACAAGTATAAATTTTTCAAGCTTTTATCAGAGTTTTGAGATTGATAGTGAAACAAAGAGTCTTATGTCAGAAGACATGGTTTTACACGCTGTATTTGTTTTGTCAGCTACTTTCCTCTAGGCATTGATGTCTACTTTGAGAATGTTGGAGGAAAGATGCTTGATGCAGTGCTACTCAACATGAGGAGCGGTGGCCGCATTGCTGTGTGTGGGATGATCTCGCAGTATAATTGCCTTGACAAGCCTGAAGACACTCTGCATCTGATCGTGAAAAGGATCCGAATCGAAGGGTTCCTGGTTCACGATTATGATCATCTTTATCCCAAGTTTCTGGAGTGGGTTCTGCCTCAAATCAAGGAAGGGAAGATTGTATATATGGAAGACATAGCTGAAGGTCTTGAGAGCGCACCGACAGCTCTTGTCGGACATTTTACAGGACGCAATGTTGGAAAACAACTTGTAGTTGCCCGAGAGTGACCGACTCTGTCATTTCCCAAGAGCAGGTCCCCTGGAAATTGGAATGTTATCTCCTGTAAATTGGACTGTCATCTCCTGTAAAAGCATGCATCTAATATCTAACACAAATTATAGGATGAAGCTCCAAAGATTTGATCTCGTTGAAGGACGGACTTGATCAAATATTTCAATGCAAAAATAAGTATCACAATAATCCAACAGATAAGAACGAAAAGACTTTTATCACAAATTATAGTCTTATTGCAAGAGCCACTTCAGCATTTGCAATGCCCATTATTTTACAAAATTTCCTCCCAGTTGACATCCTAACACAACCAAAAGAGAAGAACCGTGCACGCACAAAAAGAAAAGAGAAAGAGAGAGAGAAACACAAGCTTAACCCTAGTGCCTTATGGCTGAAGTCTCCGTTCTATTTTACCCTACCTTGGTCAGACAAAATAAATACAGATACTCCATGTGCGCATGGCACTCTTCTATACCTCACCAAGCTTTCTCCACCATTGCAAGAGAAGCTTCCCCAAGTCCTCAAATATACAGGAAAAGAATATCCACTGAGGTATTTGGAATCCACACCCAATTCGCGGACCAGTGCTAGTCGTCCAGTTCTTGTTCTGTGTTTCAATTACAAATTTGTAAAGTTAAAATATGTTCTATTTAGAGATACTTTCTTGTCCCAGTTTGGTGCTTCCTTTGGTAATTTTATTTGCTTTGATTAGGACTCGTGCCTTGATTTTGGACTACAAGCACTGTGTTCAGACGTGCTGCCTCGTAACGCGTTTGTTTTGAGTAATGATATAAGGTCACACCCATTTTATTACATTTGTGTAGCACCCTATTTTAAATGGCTTGCACCTTTTTTCTTTAATTTTTTGGGAATCTTGCAAATTTTATTCGTAGAAGATTTAGAGCATAATAGCTCTATCATTATGGGTAATTCTAGAAGTTCTTGTGTCACTCTTCTGCCCCTCCAAGAATAATGTGGTTCTTAAAATTATTATTTGATCAAAATCTTATAATGATCAATTATAAGTCCAATGGTGATTTAAGAGTTATATCATTTTTGAAGGGACACAAGAATGATATAAGAGAGACTTATAACATTACTCCTAACATTACAATACGTAAAACTCTAACCTTATATTATTATAAAATCATAGATACAATCATAAATATTTTTTTTAAGAATTGTTATACATACTCTAACTTTCAAATTTATTGAGTGTATAGCATTAATTTTAATTTTAATTTTTTTTAGCATGTGTTTTCATATGCTTTGTTAATAAAACATGTACTTTTTACATGTTCAAGACACATGAAATTTTTAGAATTTTTTTTTTTTAGGTTGAAAAAATTCTTACAACCCCACCCAATTTGGAAAATGATTCATTTGACATGAAAGGGATCCATTTAGTTGTTTTAATAGAGCATTTTTGTCAAAAAATAAAGAATGACAAAATTGCTTCCCTAAAAACAACTAACTGTCCACCCAATTTGTAGCAAAATTTATGAGATGATGTGAAATACACTCGTTACAATCTGGTAAGAGATGGCATGAATTGTCACCCCTACCCTTAATGAAGATAAAAGCGTCTAGTCCCTAAATGATAAACCCATTGAACCAAAGAAGTTTGGCTAACACACGAATTTTATGTCCCATTTTGACATTTCATGTACTTCAAAGGGTTAAATTCAATTTTAATACCGTTTTGTCAAAATGCTACTTGAGTTTTAAAATTGACAATTTTTTACTTCCTGAAATTTTCACATTTACCAAATTGCTACATTCATTAAATTTTCACCCAAAAAATAACTATCAAATGCTACACATCCCATATTTCTTCTTCCAACTATGGTCTCCAAATGATGTGTAACAATCCTAAGAGATGGTGACAAATTTTCCAAAATAATAGATTGCATAAAATTGTGACACATCATTTGGAAACCATATTTGGGAGAAGACATTTAGAATGTTTAGCATTTCTCTTTGCTTACATGGCAACATAATCGTTATTTTTTGGGTGACAATTTAATGAATGTAGTATTTGGCAAACGTGAAAATTTTGGGGTGTAAGAAATTGTCAAATTTAAAACTCAAGTAGCATTTTGACAAAACGGTAATAAAATTGAATTTAACCTTTAAATTACATGAAATGTCAAAATGGGACATAAAATTCGTGTGTTTGCCAAACTTCTTTGGTTCAATGGGTTTATCATTTAGGGAGTAGACTCTTTGGGGCACCCAAATCCAATCGTTGAAACAATATTTTTTTTTCCTTCAAAATATGAAGAACAGCAGCTGATTTTTGCCCATCTTTCATCTTAAAGAAAATTATATATATATATATATATTATTTAGAATACTACTATACGATTGTCATATAATTGGAATGATATGAAATAATGGTTGATCTGTAGGCTGATTTTCATTCACATCATTCTAATTATATTGTAATTGTATCTACAAAATAAATAGTGTTACTCTTAAAAATTGATCATTCTCTAAAATAAAGAATGTGATGTAGATTATTTTTAAAAGCCCTTCTTCCAAATAGAAAGTACCACTTATTTATATCGTTCAATTTTTTAAAATAATATTTACGTATGATTAAGAGAACACTATGAGAGCACATAACATTTCTCTAAAAAATTAAAAAATACAAAGAAACATTTATTAAAGGAGTAGACGCTCTTATCTTCATTAAAGCAACAATGAACATGAATTGCCACCCCTACCCTAGTGTCTCCCTTAATTTCCTAAATCAAATTTTCTTAAAAATGAGGAAAACGAAAAACAATGACGTTGTGTGTCTGCCTTGATTTTGCACAGTAAATTGGTGTAAATGGACATACTCACATAGATGATAGAAATACGTGATTTAAACCTTTTCCATTAAATATTTATGTCATATAACAGGATTCTCTCCGATCTAATTTGAATCGGAGAATATCTAGTTAAATGGTCATAAATGGGACATCTATCTATATATATATAAAGTAGGGTAAAATTCATGTTTCCCCCGCAAACAATCACCCAATTGACAATGTCTCCCCTTCCTCAAACTTTCAATTGTGATAGTGTTTCCTCTAAACTATCAAAACATTGTTAACGTTCTCCCCTAAGACTAGCAAAAAAAATAAAATGCCCCTATATATTTCTCAATAAGACAAAAATACCCTATAATTTTTTAAAAAATGAAAAATTGTAATTTAAAAAAAGAACGATTTTTTAAAAATATATATATTTTTAAATGGAAATTTTATTAAAAGAAATTTTTAAAAATGAAATTTTTACACAAAAATTGTTAATTTTTTAAAAACAAATTTTTATTTAAAAGTTATAAAAAATTATAAAAAATTGAAAATTGAAAATTTTTTCTTATACAAATGATTTTTTATTTTGCACTCTTTGGATTTTTTTTAATTTTATGTTTTTCTAGAAGTTTTAGTGTGTACATATATATATATTATTTTACTAGGGTAGTTTCTCATTGGAAGGAACATTGACAATTTTTATAGTTTGAGGAGGATATTAATGTCACAATTGAAAGTTTGAAGGACATTATCAATTTGGTGGTAGTTTGAGTAGGTATTTGAACTTTTCCCTATAAAGTAATTTGACATTAAAAAAAAAAAAAGAAAAAGTGAAAAACGTGTATCAAGTCAAATCGTCTCAATCCATAACTACACCTTATGTAAATGGAGGTCAAGTCAATCTTCCTTCCCTACCCTCGGACATGTCAAAAGAAAAAGAAGACAAAATTGAAGTGCTTAAAATTAGTACAAAAGAAAAGAAAAGGAAAAAGAGAAACTTGTTCCCCTTTCCCCGGCTGTAAAGTCTACACCATGAATCAGAGACACCCTGTCACACCCACAGCAACACATTTGAATGAACCAGATCCTCTTTATTTGCTTTCAACTGCATAAAAAGTCTCTTTTCAAAAAAAAAAAAAAAACTGCATAAAAAGTCTCATAAACTCCCTTATTTCCTAGAAATGAACAAGTCTTTTGAATCTAACCACACCACTTGGAGTCATCATAAATACTTCCGAATAATGTCCTATTCTCTCGCTCTCTCTCTCTCTCAATTTATTATTTAATTTTATATAAAACCATATAACAGAACAGATGTTGGGTGTATTTTATAAAAATTATAAAACATTTTATAACCCATTAAACTAGATAATTATATGGAAAGTTGATTGTAAATAACTTGGTATGATCATTATTATTTGCATCAAATTATTTCATATCTAGTAATGTTTCTCTTTACTATTTAAAAAAAAAAATTAATCAATTGAACAACGCCTAATAAAGTCCACATACAAGACGAAAGCAGAGGAGACCTCCACCTGTATATATATCTACTCCAATCGACTCCCCATTTTCTCATTCGAATTGTGTTTCTGTGTTTTCCTTTACCTCAGAGAGAGAGAGAGAGAGAGTTTTGGAGATGGCAAGCGAGGAAGTGAGCAACAAGCAGGTGCTATTGAGGGACTATGTCACTGGCTTTCCCAAGGAGTCGGACATGCACGTGAAGACAAGTAGCATAAAGTTGAAGGTTCCCGATGGTTCCGAGGCGGTTCTGGTGAAGAACCTCTACTTGTCCTGCGATCCCTACATGCGTGGCCGTATGAACCGGCCCATTAGTGCCAGCTACGTCGGTTCCTTCCAACCCGGTTCGGTCAGTGGATTTCTCCAACCCATGTTATGATTCAGAGTCTTGAATGAAGGGAATTAGTGTTATTCTCTACTTGTTTGCCTGAAATATGGAAATGGAATTCTGGGTTTGGAGGCAAGGACTAGATGATAGATGGGTTTTGATTCTTCTCCTCTTTTTATGTGAAAAGAAAACAACAAAAAGGAACCTCTTTGATTTATTTTTCATCACTGAAAAAAATAAATAAATAAAATAAATAAAAAACTGCGAATTAATGGATATTATTCTGTTTCTATTGATACTCTGGCTGGAATTCATTCAAGTTTCAGTTTTTCTTTTGCATAGTTTTAGTCTGTACCAGTTCACCAAAGTTGCAATTTTGCTATGAATCTTTATGGCCATGAATGATCACCCTACAGTTGACTATTACTTTACCTTGACATTTGGAACCCAATAAAAGATCAGATTTTTTGAAACCATGGGTCGAATAAATTAAATATAAAGAAGGTGTTCGTTAGCCAAATAGAAGCTTTAATTTATATATGACTATGACTAAAATGTTTGGTTCTTTCGATTTTAATGATCGGTGTTATGTCAAGGCACAATTGTTGTGCTTGGATTTATGACCTTGGTGTTGAAACTATGCAGCCTCTTGCTGGATTTGGAGTGTCTAAAGTTTTGGATTCTGGGCATCCAAACTTCAAGAAAGGCGACTTGGTTTGGGGAATAACTAGGTGGGAAGAATATAGTCTTATTACAGCAACTGAGTCTCTGTTTAAAATTCACAACACTGATGTGCCTCTCTCCTACTATACTGGAATTCTTGGTAAGTTAATGCTTTTGGGTTCCCACTTCTAATTTTGTTTTGTCTAGCTGTTTGGTGTGCTAAACAGGAGAAAAAAGTTGATGATTATCATGCCCTTAGATAACGCCATATGCAATGCTAAGGAATCTCATTGAGTATATTAGGCTCATTCGTCGGTTTTAACTGTTAAGTCACCTCGATACAGTTATGGTGATGTCTAGGAATATCTGGGATCTTATTCATTTCATTTCATTTCCACTAAAACATGCAGCCATGCAGGGCTATAAACCATGAGGACTAAGTATAAGATATATTAAAAAATAAAAAAATAAAAATCCATTCCCCACACAATAAATCCTAGTTCCACCCCTGGTCCAAAAGAAACCTTAAATTTTTTTTGAATCTCTTTTGGTGAGTATGACAATAAAACTGAGCCATTGCACTTGGGACTCTTACAATTACTTGGCTAGATCTCTGGCATTGTTGGCATACTGAGCTGAAGTTATTTTTGAAGATTGTAGCCATCCATAGTAATTATAACTATTATAGATCGCTTATTGCAACTAATTTTGGTGGGCATTTTATTTTGCTGTATCTTTCTTGATGCTCGAAGCTCATCTAAATATTCGTTGCATGTAGGTATGCCTGGCGTGACTGCTTATGCTGGTTTTTATGAGATTTGCTCTCCTAAGAAAGGAGAGTATGTCTTCGTTTCAGCAGCTTCCGGGGCTGTTGGTCAGCTTGTTGGACAGTTTGCAAAGCTATTGGGCTGCTATGTTGTTGGAAGTGCTGGGAGCAAAGATAAGGTGAGACCTGATTATGTGTTCAACTTGTCAATTTAATTAATAGAGTACCTGCAGTTCTCTTTATAATGAATAGTGCTTGATCTAGTTATTAGTATCATTCAAACTCATCTGCTATCAATAATAAGTAGTTACAATGGTGATATTCTGCATCTTGAACTACTAAAAAAAGAACTCTCATTGACTTCGTGGCTAGAGCATATGGTTTTTGTCACGTTAGGCACAAGTGGATGCGAGACTCTTGTATCCACTCATTCCCACCACTCATTTCAAGACTAGTAAAGAAATTCTCCTTTATTTACCTAAGATCAGTATAGAGCCATGAAGATGCTATGCCATTTTGTTATTAAAAGAAGAAACGTAATAGTTATTAGTTTTCAAAATTGTCTTACTATTTATGGTTCTTTTGCATCCAAACATAATACGATAACACTTATGTTTAAATCTACGGAGTAGCCATTTGCTCATGTCAAAATTGACTTCATATCAATTTCCACTAGTCACGGTAGATAATTGATCCTAATCGTGCTGATTATCATACTTTAGACAATTTTAATCTTAATAGTTGTTGTACTTGACCAGAGGGAAAACTCATTAACCAGCATTTTTCTGTTTGCTTTTGTTGCTTTGTTTCTTTCCTTTATCCTGTCTACAATATAAGGTTGATTTGCTGAAGAATAAGTTTGGGTTCGACGAGGCTTTCAACTACAAAGAAGAGTCTGACTTGGGTGCAGCTTTGAAAAGGTTAGTAGTAATACATGTTCTAATCAGAATATATAAAATTTCATATGAGGCTTTCACTGAAGCAAATACTTGACATCCCTTCATATAGCTTTTGAAATTTTTAGAGTCAAAAAACAGGGTTCGGGTAGTGGATTAATTTGAGTTTTCAATGCAATACACTGCTGCCCATTTGCTACTAACCTTTACAAAGATGAGGTAGTCGAAAAACAAGATGAAGAGTTTGATGGGCTAAAATCTAGTGATTTTTCTTCCAGGTACTTTCCAGAAGGTATTGATATTTATTTTGAGAATGTTGGGGGAAAGATGCTTGATGCAGTGCTACAGAACCTGAGGGTCCATGGCCGCATTGCTGTATGTGGGATGATCTCACAGTACAATCTTGAGCGCCCCGAAGGTGTGCATAATTTATCAGCTCTGGTTATGAAACAGGCCAAAATGGAAGGATTTCTGGCTCCCAGTTTCTTTCACAAGCACTCAAATTATCTTGAGTTGGTTCTTCCTTACATCAAAGAAGGGAAGGTTACCTATGTGGAAGACATAGCTGAAGGCATTGAGAGCAGCCCAGCAGCTCTGGTAGGGCTCTTCACTGGCCGCAATGTTGGAAAACAGGTGGTGGTGGTTGCTCGTGAATGAATGACTGTGTGCAGCTTCATATCCCAAAAGCTTTAGGTCCCTTGGAGGACATCCACTATAAATGTACCTTCTACGGGTGTTTTTGGAGAAGTGTTTGGAGTTGTGCTTCCATAATAATAAGGTGGTGTTTGTTAAACGCCTGCACGCTCTCCCATATACACGTTCCCCCACTTCTTTTACTGTTTACCTATTAAAAAAATAAAAATAAACGATTAATATGAGAAAATAAAAAAGTGATATTGAAAAGTGAAAAAATTTGTTTTATAGTAATTTTTTTATTTGAATAGTAAATGATGTGATATAAAAAGTTAATAATTTGATATATCTTTTATTTTGGGAAAAAATGAAGTAAATAGTGTGATAAAATGTGAAAAAATGTGTAGTTGTTTAACAAACAAGGCGTAAGTGTGCTGTTTTTTTATGTCAAGAAAATTTAGAACTAGCCCTTTATCCTATAATCACGAATATATTTGAGTTGGAAGTACCTATGTTTTTTGTGGTTATTTAATAGACTGTTATATAATTATTATATAATTGAAATGACATGATAGTAAAAATCACTTTTTAGATTAACAATGAGCTATAAAAAGAAAATGGATAAATGTATTTTTTTTCTTTTTGGTTTTAACAAATAGTTCTCCAAGCTTTAAAAAGTAACTAATTAATTCTTGGGGTAAGCAAAAAATAATAAATTAGTTTTTTTTTTTTTTTTTTTGTCATTAGAAAAAATTGACAAAAGCAGTTAGTGTGCTAAATGGTGGTGGTCAAACCACTCTATGATATTGCATGCAGAATGACCAAAAATGTATTTATCCCTTAAGAAAATGAGGCAGACTTCTAACACCAACTTCTCAATAGAGTTTTTAACTTTCTTCTCATATAGGCCATAGCCTATACCGGCCTCTCCTTCTTTTCGTCATTTACATGGAGTGATTTGTAATTTAGGTCAATCATACGGACTAATTTTATATTTATGCTTAATTTAAATTAGGTGAGACATGTAGATGCCTCGTGTGGTTTTGTTTTAGGTAGCAATGCCAAACAGATAGTTAGATACCACAGGCGGCTTTGGTATACTCTTTGGTATACTCTTTTCATTTTTTAGTTTCATCACCTCCAACCCCACACGTACTCCTCTCCAACTGTCCTACTTTTTTATAACAAAAAAATTCATCGTTTCCAACTCCACACGTAGTCCCCTCCTTCTGTCCTCCAGGCTTCACCCACCTTCTATATATGTGTGTGTGTATGTTTGTGTCATTGTGTGTAGACCGAGTCCTTGAGAGGAAGAACGAGTTGTAAGAATGGCGAGTCTTGGAGAGGAAGCTGTGAGGAACAAGCAGGTGATATTAAGAGACTACGTGTCTGGCTTTCCCAAAGAATCGGATATGCACATGACCACCACCGCAAATCTGAAGGTTCCTTAAGCCTTCAACACAGTCCTACTGAAGAACCTCTACTTGTCCTACGATCCCTCCCAGCGAACCCGTATGACAAACTACCAATCTTCCACCTATTTCCTTCACGCCAGGTTCGGTTAGTCACTCCAACCCCATTTTCTTCATTTTCTTTTAAGCTTCTCCTTGTTTCCAAAAGCTTTCTCGTAGTTGGTTTTTTGTAAGTCGAAACAAACAGAGCATAAATTTTTTTCTTCTTTTTTTTTAAATCAATGGAGTTTCACGTGTAATGGAATCTCATATTGAGTAATATATAACAACAAAGGCGAATGGTTTATATACATATGATATTGTTGAAATTCATAGATTCATCAGCTTAAGGGGAGGAGTTGTGCTTGAACTGATGAATTTGTTGTTGAAACTTAAAACAAGGCAGCCAATCAGAGGACATGGGGTTGTTAAAGTTTTGGATTCTGATCACCCAAACTTCAAGAAAGGCGACTTGGTCAGGGGAATAACAGGGTGGGAAGAATATAGTCTCTTACACCACCTGCTACAGAGACACTTGCTAAAATTGAACCCACTGATGTGCCTCTATCCTACTATATTGGAATTCTTGGTAAGCTTCTTGATTTACTCTGACAAAAAAGTTTAATATATCATCCTAATTCTTCAGATATTTCTTGAGTAGCCTACAATATTTCACAGTTTCTGTTGGGATATTTCTTGATTGCTAAATTAAGCTCTGCATGAACGGCATGCATTATATGCAGGAATGCCTGGTATGACTGCTTATGCTGGATTTTATGAGGTTTGCTCTCCTAAGAAAGGAGACTACGTCTTCATTTCAGCAGCTTCTGGAGCTGTTGGGCAGCTTGTTGGGCAGTTTGCAAAGTTAATGGGTTGCTATGTTGTTGGGAGTGCTGGAAGCAAAGAAAAGGTGAGTCCCTGCTAATGAGTGTTTGATAAACATGTATAATGGGTTGAATCACAAACCTCATTAACCAGCATCTTTTATTCTTGCTGTTGTTCCTCTTATCTATCAAGGTCGATTTACTGAAGAACAAGCTTGGGTTGGATGATGCTTTCAATTATAAAGAAGAGCCCGACTTGAATGCAGCTCTGAAAAGGTCAGTGATAATGTATAATGCAATAACAAGTATAAATTTTTCAAGCTTTTATCAGAGTTTTGAGATTGATAGTGAAACAAAGAGTCTTATGTCAGAAGACATGGTTTACACGCTGTATTTGTTTTGTCAGCTACTTTCCTGTAGGCATTGATGTCTACTTTGAGGAATGTTGGAGGAAAGATGCTTGATGCAGTGCTACTCAACATGAGGAGCGGTGGCTGCATTGCTGTGTGTGGATGATCTCGCAGTATAATTGCCTTGACAAGCCTGAAGACACAATTTACTGCATCTGATAGTGAAAAGGATCCGCATCGAAGGGTTCCTGGTTCAGGATTACGATCATCTTTATCCCAAGTTTCTGGAGTGGGTTCTGCCTCAAATCAAGGGAAGATTGCATATGTGGAAGACATAGCTGAAGGACAGGATCCTCTCCATTTGGTCTCAATGAGAGAGCCAGTTGTTGTAAATCAAGAGTGCATTATAGTTATTTTGCATTTACATTTAAAGCATGCATCTAAATGACTATAATACCCTATCTAACACAAATTATAGAAGGAAGCTCCAAAGATTTGATCTTGTTGAAGGACGGACTTGATCAAATATTTCAATGCAAATAAGTATCACAATAATCCAACAGATAAGAACGAAAAGACTTCTTATCACAAATTATAGTCTTATTGCAAGAGCCACTTCAGCATTTGCAATGCCCATTCTTTTACAAAATTTCCTCCCAGTTGACATCCTAACACAATCAAAAGAGAAGAACCGTGCACGCACAAAAAGAAAAGAGAGAGAGAGAGAAACACAAGCTTAACACTAGTGCCTTATGGCTGAAGTCTCCATTCTATTTAACCCTACCTGGGTCAGACAAAATAAATACAGATACTCCATGTGCGCATGGCACTCATCTATACCTCACCAAGCTTTCTCCACCATTGCAAGAGAAGCTTCCCCAAGTCCTCAAATTATACAGGAAAAGAATATCCACAGAGATATTTGGAATCCACACCCAATTCGTGGACCAGTGCTAGTCGTCCAGTTCTTGCCACCTACATGGAAGGGGAAAAAACACCAAAAAAGTCTGCATAAAGCTGCAGTAGAGCATCAAGGCACATTACAAAGATCAAACAAGAATGGAAACAAGAATCCAAAATAGCACAATGCAACTGAAGTGATGAGTAAAAATTTATTTCCAGTTGCTCAAGTCTATGAGTTCAAGTGGACCCAAAAGAAATTGAAATTTTTAGAACAACCACAATTTCCATAGTGGTCTTAGTAGAATCCATCTTTGGAACTTAAGAAAGAACAATTAATACAGACAATAATGCTAAAATTGGAGGCTCCTGAGACATTAGCATCTAAGCTAAAATTGTAAAATACAACTGAAAGTTAAAGATTGTGAGACAAACCTCACAAATGCCATAGGGCTCTAATAATCTCTGCAGTGCAACCATCTTGTCCAAATCCCCTGTAAGCTGTTATTAAAGTACCAGAAGCAAATTTTACTAGTATCAACAGTTAAAAAAAAAAGCTGAAAATATT
Source organism: Carpinus viminea (assembly GCA_013348765.1). Taxonomy (NCBI): domain Eukaryota; kingdom Viridiplantae; phylum Streptophyta; class Magnoliopsida; order Fagales; family Betulaceae; genus Carpinus; species Carpinus viminea. The sequence continues at coordinate 11,878,060 of CP054671.1, forward strand.
AAAAGAAATAAAGAAAGTAGAACGTAGAAAGTTCATTCATACTAACCACAGGAAGATAATACACCATTAACACTGCATTTAAGAACCATACATCTTTCATCACAAGAATCACATTTATTATGTAGCAACAATTTCAAATAGTTGTTAGATTTATACGACACCAGCAAAAGATATAGAAAATAAAAAAAGGTATTTCAAGGTATGTGATGCACTGGTAAAAAAAAAAAAAATCATAATTATTTTCCTCAAATCACTCAACAAGGAAAACAATGATCTGTACCAGTAATGGATCAGTTTACTTGTTCATGCCAGGGTATCTACTCAAGCTCTACCTATTGCTTTAAACAATATATTTCTTCACCAAAGGGGCATCCATTTAAAGTACTTGGCAGGGCGCTCATCCATTGCCTTATCCATAGAATATGAAATGCCTTTCTTATAGCATTATATTTAATCCGTTTGGATTTCTTAACAAGTCAAAATGCCTCATAGTTCTATTGATATCCATCTATATTGTAATACCTATATATCACACTAACAACTTCACATCCTGCTACTACATAATCACAATGGACTCTAATTTTCATGGCAAGGTCCAAAATTTGAGCACCCATCTAAAAGTTGAACGTACTAATTATAAGAGGAAAATGAAAAAAAAAAGAGGATATCAACAATTGAGAAAGAAAACGAAGGCATTTCCAGGAAGTGTAGACAATGGAACAAGTACCGAAGACAAAAGCTGGCAAGATGATGATGTGGTTACCAGTTAGGCTAGGGGAATGGGCAGCCTAAGGCAAGCTGACAGAGATGTTTTCCAAGGGTGTGCAACAAGCAGCAATCTGACAGCCGCAATTCCCCAGTGCGTGTGAGAGAAAGTGAGCAATAGAGAGAGAGAGTATTAGGAATCTGTTTTGAGGCCATCAAATTTTTCCTCTTCTATATGGGTCTAGTTGTCCTTGGGTATTGATAAAAACTTAAATTCAGTTTGATTAGCTATTTAATTTGATTACGCATTTTTCTATCACTCCTACTCTTTCAAAGGAACTTCATTTAAAACAGAGTAAAATTGTCTACATAGAACGGAATAAATGACAACTTCTGGAAATACCACACTTTTCCAGGATACCCACTGCAAAATAATGTATCGTATTGTAACCGGACTAACCAAGGCAAATGCACAGATAAAGAGTGTGCAATTATTATCATACTGATACCTTCCAATAGAAATGTGACGGACACAAGAAAAGACAAATTTATAGCCTTTCTTCATGGGCCTTTTGAACTTAGGAGACAGATATGAACAATATATGGAGAGGTGGGTTTGGCAAGTGCTGAAAAGATCTTTTTAGTTTTGGACCTGTTTTGAGAACCACTACAGCTGTGAGAGAGAGAGCCCTGATAAAATATCTAAGAAATTACAAATTGAATATTTTCTTTGTCATTACAGCTCTAAAACCACTGCAAACTATGTCTTTTTAAAGAAGGCAGACAGAAAAAGAATTGAAAGTACAAAATTTCAAAACAAAATGCAGACTGTAGGGCATAATTGTGGACTTCGAATTTTGACCAATTAGCTAAATGAAAATATCCAATCCCATCTCCTTACTAGGGAACTAACTAGCTACAGGCATGGATTGATGTGAAGAATAAACAATTCCACTTATCAAAAAGAAAAAAGAATAAACAATTCCACCTCTTCATTCTAAAACTAATTAGCATGCAGCTTGTAAGTTCATCAGTGTAACTCCTGCTAAACAAAGACTGCCACATTCTCTATCAAATACTTGGCATCAAAAAATGTGGACAAGAGATACTCTTATATAAGAATTGAGAAATTTCTATCGGAATTAAAAAGATTACCTCAAGGGTTATTGTGTGACCAGACACATCAACAGCTTTGGCCCTAAAAATTTGAGCAATGTCAAGGACATCCCGTCGAGCAGCAGCATTAGCAGCAATCTTTATCAACATCAATTCTCGCTCAGCAAATGGCAAGTTGGTAATATCATGAACCTGAAATAATCAACAAGCTATCAGTTAGCCATTGGGCCACCAGGAATCATGCCATGGGAGTAAAAAAACTCGTACATAACTCTGAGCCCTTTAAGAAGACTTCCTCACAGCCAGTCCAAAACATCAACAAACTTGACCAGTGAGTACCCACAAAAGCATCAGGACTAAGGTTCCAATTGGAATTTGTCAGATATAGAGTGACCCATTATGATTGCCGTAATTCATACAGGCATTAGAACAGTATCCTACAGAAAATTAGTTCCCACCTAAGACATACAAACATTAAAAAAATGGGGATATAAAAAGATCAAATGTTTATACACTAACTGATTAACATCACATCTAGATAATGATGAAAATTCCAGACTAGAAATATTTATTAAAAAAAAATAATTATGTATTGAGGCAATGGCAAGTTCCCTTCCCATGGACATGTTGGGTGGTGCCCCCATCACAAAACATGTGCGACATATCTATTTAAAGTCAGACAGTATATGACTATATGCTTCACATACGAGATTAAGAAAAAGTCATTCCAATTTACTGATTATCTGACTAGCAGGTCTCCACAAATGAGCTCAAATGATTGAAAGGGCACCAAGATTTCTATTCCAGTTTTTCCAGACACAAGACATCTCACTGCAATTTCCATCAAGCCAGTACTTTTCTACATCGACTAATATCTGCCAAGGAAAATCCCAATCTTGGACAACAATCTGTAAAAATCTTTAAAACCAAGACTTTTAGTGAAGATATCTGCTATCTGATATTGGGAAGTAACATGAAGAGTTCGAATGAGTTCAAGGTGTATCTTCTCACGAATTAGATGACAGTCTATTTCAATGTGCTTGGTCCTTTCATGATAGACCGGATTTGCAGCTATATGAAGGTTTGATTGACTGTCACAAAACAAAAGAGCAACCTGTGGATGAGGTATTCTGAAATCTTTGAGAAGAGAAATCAGCCATATAAACTCACAACAAGTGGAAGCTAGAGCTCAATATTCCTTAATTGATGTACAGAAAATAAGGAACATTTTACTTCTTACAGAAATTGTATGTAGGCATGAGGCAAAATCAGCATTTTATGTTGTAAAATCTATAAATTCCTTAGTTGTTATCACAGAGGGAAAAAGGGGGAAGAGAAATGAAGAGAAAATATATATATATATATATATATATATGTCTTACAATTCAATTCTTTTGTTTGAAGGATCAAAAGGTTCAGGAATGATGGTTCTGTTATATTTGAGGTTTGAAAAACTATCAAAACTTGAGGAGTTTCATTAAAAGTGAACCAATAAAATAATGCATGGCAATCTAATGGGTTTAAAAGTTGCTTCACTGCTTGCTGTTAATGTATAATAATGCCTAAATCTCTTACTTATTGATAATGTCATGCAGGAAAGAAGCATCATAAAGCCGGGGTATTTGTGGTGTGATGGGTTGAGACGGTGGTACTTGGGGGTGGATGATCCACCCCCAATGGCCAAACAAAAACATAAACCCCAGACAATGAAAATGCAAACATCTAGCCGCAAAGTCTTCAAATTCTGCCAAATTCCAGCAACCCATATCAAATTACGCCACCAGAAGTAAAACCCAAGTCTGGAAAACCACCAAAACAGAGAGGTTGGAAAAACCAGCATACCCGCTTAGACTGAAGGGATTTTTGTTCATCTTCCTCCAACATACTCCTCTTATATAACTGAAATATGAATATGGAGAAAGCAAAGAGAGATAATGTATAGTGTAATGGCATGGATCGTGTTGTTGGAAGAAATCTAGCATTAGAAGAAGTCCTGTTGTGTGAAGAGCCTTGGGGGTGCCCGTTTGCCTTTGTGCCACCCCCAATGGCCATATCAAAAAACAAAAACAAAAAATATTATTATTTTATTTTTATTTTTGATTTATTTTCTAAAAAATAAAAGATATTTTATTATCTTTTCATTAGCGAGACATGTGGCAGTATGATGGCTCAAGGATTTTTCCCGGGCCATCTTAATCATTAACCAGAGATCTCTTAAGGTGTAAGAACATTCTCAGGAGACTGTCTGTTTCTCATGTGTAAGAAATATATCTAAAAAAATCATAAAAAAAGGTCTTACAACAGACTCTTTATATGATTATTTAAACATTAATATGTTACAGTCGTCTTATATATAAGGTTTCACTATTGCGATCCTCATTATTATTATATTTATAAAAAGAAACACTCTCTCTCCTCTCTCCTCACACGTCTCTCTCTCACCTCTCTTTGTCTCGCACCACAAAGACACAGCATCTACAAGTGAATCTTCATCAAACACAAAATCAGGAAAACACAAAGACACAGCCTCTCCGTTCCCTACAACCCAAGCAGCAGGAAAACCAAAAAAAAAAAACACCAAAATCAAACCAAACCAAACAAAGAATCAAGGGGGAGGCGGCGACGAAATGGGGAAGGGAGGGGCTCGTCGGTTATCGCCGACTGTGGGTTGTCGCCGACGAAATGGGGAAGGGAGGGGCTCGTGGGTTGTCGCCGACTGTGCTGGTTGGTGCTGGGTTGTGGGTTGTCCCTCTATCACGCTCTCATCTCTCTCTATCGGCCACGCCCAGTGAAGAAATGAAATAGAAGAAATGGGATTGAGTTTCCTGCATTTTGCTTGATGGAGAGAGAAAGTGATGTTCAGAAGGGGATGGGGAAAAAGAAGAAAAATGGGGAAATGTTCAGAAGTCGTTCTTGCTGCGAGAAAGAAGAAGAAAAATGAGGGAGAGAGAGAGAAAGTTTGTTTAATAAATTAAAAGAATAAAATTAAAAAAAAAAAAGGTAAAATTAAAAAAATATATATTTTAATGATATAAAAAATCATTTAGGAAAATTATTATAATGTATTTTGACATAGAGAAGTAAGAAGTGGTTTAAATCTTTAAATGTAGAGAACAGTCAAGGAAAGCGAATGCTCTAATGAAAAAGCAAATCATTCCCTTCCAGAAGCGTTCCCTTCCCCTCTCTAAGCGTTCCCTAATCATTCCCTTCCGGTAGCGTTCCCTTCTCTCTAATACGCGTTCGCGGAAAGGGACCCAAGAAGAGATGCTCTAAGCGTTCGCGGAAAGGCCCCAAGAAGAGATGCTCGAAGCGTTCGCGGAAAGGGACCCAAGAAGAGGGAGGGGGATCCTCTGCAGAATACAGTCCAATGCTGGAGAGTATCCAGTTGACTATTGAGATTTGTTTAAATCAATCTAAGGTCCTAAAATGAACACGTCATTTACAAAAGAAGAGATGCGTTAAGTAACGGCAAGAAAAATCAAAACCATTTCAAAACTAAATCTCAATCGTCAACTGGATACTCTCTGGTTGCATTGGACTGCAGAGGATCCCCTTCACCACGCTGACATCCCTCAAAAGTCAAATTAAACAAAAAAAGAGTTCGCTGCCACGAAATGAAAATAACAAGCGCCTAGCTACCCATGCACGCATGGCTCAGTGCGCTGTATATGTACATATACTCCAATCGACTCCCCATTTTCTCATTCGAATTGTGTTTCTTTGTTTTACTTTTCCTCAGAGAGAGAGAGAGAGAGAGAGAGAGAGTTTTGGAGATGGCAAGCGAGGAAGTGAGCAACAAGCAGGTGCTATTGAGGGACTATGTCACTGGCTTTCCCAAGGAGTCGGACATGCACCTGAAGACAAGTAGCATAAAGTTGAAGGTTCCCGATGGTTCCAAGGCGGTTCTGGTGAAGAACCTCTACTTGTCCTGCGATCCCTACATGCGTGGCCGTATGAACCGGCCCATTAGTGCCAGCTACATCGGTTCCTTCCAACCCGGTTCGGTCAGTGGATTTCTCCAACCCATGTTATCATTCAGAGTCTTGAATGAAGGGAATTAGTGTTATTCTCTACTTGTTTGCCTGAAATATGGAAATGGAATTCTGGATTTGGAGGCAAGGACTAGATGATAGATGGGTTTTGATTCTTCTACCTCTTTTTTATGTGAAAATAATAGACAACAAAAAAAGGAACCTCTTTGATTTATTTTTCATTACTGACAAAAAAAAAAAAAAAAGAATTCTTTGAATTAATGTGGATTATTCTGTTTCTATTGATACTCTGGCTTGAGTTCATTCAAGTTTCAGTTTTTCTTTTTACATACTTTTAGTCTGTACTAGTTCACCAAAATTGCAATTTTTGCTTTGAATCTTTGTGGCCTTGAATGATCACCCTGCAGTTGACTATTACTCTACCTTGACATTTGGAACCCAATAAAAAGATCAGATTTGCAGTGATTAGTTACAAGTGGTTTCCAAATTTTTGAAACCATGGGTCGAATAAATTAAATATTAAGGTGGTGTTCGTTAAGTAATTGGAGTTCGTTAGCCAATTTGAAGCTTTAATTTATGTATGACTATGACTAAAAATGTTGGGTTCTTTTGATTTTAATGATTGGTTTTATGTCAAGGCACAATTGTTGTGCTTGAATTTATGCCCTTGGTGTTGAAACTATGCAGCCTATTTCTGGATATGGAGTGTCTAAAGTTTTGGATTCTGGGCATCCAAACTTCAAGAAAGACGACTTGGTTTGGGGAATAACTAGGTGGGAAGAATATAGTCTTATTACAGCGACAGAGTCTCTGTTTAAAATTCATAACACTGATGTGCCTCTCTCCTACTATACTGGAATTCTTGGTAAGTTAATGCTTTTGGGTTCCCACTTCTAATTTTGTTTTGTCTTGCTGTTTGGTGTGCTAAACACGAGAAAAAAGTGGATGATTATCATGCCCTTAGATAATGGCATATGCAATGCTAAGGAATCTCATTGAGTATATTAGGCTCGTTCGTTGGTTTTAACTGTTAAGTCACCCCGATACAGTTATGGTGATGTTTATGAATATCTGGGATCTTATTCATTTCATTTCTGCTAAAACATGCAGGGGCTCTAACCCATGAGGACTATCTATAAGAGTAGATTAAAAATTCAAAGGTCACAAGGATCTCAAAAGTAAAAACCAATTAAGTAATTGTTATGCTTAACTGTATGTATTTGCTAGTTGTCTTTTGAATAATAATCTTTACAAGATAATCTCATGCACCTCAATATTTTGAGATTGCTTGGCCCCAATGACTCTCACAGTTATTGGTTAAGCCGAACTCTCTAACTCTGGATTCTCATGCTCTTGTGAAATAGTGTTGGCTGGATTTACCAGCAAGACACACTCCAAGGGCAGTAGATTAAAAAAGGGAAACACAAGAGAATAAGAAGAACAACTTGCTGCAGAAATTCTGCAGAATATGAGTAAAAACAGGGGAGAAAACAGGGGAGAGGGACTTTTCTGCAATGACTCTTCTTTCTTCTTTCTTCTTCTTTTCTTACTTCTTCTGTTACATTCGTTACTTTCTACAGCTACCATATACAAAAACAAACTTTTACAAAAGTAAGTTCTAGAACCACACACTTGGCTTCACAACAAACACACATTTTCACCTACCACAAACTAGAGTTTAATAAACACAACCAAAGGTAAAAGTTGACAAGTCAAAGCACATTAATTTGTAACATTCTCCCCCTTAATGTGCTGTTCTTGAACTCCTAGTGCTTCACTGAATTGCTGGAATTTCTCATTTGGCAGTACTTTGGTGAAAATGTCTACTACTTGCTCCTCTAACTTGCAAAATTTCAGCTCCACTTCACCTTCTTCAATAGCTTCTCTAATAAAATGATGCTTGTTTGCAATATGTCTGGTCCTGCTATGATAAACTAGATTCTTTGCCATTGCTATGGCTGATTTGTTGTCACAATGCAAGTGTACAGCCTCTTCTTGCTTCTCACCAATATCTTCAAGTATTCTTCTCAACCAAATTGCTTGAGATGTGGCTAATGCTGCTGAAACATATTTAGCTTCTACTGAAGATTGAGCAACTAATTGTTGCTTCTTTGAGGACCAAGAAAACACACCTGATCCAAGTGAAAAAGTATAACCTGAGGTGCTTTTCATATCATCAACATAGCCACCCCAATCACTATCACAAAAGCCAAGCAATTTCACCATGAAATTTCTGCAATACCTTATTCCATAATATGTGGTGCCTTAAATGTATCTAAGCACTCTTTTTGCTGCTGCAAAATGAAAACGGCTTGGAGAATGCATGAACCTTGATAGCAAACTTGCTGCAAACATAACATCAGGCCTTGTAGCAGTGAGATATAGCAAGTTTCCAACCAAACTTCTATAAAGTAGCATCCACCTTTTTCCTCCATCTTCCTTCTTTAATTTTTCATTTACAGCAAGTGGTGTAGCCATTGGTTTGCAACCAACCATTCTGAATTTTCTTCAGAATTTTTCAGCATACATTCTTTGTGAAATGAACACCTCTTCTTTGTCTTTATACACCTTAATACCAAGAAAATAATGTAGCAACCCCATATTACTCATCTCATACTTGTTCATCATATCTTTTTTGAATTCTTCAATCATTTTAGCATTGCTTCCGATTAATATCAAATCATCAATATATAATGCAACAATAAGCAAATCAACATTACCTTGATGCTTTACATACAAGGTTGGCTCACTCTTGCTCCTTTCGAAACCACTTTCATTGAAGTAATTGTCAATATGGCTATACCATGCTCTAGGAGCTTGTTTTAGCCCATACAAAGCTTTTCTTAGCTTATACACTTTCTCTTATTCACCTTGGATGACAAATCCTTGAGGTTGTTCAACATACACCTCTTCTTTCAACTCTCCATTCAAGAAGGCTGATTTGACATCAAGTTGGTACAATAACCAACCCTTTTGAGCTGCTAAAGAAATTAGAGCTCTCACTGTATCCAAGCAAGCTACTGGAGCAAAAGTTTCATGAAAATCAACTCCGGGCTGCTGTGAGTATCCTTTTGCAACTAGCCTTGCTTTGTTTCTTTGAACCGACCCATCTACATTGTACTTCACTTTGTAAATCCATTTCACACCAATAGTTTCTTTGTCTTGAGGCCTATCAATCAACTTCCATGTTCTGTTTTTTTCAATAACTTCAATTTCATCTTCCATAGCTTTTCTCCAACTCTTTTCTTTCATTGCTTCTTCAAAGTTTTCAGGTTTAACAACACAAAAATTGCAACTTGCACAAATATCATCCAAATTCCTCCATCTCATTGGACTTGAGCTTGGAGATGATGGTGAGCTTGGTGATGGAGTCAAACTTGATGATGGGTGAGTGCTATCATCATTGCTTGCGCTTCCTTGAGCTGGACTTTGCTGTAAAACAGTCACCGGAACAAATTGTTCTTCAACTTGGCCTTGCTCCCAATTTCATTTAGCTTTCTCATCAAATAAAACATCTCGGCTAATGCTTACTTTGTTGGTTTTCAAGTTGAACAGCCTATAGCCCTTTGACATTGAGCTATATCCAACAAATATACACTTCTCACTTGTCTCATCCAGCTTGTATCTGTTCTCCTTTGGAATTTGAGCATAGCAAATACAACCAAACACTTTGAGATGCTTGATTGATGGCTTTCTTCCACTTCAAGCTTCAAATGGTGTTTTATCCCACACGGCCTTGGTTGGACATCTATTCATTAAATAAATAACTGTAGCTGTGTATACAGCTTCAGCCCAAAATGCTTATGGTAATCCTTTTTCATGCAACATAGACTTGGCCATCTCCATGACGATTTGATTCTTCCTCTCATATACCCCATTTTGTTGTAAAGTATAAGAGATTGTCAATTGCCTCTCCACACCTTCACCTTCACAAAATTTATGAAATTGATTTGATGTATATTCCTTTCCTCTATTACTTCTCAAGACTTTAATAAAACAACCACTTTGCTTTTCAACAAGACATTTAAACTTTCTAAAAATATTAAACACTTCAGATTTTTGTCTCATGAAATAAACCCAAGTCATGCGACTATAATCATCAATAAAGAGAATGAAATACCTGTTTTGAGAATGAGAACGAGTTTGCATAGGCCCACAAACATCAATATGCACCAACTCTAGCATCTTCTTAGCCCTCCATGCTACTCCTTTGGAAAATGGTTGTCGATGATTCTTCCCAAGAGTACAATCTTCACAAACTTCATTTTTTTCACTAATAATAGGAAGCCCTTGCACCATATTTTTCTGATGTAGTAGCTTGAGACTCTAAAAATTCAGATGACCAAATCTTTTATGCCACAACCATGATTCATCACGTAAACTAGCTTTTAAAGCCACGTCTTTTGCATATTTGAAAGTGAGTGGAAAGCTTCTATTTGGAGCCATTTTAACTTCAGCCACAACCAATTTCTCACTTCCTTCATCATAAATTGTACAACTACGGCCTTCAAAATGAAGAACATAATCATGCTCCATAAGTTGTCTAACGCTAAGCAAGTTTTGATCAACCTCCAAAAAAAATAAAACTTCACGAATTTTCTTCAACCCTTTCTTGGTTTCAACTCCAGCATTGCCTTTTCCTTTAACATCTACCACAACACCATTTCCCATCTTCACTTTTGAATGGAATGAAGTGTCCATGTCAAGGAAAATTTCCTTCTCCGGTGTCATGTGATTGCTACAACCACTATCTAAGAACCATGTATCATATTTCTTCTCGGAAACATGTTGACATGCATAGAACAAGTTCCCTTCACTTTCATTCTCCTCGGTGAAATTAGCTTGTTGATTGTTTTTCAAGAATCTACAATCCTTTTGCAAGTGGCCAAATTTTTTGCGATTAAAACATTGAGGCTTTCCCTTGAACCAACAATCTTTTTCAACATGACTACTCTTCTTGCAAATATTACAGCTTCAAGAAGAGCCTTCCACACTTGGTTTTCTTTCATAGCCGCCTCTACCTCTTCCTCTTGGACTTCTTCCTCTTCCTCTTGCTCTAAAACTTCTACCTCCTCTAGTTGAGTTCCCTTCACCTTGTTCATGAGTTAATGCTCTCTTTTCATAATTTTTTGAATTAATAGTGAGCTTATATTGAAATGCACTCTCTATTGACTTTTCGGAGTGTCGTTCCAACCTTTGCTCATGAGATTTTGAACTCCTAAACTAGAGAGGTCTTTTGTTTCTTCAATTACAGCCACCATAGGATCAAATTTTTCATGCAAGCTTATCAATATTTTTTCAACAATTCTACGATCAATCATATCTTCACCATAAGCTTTCATTTGATTTACTAACTCCAAAAATCTAGTGGAATAATCTTTCACACTTTCATTTTCTTTCATTCTCATATTTTCAAAATCCTTTCTAAGAGTTTGGAGTTTGATGGCTCTTACCTTTTTATCTCCTTGAAATTCTTCTTGGAGAGTATCCCAAGCCTTTCTAGCTCTTGTTGCTCCCATAATTTTTGGAAAAATAGTTTCTGAAACTCCCCTTGAATCATCCCAAAAGCTCCAACATCTTTGCTTTTGTTCTCCTTCAATTCCTTTTTTTTTTTGAGCTTCGGTCAAGGTTGATGTAGATTCAGGTATTTCATATCCTGATTCTACCATCTCCCATAAATCTATGGAGACAAACAAGGTCTTCATCTTTATAGACCAGAAATCATAATTTTCACCAGAGAAAATCAGTACCTGGGCATTGCTCCAATTCATGCTTGTGCTGGCCATGGATTTCTCCTTCAACTTATCCTCTTCTTTCTCTTCAAATTTCTGCCCAAAAAACACTTCTTTGAACCAGCTCTGATACCAAATTCTGTTGGCTGGATTTTCCAGCAAGACACTCCAAGGGTAGTAGATTAAACAAGGGAAACACAAGAGAATAAGAAGAACAACTTGCTGCAGAAATTCTGCAGAATGAGTGAAAACAGAGGAAAAAACAGGGGAGAAAACAGGGGAGAGGAAGAGCTTTTTTCTGCAAAGTGACTCTCGGGTCTTTCTTCTTTTCTTCTTCTTCTTGCATTCTTCAATTTTCTGCAGCTACACCATATAAAAGACAAGAGAAGCCTTTACAAAATGAGTTCTAGAACCACACACACACATTTCCACCTACAACAAACTAGAGTTTAATAAACACAACCAAAGTAAAAGTTGACATGTCAAAGCACATTAATTTGTAACAAATAGAATATGAATTTGCCAATTGTATACTCCTTTCCCTTCTCTTTTGAGAATTTAATAAAATGATTAGGTGTTTGTCCAAAAGAAACCTTTAATTTTTTTTGAATCTTTTGGTGAGTATGGCAATAAAACTGAGCCATTGCACTTGGGACACTTTCAATTACCTGGCTAGATCTCTGGCAATGTTGGCATACTGAGCTGAAGTTATTTTTGAAGATTGAAGCCATCCATAGTAATTATAACTATTATAGATTGCTTATAGCAACTAATTTTGATGGGCATTTTATTTTGCTGTATCTTTCTTAATGCTCGAAGCTCATCAAAATATTCGTTATATGTAGGTATGCCTGGTATGACTGCTTATGCTGGTTTTTATGAGATTTGCTCTCCTAAGAAAGGAGAGTATGTCTTTGTTTCAGCAGCTTTCGGGGCTGTCGGTCAGCTTGTTGGACAGTTTGCGAAGCTATTGGGCTGCTATGTTGTTGGAAGTGCTGGGAGCAAAGATAAGGTGAGTCCTGATTATGTTTTCGACTTGTCAATTTAATTAATAGAATACCTGCAGCTCTCTTTATAATGACTAGTTATTAGTATCATTCAAACTCATCTGCTATCAATAATAAGTAGTTATAATGGTGATATTCTGCTTCTTGAATTACTAAATAAAGAACTCTCATTGTCTTCATGGCTAGAGCATATGATTTTTGTCATGTTAGGCACAAGTGGATGCGAGACTATTGTATCCACTTATTCCCACCACTCATTTCAAGACTTGTAAAGAAATTCTCCTTTATTTACCTAAGATCAGTAAAGAGCCATGAAGATGCTATGCCATTTTTGTTATTAAAAGAGAAACGTAATAGTTATTAGTTTTCAAAATTGTCGTACTATTTATGGTTCTTTTGCATCCAAACATAATACGATAACACTTATGTTTAAATCTAGGGAAGCAGCCATTTTTTCATGTCAAAATTGACTTTGTATCAATTTCCACTAGTCATGGTAGTTAATTGATCCTAATCGTGCTGATTATCATACTTTAGACAATTTCTTAATAGTTGTTGTACTTGACCAGAGGGAAAAACTCATTAACCAGCATTTTTTCTGTTTGCTTTTGTTGCTTTGTTTCTTTCCTTTATCCTGTCTACAATATAAGGTTGATTTGCTGAAGAATAAGTTTGGGTTCGACGAGGCTTTCAACTACAAAGAAGAGTCTGACTTGGGTGCAGCTTTGAAAAGGTTAGTAGTAATACCTGTTCTAATCAGAATATATGAAATGTCATATGAGGCTTTCACTGAAGCAAATACTGGACATCCCTTCATATAGCTTTTGAAATTTTTACAGTAAAAAAAAAAGATTTGGGTAGTGGATTAATTAGCTAGAAACAATGGGATGCTCAAATCTAAATTAATCAGTTGTGTTATTTTTGTCCCAAAATTGATGTTTGACTACAACTTTTGGTGATAAACCATTTAATAATTTTTTGCTCTTATTCTGTTGAAGAAAAGGGGAAAGAGAAAAAGGTGAACAAAAAAGAAAGGTGTTTGATACTCTTTTTAGTCTATGCTTGGGAAACCAAGAGAGGCTGCATGTGATCTGCTGTTTCGTCTTTACTGCTGCTAAAATCTAGCGATTTTCTTCCAGGTACTTTTCAGAAGGTATTGATATTTATTTTGAGAATGTTGGGGGAAAGATGCATGATGCAGTGCTACAGAACCTGAGTGTCCATGGTCGCATTGCTGTATGTGGGATGATCTCACAATACAACCTTGAGCGCCCTGAAGATATGAATATCTGGCCCCGAATTGAAGGATTTCTGGCTCCCAGCTTCTATAACAGGTACTCAAATTATCTTGAGTTGGTTCTGCCTTACATCAAAGAAGGGAAGGTTACCTATGTGGAAGACATAGCTGAAGGCCTTGAGAGCAGCCCAGCAGCTCTGGTAGGGCTCTTCACTGGCCGCAATGTTGGAAAACAGGTGGTGGTGGTTGCTCGTGAATGAATGACTTTGTGTGCAGCTGTAGCTTTGAATTGCAACTCTATATTTAATTCCCATGCTATTTACCAGACCATTATATAGTTACCATACAACTGAACAATGAAAATTAGTTTCTGGATGAACAATGACTCTAAAAAGAAAATGAATAAATGCATTCTGGTTTGGGGTTTTGACAAATAACTTTTCGAATTTTAAAAAGTAACTAATTACTTCATAGGATAAGCAAAAGGGAATAAATTAGTTTATGCTATTAGAAAAGGTGGCAAAAGCAGTTAATGTGCTAAATGGTGGTGGCCAAACCACCATGTGGCCTTGGAGTGGGTTTGGCTATCCCCGAGAGTGGCCCAACCACTCCCAAGACAAAATAATAATAAAATAATTTAAGCGCACAACCTCTTTAAACGGTTTGATTCATGCTAATGCTAAATGACCAAAAATGTACTTATCCCTTAAGAAAAGGAGACCGACTTCTAACATCAACTTCTCAACTAAGTCCTTGACTTTCTTCTCATATAACCAAAGCAGCATTTTAGTTAATTAGTTAATGAGACAAAGTCACAATACAATCCGTTTAATATACAAGTTTAAGTGTTTAACACTTCCTTTCTTTTTCTATTTCTTTTTTTTTTTTTTTTTAAATGAGTATTACAATTAACGTCGACATAAAAAGTTTAAAACATTATATTTAGAGTCATTGCCATAGTTTGTTGTTGTTTGCTCTCTGGAGTTTGGGGAGGTTTGTGGAGCCTTACTATTTTCGTGCTCCTTCCTATACCTTTTTTTTTTTTAATTTTTTTGTTGGCATGTCCATATAAGAGGGGAAGAGAGATTTAAACTAGTGACCTCCACTTTATTAAGTGTGATTTCACCCAATTGAGCTACCTCTTGGACTTGGAGACCTTCCTATACCTTTTGTTTGTCTTCTCAAGCACCCCATCTCATACCGCCTTCATTGGTGGTGTATTTTCTTGGTTTTGTGCCAAGAAATCATAAGCCATGTCATTTATTTGATGAATTTCAGCTGTATCGTTTATTTGATGTATTTCTTTTTTTTTTTATTATTTTTTTATTATTATTATTTTTATTTACCTAATCTGTTATGGTGGTTTTAGGGCTTTTTGTTGGGTTCTCGGCCCTTTTGATCTTGTAACTTATAGTTTCTCGGTCCGAAGTACAGTTAGCCGAATTTCTATTAATTTAAATTAGGTGAGGCATATAGGCCTCATGTGGTTTTGTTTTGGGTAGTAATTAATGCAAAAAAGATAGTTAAATACCAAAGGCGGCTTTGAGAAGATTTTCCACTCTTATTTCTTAGTTTCATAACCTCCAACCCCACACGTACTCCTCTCCTACTGTCCTACTTTTTATAACAATATAATTCATCGTTTCCAACTCTACTTGCAGTCAATGACGGAGCTAGGAGTTGATCTTTGGAGGGCCGGTGTTTATATATATGTATATATATATGGTAAACACACTTTAAAATAGAAATGAAGTTTGACTACACAATGTATGTAACCAAAATTATATCGACCTAGATAGTTTCAAGTAAAATTACGACTCCGTAAGAAACAATCAAAGTTTATAAGATAGATTATCAAATTACCTATATATGTTACCAATAATAGAACAAATTCAACTATTTATAATGAGTACCATTAACATGTATTATTCTCTTAATTTGATCAAAGCCTAAAAAGGCTAAACAATGTTATAACACAACAGCAACAATATAACACTTCCAGAATTTAAAAAAAAAAAAAAAAAATCCAATTATTCAGTCACCGTAAACCCATTTTTATTTTAACAAACCTTTAGTCCAGATTGGGTTTTTTCTTTTCTTTTTGTTTGTTTGATTTGGGTAACTAGGTTTGCCGAATTGAGAAATAATTATATGTCTTACACTAAAAACTAGAGAAGAAAAAGAATATGCCAATAAATAAGGGGATCAGAAATCTTGAAATACTTCAGTGTCACACTGATAAAAATCCAAGCAACAACCACCTATTTTCAGCCCCAAAAAGACATGACACCCATTCAAATTACAAACAATTTTTGGGTGCTCTTATTTCATAAGAGGGAAAAAAAAAAAAAAAGAAATTAAAATACATAAAATTAACTCTAAATCAATATTAAGGAAACAAAGGATGCAAAACCACTGATACTCTTACAAGTTACAAATGCAATTTATGGCTTGGAGTTGGAGTTGGAGCGTCTGAGAGAGAGAGAGAGAGCATTTGAGAGACACTGAGGGAGAAGAAAGGGAGAGAAGAACTGAAGAAGCGTGAAAGGGAGGAAAAAAGAAATAAAAAATTGTTTTTTAATAGCTCGGAGGCCACGGAGGGAGAGAGAGTTGTAAGGATGGCGAGTCTTGGAAGGAAGCCGTGAGAAACAAGCAGGTGATATCAAGAGACTACATGTCTGGCTTTCTCAAAAAATTCGCACGTGACCACCACCACAAAACTGAAGGTTCCTCAAGCCTCCAAGTCTCCAACGCAGTCCCACTGAACTGAAGAAACTCTACTTGTCCTGCGATCCCTCCCAGCAAACCCGTATGACAAACTACCAATCTTCCACCTATTTACTTTCCTTGACGCCCAGTTCGGTCAATCACTCCCCCCATTTTCTTCATTTTCTTTTAGGCTCGTTTACTTCAACTAAATTGATTTCTAAAAAATGATTTCCGTAATTTTACTGTATTTATTTCGACGTAAAATAATGGTTAAACTGAAAATAATTTTCATTTGACCAAAAAATCTTACAATTTTTTTGAAAATGGTTTTTCCTTTCTAATTTCGTAAACCATTTTCCCCGCTCCACCAAAAAAAAAAACCCCTCTGACGGAAAAAAAACCCTCGACCTCACAGGTTGGTTCTCCTCTCTCGCTTCTTCGTTGAGTTTGAGCATTGCAATTTGCTCTCATTGTCTTTGTCATCGCCGTTCCCCTTGCTCGGCTCTCTTTGTCGTGGTCGTGAAAAATTGTGAAAGCGGGGGTTCTTCTCGTATTTGAAAGAGGAGGTGGTGAGAGGCTGTCTCCGGGAGGTCGAGGGCCAGCTGGCCAGTCGTTCCCCATGTTGAGGCTACTACATCGGGGTAGGAAGGCCCACTCATTAACCCCGAGCCGTTGATCACGAGATCCAAGAACTGAGGTGGTGGAGGCCTTGTCGCCGTTGAAGGAGGGCCAGCGGGACCACAGAGAAGATTCGAGAATGGGGAGGTGGGGCCGGTGGATGAAGAGGGACAGCTCTCGCGGGCCCCTTACATCTCTTGCTCTGCTGCTTACAAACACTCGGATCTGAAGCTCTTCTTTGGGAGTCTTGGGTCGCCACTTGCCTGCCGTTAGCCTGATTGACCCTTCCCTCCCCTTAGCATCGAAGACATCCCTATTGTTAGCTCCTAATCCTTTCTCTGTGTTGAATGATTCATTTAGTTTCTTTAGTGTTAAGCTTAATTAGTTGCATATTAATTAACTTTCTTTGAGCTTCTACCTATATCGCTATACATTTTCAAGGAAATTGGTCCAGCGGGTTGAATCTGAAGTGTTTAATTTTGTAGCTTTGGTAGTGAAATCTGAACATTTGATGTTTGTATAGAGAATACAAAATTGAGGGCCGTGGGATGAATGTCTTCTGGACAATTTTCTTGGCAATTTGGGAGGTTTTTTTTTTTTTATCTTCAGGGTTGTCTTTGTTTTGGTTTTGAGATTATGTTATTTATTAAAAAAAAAATGCACAGATAATAGGAATATATAAGTAATGATTATAAGATGAATTATTCAAATACTCGTTAAGTTAAAATATTGATTATTGATTAAATTTAATATTTTTTTTACCAAAAATAAGTAATGATTTAAATAAATTTAAAAAAATTATGGTTGTTTGCGGCACACAAGAAATCCAAGGGAATTGGAAGGTGTGCAGCTGTGCACCACATTGGCGAGAATGACGTAATCTTTTTATATTTTTATATTTTATAGGTTAATATAATTAAATAAAAATATTCAAAAAAATTGATTTTCCATATACGCGGTAAACACCGTAAAATATTTTCAGAAAAAAATATTTTCAAGGAAAATGATTTATCTGAAAATAATTTTCAACGGAAACCATTTTACATCGAAATAAACGGAGCCTTAAGCTTCTCCTTGTTTCCAAAAGCTTTCTCGTCATTGGTTTTTTATATGTCAAAACAAACAAAGCATTATTATTATTATTAATCAATGGAGTTTCACGTGTAATGGAATCTCATATTGAGTAATATAAAACAACAAAGGCGAATGGTTTATATACATATGATATTGTCGAAATTCATAGATTCATCAGCTTAAGGGGAGGAGTTGTGCTTGAATTGATGAATTTGTTGTTGAAACTTAAAACAAGGCAGCCAATCAGAGGACATGGGGTTGTTACAGTTTTGGATTCTGGTCACCCAAACTTCAAGAAAGGCGACTTGGTCAGGGGAATAACAGGGTGGGAAGAAAATAGTCTCGTTACACCACCTGCTACAGAGACACTTACTAAAATTGAACCCACTGATGTGCCTCTATCCTACTATATTGGAATTCTTGGTAAGCTTCTTGATTTACTCTGACCAAAAAGTTTAATATATCATCCTAATTCTTCAGATATTTCTTGAGTAGCCTACAATATTTCACAGTTTCTGTTGGGATATTTCTTGGTTGCTAAATTAAGCTCTACATGAACGGCATGCATTATATGCAAGAATGCCTGGTATGACTGCTTATGCTGGATTTTATGAGGTTTGCTCTCCTAAGAAAGGAGACTACGTCTTCATTTCAGCAGCTTCTGGAGCTGTTGGGCAGCTTGTTGGGCAGTTTGCAAAGTTAATGGGTTGCTATGTTGTTGGGAGTGCTGGAAGCAAAGAAAAGGTGAGTCCCTGCTAATGAGTGTTTGATAAACATGTATAATGGGTTGAATCACAAACCTCATTAACCAGCATCTTTTATTCTTGCTGTTGTTCCTCTCATCTATCAAGGTCGATTTACTGAAGAACAAGCTTGGGTTGGATGATGCTTTCAATTATAAAGAAGAGCCCGACTTGAATGCAGCTCTGAAAAGGTCAGTGATAATGTATAATGCAATAACAAGTATAAATTTTTCAAGCTTTTATCAGAGTTTTGAGATTGATAGTGAAACAAAGAGAGTCTTATGTCAGAAGACATGGTTTTACACGCTGTATTTGTTTTGTCAGCTACTTTCCTGTAGGCATTGATGTCTACTTTGAGAATGTTGGAGGAAAGATGCTTGATGCAGTGCTACTCAACATGAGGAGCGGTGGCCGCATTGCTGTGTGTGGGATGATCTCGCAGTATAATTGCCTTGACAAGCCTGAAGGTGTGCACAATTTACTGCATCTGATCGTGAAAAGGATCCGCATCGAAGGGTTCCTGGTTCACGATTACGATCATCTTTATCCCAAGTTTCTGGAGTGGGTTCTGCCTCAAATCAAGGGAAGATTGTCTGCCTCAAATCAAGGGAAGATTGTATATGTGGAAGACATAGCTGAAGGTCTTGAGAGCACACCGACAACTCTTGTCGGACTTTTTACAAGACGCAATGTTGGAAAACAAGTTGTTGTAGTTGCCCGAGAGTGACCGGCTCTGTCATTTCCCAAAAGCAGGTCCCCTGGAAATTGGAATGTTATCTCTTGTAAAAGCATGCATCTAATATCTTACACAAATTATAGGATGAAGCTCCAAAGATTTGATCTCGTTGAAGGACGGACTTGATCAAATATTCCAATGCAAATAAGTATCACAATAATCCAACAGATAAGAACGAAAAGACTTTTTATCACAAATTATAGTCTTATTGTAAGAGCCACTTCAGCATTTGCAATGCTGATGTAAGCCCCAAGTCACGTGTGCCTCAAGTTAGTTCAATAAGGAGAGTATCTCCATGTTAGGTTTTATTATTCAATAAGGATATTACCTCCAAACGTAAGACTCATGTTTGGACTAATAAGGAAAGTATCTCTTTTATTTGGCTTTCAATAAAGTCATAATAGTATCTACGATTCTGCCCTTGTAAGGTTAGAATCTAATACTAAAGTCAAGACCTAGTACTAGGTCTCTTATGTATAATGTTTTCCTATTTAAAGGAGGTAGAGGAATAAAGAGGCATGCGGAATATTATCAAACTATACACTTATTGTGTTTTTGGAGGTCAAGTATCAGAGCTAAGTTCCTCTCCATACCAAAAATTGTAAGAGGCCCGATTTCCCTCGAAAGAAACCAGAGAGAATCAACATAGGCCGCTCTAAGAATAAAAGTTGGACCTACCGAGATTCTTCTCTAGAATCTCGGCCAGTCACGAGATCAGTGACAAAGAACAAACAACAAAAGACGATGGAGGGCAGAGTGGGTAATTTGGAGCAGTCGATGCACGCACTGTCAGAGGTACAGCAAGAGGTGATGGCACGTTTAACGGAAATTCTGGAGAAGCTATCCACACAAGGAGGAACACGGCGTGAAGAAGGGGAGACTTCTCATTGGAAGAGACACGAGGACAAGGGAGAGAATTCCTGGGCAGAAACCAAAGAACGGACCCAACCGTTCACCAACAGACTCGTCAAATTGGAGTTCCCACGCTTCAACGGAGGAGAAGACCCCACTGGATGGATTTGTAGAGCAGAGCAGTTCTTTAGATTCCAAGGGACTTCAGAAGAGGAGAAAACACCTCTGGCTTCTTTCCACTTGGAAGGGGAAGCCCAGTTGTGGTATCAAATCTTGCTAAGAGAAGATCAGGAAATACGTTGGGTTGAATTCACAGATGCATTGTGCGCTCGGTTTGGCCCTAACCAGTTTTATGATCCCTTTGGAGAATTGACGAAGTTGCAGCAGCAGGGAAGTATTAAGGACTATCAAACAAGGTTTGAGTCCCTACTTTCAAAAATAGGGACCTTAAACCTGAGCCAACAAGTGAGTTGCTTTGTAAGCGGATTGAGTGAACCTATCAAAGCAGACGTGTTAGTTGGAAGGCCAACCACTCTCACTTCTGCCATCGGTCTAGCTCGCTTGTATGAAGCCCGACATCTAGCTCTTAAGAAAAATCCCACACCGGACAATCGACAAACCCCACCGAACCAGCAAATAGGACACTCAGCCATGCAAGTCAAAAGACTTACGCCTATGGAACTGAAAGAGAGACAAGAGAAGGGACTTTGTTTCAAGTGCAATGACAAGTATGGACCCAGGCATCGTTGTAAAAGATTGTTCATAATTGAAGCATATAGAGGGGAAGGTGATGATGGAGATGGAGCAATGGAGGAAGAAGAAGAAGGGAGTGAGGATCTTCCAAAAATTTCCCTACATGCCATTACTGGAAGAGATGCACCAGACACAATGAAGGTTTATGGCCAAATTGGGAGATCCATCTCTTTGGTACTAATTGACTCAGGGAGCACTCATAATTTTGTAAGCTTAGCTCTTGCCGAGGTCTTGGGGTTAATTCCAAAGAAAAGGGAGACTATGGAGGTGATTGTGGCATCAGGGGAAAAAATTATAAGTCCAGGGAAGTGCCAACCAATTGCAGTGGAGTTGCAGGGGTGGAAATTCCATATTGAGTTTTTTGTTCTTCCCTTAAAAGGTTATGGAATCGTGTTGGGTGCCCGGTGGCTGCGAATACTAGGGCCCATATGGTGAGATTTTGAAGAATTGAAGGTGAAATTTACTTGGGAAGGAAAACAGGTGACATTGCATGGAGTGTGGCCTGCAGAGAACCCAACCAAAGAATTGCATTCAATCAAGAGTAACATGCAAATAGAAGAAATCACAGGGGAAATAAAAACAGAGGAGATGGAGGCAATCCTAGAAGCAAGCAAGGCAATTTTTGAGGAACCACGGGGGCTGCTGCCTCCACGCAGCCACGACCATCGCATCTTTTTGCAGCCGGGGGCCGGTCCGGTAAGTGTCAAACCCTACCGCTACCCATTTCATCAAAAAGCGGAAATTGAGAAGCAAGTCGAAGACATGTTGGAACGGGGAATAATTAGACCCTCCAATAGCCCTTACTCATCTCCGGTACTCTTGGTAAAAAAGGGGGATGGCACTTGGAGAATGTGTGTCGATTACCGCAAATTGAGCAAAATAACGGTCAAGGATAAGTTTCCCATACCGGTTATAGATGAACTCTTGGATGAATTGAATGGGGCCAAGTTCTTCACCAAATTGGATTTGCGCTCCGGGTATCATCAAGTGGGGATGGAGATGGCCGATGTTGAGAAAACTGCTTTTCGCACACACCAGGGGCACTATGAGTTCCTTGTCATGCCTTTCGGATTGACCAATGTGCCGTCCACTTTCCAAGCACTCATGAACAAGGTATTCCGAATTTATCTCCGTAAATTTGTGTTGGTTTTTTTTGATGATATATTGGTGTATAGTAGTACTTGGGAGCAACATCTACAACATGTCACCACTGTGTTAGGAATCTTGGAAAATCAATCAAATGCCCATTATTTTACAAAATTTCCTCCCAGTTGACATCCTAACACAACCAAAAGAGAAGAACCGTGCACGCACAAAAAGAAAAGAGAAAGAGAGAGAGAAACACAAGCTTAACCCTAGTGCCTTATGGCTGAAGTCTCCGTTCTATTTTACCCTACCTTGGTCAGACAAAATAAATACAGATACTCCATGTGCGCATGGCACTCTTCTATACCTCACCAAGCTTTCTCCACCATTGGAAGAGAAGCTTCCCCAAGTCCTCAAATTATACAGGAAAAGAATATCCACGGAGGTATTTGGAATCCACACCCAATTCACGGACCAGTGCTAGTCGTCCAGTTCTTGCCACCTACATGGAAGGGGAAAAAACATCATAAAAGTCTGCATAAAGCTGCAGTAGAGCATCAAGGCACATTACAAAGATCAAACAAGAATGGAAACAAGAATCCAAAATAGCACAATGCAACTGAAGTGATGAGTAAAAATTTATTTCCAGTTGCTCAAGTCTATGAGTTCAAGTGGACCCAAAAGAAATTGAAATTTTTAGAACAACCACAATTTCCATAGTGGTCTTAGTAGAATCCATCTTTGGAACTTAAGAAAGAACAATTAATACAGACAATAATGCTAAAATTGGAGGCTCCTGAGACATTAGCATCTAAGCTAAAATTGTAAAATACAACTGAAAGTTAAAGATTGTGAGACAAACCTCACAAATGCCATAGGGCTCTAATAATCTCTGCAGTGCAACCATCTTGTCCAAATCCCCTGTAAGCTGTTATTAAAGTACCAGAAGCAAATTTTACTAGTATCAACAGTTAAAAAAAAAGCTGAAAATATTAAAAGAAATAAAGAAAGTAGAACGTAGAACGTAGAAAGTTCATTCATACTAACCACAGGAAGATAATACACCGTTAACACTGCATTTAAGAACCATACATCTTTCATCACAAGAATCACATTTATTATGTAGCAACAATTTCAAATAGTTGTTAGATTTATACGACACCAGCAAAAGATATAGAAAATAAAAAAAGGTATTTCAAGGTATGTGATGCACTGGTAAAAAAAAAAATCATAATTGTCGATTTTCTTCAAATCGCTCAACAAGGAAAACAATGATCTGTACCAGTAATGGATCGGTTTACTTGTTCATGCCAGGGTATCTACTCAAGCTCTACCTATTGCACCTTTAAACAATATATTTCTTCACCAAAGGGGCATCCATTTAAAGTACTTGGCAGGGCGCTCATCCATTGCCTTATCCATAGAATATGAAATGCCTTTCTTATAGCATTATATTTAATCCGTTTGTATTTCTTAACAAGTCAAAAATGCCTCATAGTTCTATTGATATCCATATATATTTTAAAACCTACATATCACACTAACAACTTCACATCCTGATACTACATAATCACAATGGACTCTAATTTTCATGGCAAGGTCCAAAATTTGAGCACCCATCTAAAAGTTGAACGTACTAATTATAAGAGGAAAATGAAAAAAGTGAGGATATCAACAATTGAGAAAGAAAACGAAGGCATTTCCAGGAAGTGTAGACAATGGAACAAGTACCGAAGACAAAAGCTGGCAAGATGATGATGTGGTTACCAGTTAGGCTAGGGGAATGGACAGCCTAAGGCAAGCTGACAGAGATGTTTTCCAAGGGAGAGCAACAAGCAGCAATCTGACAGCAGCAATTCCCCAGTGCGTGTGAAAGAAAGTGAGTAATAGAGAGAGAGTATTAGGAATCCATTTTGAGGCCATCAAATTTTTCTTCTATATGGGTCTAGTCATCCTTGGGTATTGATAAAAACTTAAATTCAGTTTGATTAGCTATTTTAATTTGATTACGCATTTTTCTATCACTCCTACTCTTTCAAAGGAACATCATTTAAAACAGAAAGTAAAATTTTCTAAATAGAACGGAATAAACGACAACTTCTGGAAATACCACACTTTTCCAGGATACCCACTGCAAAATAATGTATAGTATTGTAACCGGACTAACCAAGGCAAATGCACAGATAAAGAGTGCAAATATTATCATACTGATACCTTCCAATACGAATGTGAACAGGACACAAGAAAAGACAGATTTATAGCCTTTCTTCATGGTCCTTTTGAAATTAGGAGACAGATATGAACAATATATGGAGAGGTGGGTTTGGCAAGTGCTAAAAAGTTCTTTTTAGTTTTGGACCTGTTTTGAGAACCACTACAGCTGTGAGAGAGAGAGCCCTGATAAAATATCTAAGAAATTACAAATTGAATATTTTCTCTGTCATTACAGCTCTAAAACCACTGCAAACTATGCCTTTTTAAAGAAGGCAGACAGAAAAAGAATTGAAAGTACAAAATTTCAAAACAAAATGCAGACTGTAGGGCATAATTGTGGACTTCGAATTTTGACCAATTAGCTAAATGAAAATATCCAATCCCATCTCCTTACTAGGGAATTAACTAGCTACAGGCATGAATTGATGTGAAGAATAAACAATTCCACTTACTTATCAAAAAAAAAAAAAAGAATAAACAATTCCACCTCTTCATTCTAAAACTAATTAGCATGCAGCTTGTAAGTTCATCAGTGTAACTCCTGCTAAACAATGACTCCCACATTCTCTATCAAATACTTGGCATCAAAAAAATGTGGACAAGAGATACTCTTATATAAGAATTGAGAAATTTCTATCGGAATTAAAAAGATTACCTCAAGGGTTATTGTGACCAGACACATCAACAGCTTTGGCCCTAAAAATTTGAGCAATGTCAAGGACATCCCGTCGAGCAGCAGCATTAGCAGCAATCTTTATCAACATCAATTCTCGCTCAGCAAATGGCAAGTTGGTAATATCACGAACCTGAAATAATCAACAAGCTATCAGTTAGCCATTGGGCCACCAGGAATCATGCCATGGGAGTAAAAAAAACTCGGACATAACTCTGAGCCCTTTAAGAAGACTTCCTCACAGCCAGTCCAAAACATCAACAAACTTGACCAGTGAGTACCCACAAAAGCATCAGGACTATGGTTCCAATTGGAATTTGTCAGATATAGAGTGACCCATTATGATTGCGTAATTCATACAAGCATTAGAACAGTATCCTACAGAAAATTAGTTCCCACCTAAGACATACTAACATTAAAAATATGGGATATAAAAAGATCAAATGTTTATACACTAACCGATTAACATCACATCTAGATAATGATGAAAATTCCAGAATAGAAATATTTATTAAAAAAAAATTACGTATTGAGGCAATGGCAAGTTCCCTTCCCATGGACATGTTGGGTGGTGCCCCCATCACAAAACATGTCCTACATATCTATTTAAAGTCAGACAGTATATGACTATATGCTTCACATACGAGATTAAGAAAAAGTCATTCCAATTTACTGATTATCTGACTAGCAGGTCTCCACAAATGAGCTCAAATGATTGAAAGGGCACCAAGATTTCTATTCCAGTTTTTCCAGACACAAGACATCTCACTGCAATTTCCATCAACCCAGAACTTTTCTATGCCAAGGAGAATCCCGATCTTTTATGCTTTGCTTATCTTTTTCTTTTATGGCTAGCTTTATCCCTTAATGTCAACTATAATATTTACCTGGGGTGACCAAAAAGAGAGCAGGGAAACACTGAGAGTTTAAGCAATGTATCTCATAGATATTTATTCACTTTTTAAGTAAACAATATCATTTACTAATGTGGGTGTTATTACCATATACGAATAGAAACCTCAGTGGGGCGACAAGAGTGGGGAGAGGGGGGAGGCATGCATGAAGATGGCATTATATCCAATCTTTCCATGCTTGTCAAAACTGTGAGATTCTACACATGTTATTTACTTATTTAATGATGCAATTCATCCTTCCTCATAGTTGAGTTTCCTCACCTCATGAAGATCTGCTAATTTATGGAGTTGCAGCACCAACTTGCTAATTGATTCATCTGTTCCAGGAACAACAGTTGTAATGCGAGAGAGCCCTCAACCGGAATGTCCAACAGCTAAACTCTAATTACAACAAATAAGGAAAAGTGAGAAAGCATATGACTAAACCTCATAAACAAACACTTCATTAATAATAAAAGAAAAAGGCAAAACAAAAAAGGAGAGTACCTGAATGTTGTAACCCTCCGGGCAAAAACCCTGTGAGAATGTTGAGAACTCCAGGAGAGTCATTTACAAGCATGGACAAAGTGTGTGATCGAAGTCCACTTGTCTGAAAATAGCCCCAGCATTATTGTGCATCACATAAAACAACCAATGCTAATAACCAATTCATTTCATTATCACCATTTAGCCCATTTATAATTCTCAGAAAGAAAATCAATAGCTTCCATCGAGAAACTAACTATTACAATTTCTTCCAAAATAAAAAGCTGGGAATGCATACTCAGCCAAATTATCAGTCAAATTGGACCATGATTCCAAGAAGAAGAATAAGATGGAAGGATCATAAGCAACGATAAGTTATCTTACATCTTCATCATTGAGATCGCCCCAGTGAGCATCAAGAACTTGGTTGATCACAAATCCATCATAGGCCTCCACAGGATAAACATCTCCCTTCATGAAGAAATAAAACTATATCAAATACTCAATAAAAGGTTACCTTGATATACATCTGATGTGGATCAGCAAGAGCAAGGATTCATTAGGTCTTCTTTTAAATTTAGTTAGTAAGATCTGTGGTTCAGGTTTTAATTGTAGCAGGTTAATGTAGCCTTTTTAGTTTTATATTTTATTTTATTACGGTTGTCTAACATTAGGTAAGTATTAAATGGGCGTTGCCCTAGGGTTAAGGTTAGGGTTTAAGTCCTTAGTCTATTTAAGCATCTTTTTCAATTGTAATCAGTAGTTTTTGATGAATGAAAAAATGGTGTCACAGTGTCCAACTATTCTCCTTGTGTTCCTCTTTTCTTTCGTCTCTTCTTCAGCTGTATTTCATTTCTTCGACAGCCCAATTTCTTCTATATCTTGGTTTGTTAATTTTTGTGGATTTGCCTCGCATCATACTCCCTCCATCCCATGATTAGTGGCCAAATTAGCTTCTTTGCTAGTCCCATTACATATTTCCACATGAAAAATTTAAAACATTTAATTTTTGTACTTTCTCACAACACCCGTGACATTTCAAGGACAATAATTTTGGAAACTTTTATTTAAAAGTTTGAAATGTTTTAGAATTGATTATTTTCCTCAAAATCTGTGCATTTATCAACTGAGCCACTCATTATGGGATGAGAGGAGTAAAGAAGTAAAGAAAGGAGCAACAAATAGCACAAATTAAAATAATAGGACAAATTACTTTCTTTAGTAACTCTGTCATGACAAATGTATCTAGACTATGGTTCAGATACAGGTATACAAAATGCAGAAGTGTCAAAAACCTTTGTGACAGGAATATAAAGATAGAAAAATTGAGTTTGGCACTTAAACAATGTGCTTAACAGGACCATTGTAAAGATAACTATGAATCAATTACAATAGTCTCTTTTGTTAAGGCTAATAAACATGCAACTAATAAACAGCTAATTCTGATTGTCACTTCTTCCCCCATATCTATTTAAAAAGCCCACTCTAAAAGCCCCATTCATTACAATTCCATGCCCATGTCAGATTCTAAAATTCACAGTTACCTATGCAAAGTATCCAAACTGAACTCACACACCATATCGTCAAACAAAAGCAGGTAACTACTAATGGTATTTTTGTTAGGAACTCCACCTCCCCCACCCCCAAAAAAAAAAAAAAAAATGTCAAAGCTTCGAGAGGCTCATACCCCTATAGACATATCAGCTCCACCATTGAGTTCTGTATTCTGCAGAGGTGTACGAATAGGCATTGTTTCTTCAAGATCTGGATATGAATCTGCTGAGAATCTCCAAAATGGAGCAGATGCACCCATTCTTTCCCTTCTCAATGCAATCTACTAGGTGTAACATTTCAGACATCAACACATGGAATGCGCGTTAAAAAATAAAATACCGATGTGTCATAAAAAAAATTAAAAACAAAAAGGAGAAAAGGATAATGACAAAGCAAATCAATCAAGTCGTTTCAAGGGAAGTTGTGAACCTTTCCAGTTCTGGCAATTTCTTTTATTCCAAACTTGCTCAAATTCCTTTGCATAGCAACCATCTTCCCTGGATCTCCAGTTACCTGTACCAATTCCAAATAAACATAAAGCAAAACTTCCAACAGAGGCCTAAATTTCCATAAGATTCATTTCTAAGCTTGCTTTGTTGCAGTAAGATGATCAGTCCAAGAGTACTGAGTGGGTTGATTTAACAAGCAACAGCTAATTTCAACGATAATTTGCCAAGGATGCTTTAGACACGCCCTATTCTCTACACATACGCACAAGTGCATGTACACACACAAAATTAAGTGTTTCTAACTAAGTTATATGTAAGAGTTCAACTTTTCATCTGCTCATACAATGTGTAGATGATATATGGTATAAAAAGGGATGGTAAAACTTTGCCAATGATCACCTCAATGGTTAGAAAGTGTTCTGAGATATCCACAATTCTTGCTCTGAAGATGCCCACTAACCACATGATCTGAAGATCAACCAAGAAACAAGGTTTGGTAATTGAAGAAAATGGAAAAAAAAATGAAATACACAAATATCTTAACAGATTCAAGAAAAATATCAATGTCCAATATTTAGAGATTTCCTGTGCAACTACCTCGGCACGGTACTTTGGGTCAGCATTAACTTTTATGAGCATTAGTTCACGTTCTACCTGTGGCTCATTTGATATATCTTCAACCTAGTTATGAGATCAAAAGTGAAAAGTTAAGGATTTGGGATTTGGATGCAAACAATCATCTAAAAGACCATCAAAGTAACAAAGAAAGGGAAAAAAAAGAAACATTACATGCAAAAACATAAATAAATTAAGAGATACTTGGATTAAATTTAATTGGGACATAGATATAGGTATAGACAAATTGAAAACTATTAGGGCTTGATTGTGCTAGTCATGATTTTGCATCTCAATAAGCCAGTTGTTATATATATGATTCCACATCTTAAATTTCCTACAGTATTAGACAAAAACTTAACTAGTGAGGAAATCTATAATAAATTATACTTAAATAAAACAAAACTTTTACCGTAAATATGTTAGTATATATGTATATAATCCCTAATAGACTAATATGCATGTCTCATTAAGAAAAAAAGATGATGTGCCAAACAAAAAGTGCAATATAAAAATTCAAGAGCTATCTTACAACCTTCAAAACATTCACAAGCTTCTGAAGCTGCTCCACCACTTGTTGTAGCACCTTTTCAGTCCCAGACACAACTATTGTGAAGAGTGCTTTGTCTTTATTCAGACCAACTGCAAGGGACTCGATGTTATATCCTCTCCTCGCAAAGACCCCTGCAATCCGATTTATCATTCCGCTTTCATCTCCAACAAACACTGAAATTGTGTGCCGTCTCACCCTGGATCTAGAAACAAAAAGGTAGTAGCGTAACCAAGTAAGGAGGTCAAGTCCAGCATACTACAAACAACTTAGAACTTTATTACCTAATTGTTTCATTTCAGCCAAAACATGACATTTCATCTAATTTATATAGAGATCAAAACAATCAATCAAGGTCCAAGAAACATTTATATTTTTGATCTGTCAAAAAGAAAAATAAATTAAAAGAAACGTTTCCATTATCCTATAAGGTTAAGTGGAATGATATTACGTTGGTGCTGAACCACAATTCAAAGATACTAAAAAGTGAAATTAGGATATGAAATGAATCATATCTTACTTATCCCTTTTGTATGTTAGATAGTAAAACTTGTTATATACAAAAGGAATTAGTGTACATATACAAGGGACATATTTATAGAACCAAAACACAAAACTTCAATATTTATAAGTGCACTAGCACCTTCCCCAAAACCCATTTCATTCCCTAAATGTAGCAGTGAAAATCACCATTGAAACAGATTCACTTGATGTTCCCCCTAAACCAAGGGAACCAAGAGTGCTACCCTGAATCTAGGGTAGCACAAAGGCTTACTCTTTCTCTTTCCTCTCTTTTTCCTCTAACGCTTATTTGAAAGAATATTTAAATAGCTTTCTCTTTTTTATCTAAGGAAAGCTGCAGCTAATACTCTAATATCACATTGAGTGTGAGTGTGTGTGTGTGTGTGTGTTTGGATACTTTGCGCTGTAGATTTGAATATAGAGAAATGCTCCATGCACTCCAAGTGCTGACTCCCTCATATAGCGGTGAAAATCGCCATTGATGTTAAATATTCAATTAATCCAATCAAAATCCAAAGGTGATTTTCATCTAGCATTTCTCTTAAATATATAAGATACAATCACAGTACTCGTGTAATTAATAACAATGGCAAACATATCAAATTTAGCAAAATTCAGTAAAATTAGCACAACACATACAGAATTCAAGAAAAGTAAGGGCAACCAAGATGAACAGTCACATATACGATCACAACCATGAAACAGAACCACAAAACAAAAATGAAAAAATGAATATCTATCCAATCCTCATATAGCGGTGAAAATCGCCATTGATGTTAAATATTCAAGTAATCCGATCAAAATCCAAAGGTGATTTTCATCTAGCATTTCTCTTAAATATATAAGACACAATCACAGTACTTGTGTAATTAATAACAATGGCAAACGTATCAAATTTAGCAAAATTCAGTAAAATTAGCACAACACATACAGAATTTCAAGAAAACTAAGCGCAACAAAGATGAACAGTCACATATACGATCACAACCATGAAACAGAACCATAAAAAAAATGAATGTCTATCCAATCACAAACTTTGATGGAGTCGAGGAAGGAGCAGAGCCATTAGAGGAAATCGCGGTGTCAGCGATTCTCCGCTCCTTGCAGAGATCGCCAGCCTCCGGGGCTCATAGTTGAGAGCTTTCGATGTGAACGCAGAAAGCTTCAAAGGAAACTCTAGGGTTTTGGAGACCCTGAGACTGAGAGAAGAGGCTGCGGGATTCAGAGCGTGGATTGGTGGTGGGTGAGTCGAAACGGCCCATGTGAGTCAGAGAAGTGAAACGCACAAACGACAATGGGGATGGGACTGTTATAGCTCTCTCGTCTCTACACGTACCAGATAGACGTGGCAAACAGGTGAGTCGGATCATGCAATTTGGATTCAGGACCATTTGAAAACGGATCCCCGCCATTTCACTTGGAAGGAAGAATTTCAGGTGGATCCATTTAATGCATTTAAGGGTAATATTGTTATTTGGAGAAACTGCTTACTCCCTCCGAAGTTTGACAACTTTTGTAGATGCCCTTCAATGTTCAAAACATTTTACTTTGGTATATTAAACTTCATTTTTCTCTCACTTTACCCATTCTGTACAAAAAATCCTTCGCAATTCCAATTTTACTCCTGACTCCAAAATTATACCATTCTCAAAACGACGCATTCTATTAAGATTTTATGTACGAAATGGGCAAAGTTAGAGAAAACCAAATTTTGATACATCAAAGTGAGAGGTTTTAAACATTAAGGGGTATATCTGAAAAATGACCAAACTTCAGGAGAGATAAGTGAAGTTTCCCCTTGTTATTTTCTTAGGTAAATTTTTTTGGATAAATTTGTCATTCTAAATGCACTAAATAGATCATCTCCATTTGAAATGAAAATAATCTTTCTCTTGATCATTGAGGGCCGACTCAATAAATTTAGAGACTAAGGCGACAATTTTAAATATGCCATTTTTTATTCAAATAGTAATTAGATATATTGATCCAACGTTTGTACTATGCAAATAATTAGTCATACTCCACATATATGAAAATCCAATAATTTATGAAATAATCAAATGAAAAAATTAATGTAAGTGGATGAGTGAGTTTTTGGTAGTTATAGTTTATTGACCCTTTTTTTATAACCGACCATCTATGTAATGATTTTAAGGGCTTGAACCATGAGTTGGAAAATCGTTAAATTGGAGAATAGGAAAATTTTCAAATGAGACTTTTCATCTTCCAATCATTTATTATTATTATTATTATTATTATTATTATTTCATTTTGAACTATGAGACTTTCAAAAATTGAAGTTGGAGAAGAAATGGGGATACCATAATATTAATATCGATTTTTAATGGTTTAATGCTCTATCCACTAATTGAATGCTTTCTTTTTTTCTTCTTTTTCCTTTTTCGGGAAAAAATTTGCAGACATCTTATTAATCAACTGAAGAAATTACATGTTGCTCTAAAGTAATAAGATCCCCCTTCAAAAAAAAAAAAGTAATAAGATCCTGAATACAAGTAGGCGGATTAGAAATCCACACTCGATTCATGCTCTGCTTCCTCGCCAGTCTTGCAATTTCATGCGCCACGCCATTTGCGTTATGGTTGGTATGCGTTATATTTCAGCTTGAAAAGTTCTGCAAACTCGTCCGTAAATTAATAAGGAGAAGACCCTTCGTGCTTTCGTTGAGCTCCCCTGTAATCACCCCATCCACCACTATCTTAGCATCGCCTACAAACTGTATCTGATCCAAGCCCAGGTCCATGCAAAGTTGAGTAGCAGCCAAGGCCGATTCCTGGTAGCCCGCCTCCGTGGTACCTTTTGCAACTAGTAACGCCCCTATATGCTACTTGTTTTTAATACTATCTATCTTTTTAAGAAATTCTTAAGCGATTTATGAAAAAAAAAAAAATCAATGTGAAAATCAAGTAAGTGGGAACTCTAAAAGAAAAAATTGTAAGAATAATCTTACAATGCGTCAATTATGAGCAATAACACAACCTTGCAATGCCTTTAATGCTATCATAATGCTATTGAATTAATTGTCGTTTAATGATATCAATTTTCAAGAAGTTTTGGGTTTATGAGAGAAAATCATAATTAAAATGGGAAATGCTAGTTGTTCTTATACGTAATGTGGTTTTATCAATTTGTTGAATTATATCATTATTGATTTTTAATCTATTGATGACATCATCAATAGATTAAAAGTCAATAATGATAATTTCAAATTCAACGGTTATTTAAAAGTCACATCATAATTAGTAGAACATCAGGAGAACACTAGAATAAACCTAGCATTTCCCAATAAAGATATCAACCCCCAACACTTAATGACAGTAAGGAAAAAAATTTCGTGTCTTTCTATATAATATTAATAGGGGAAACTTCACTTTATCTCCCTGAATTTTCACACGATTTTACAAATCCCCTTAAACTTTAAAATCTCACTTTGGACCCCTAAACTTTGAATTGCTCTCAATTAGAACCATTATGTTAATTTTAACAGTTAAAAATACAAAAAAAGACCAAAATATCCCTAATTTTTATTTTTAAAAAAAATAAAAAAATGTCTTGATGATCCAAATAATCCACATAGCACATATAACATCACAACTGAGCTCGAACGCAAACACTGTAACACTTAAGCGTAACCCAAAAGCTACTTTGATCACGATTGAACTTGAGTGCATCCTATAGCTCTCGAGTGCACCAATAGTTATGAGAGTTTTGTTTCAGTTACAACTCTGATATCCATGTCTTTATCCTTTGTATTAAATGCAAGCATATATTGAGTGCATTCAATTACATTCCTTGTATTATATTTTGACTAGTTCTCATTCTCTTCTATTATCTACAGTCTTTTTTTTTTTTTTTTGGACATGTGCACACAAGGGTAGGGGAAGGGGGAATTCGATCTTGTGACCTACGCTCATAAGGCGTTCTTCACAGCCGATTGAGCTACCTCTTGGGGACCTATTATCTACAGTCTTCTTGTATAAGTAAACTTCTCTTAGTAATCTCTTCTACTTCAAGTTAATGTTGTAAACTTGAGTTTGGTTAGGTTTGTAACACTTCTCTTATATATACTCAATGAGAATGCAATGCAAAGTATTTCGCCAAATTATATTCTCACAGAATTCTTTTATGGTATCAAAGCACATGTAGGCATACGCCACAATTTTTTTCTACATGCTTCATCAATTTGCTCTCAATGACAATTCTTTCATCTTCTTCTTCTACAATAACGTTTTCCCCATTTACTCTTTTCCTATTCAATGGAAAACTTAAGAGTCCAAACTACCTTGGTTGGACTACACAATTTGTCTGTGAGGTTATGTTTTCAACTTGTTGGAGAGGCTTATAATTAGTGATACTTTGGTGATTGGTTTGTTTGGTATTAGTCTCTTTGTGGAACTTACATGTAGATTTGCTATTTTGATAGTTGTTTTGTTGGATTGTTTGTAGTTAGTTCCATATTAATTTTTATGGCCTTTGGAAAGGTCTTTTGGTGATGTAGTTTGATTTTGGGGTTGTTGTCTGTTTTTCTTCTGCAAACTGGTTTTTTTTTTTTTTTTAATTATGTTTGGTTGTATAGGTATCTGTGAGGTCATGTTTTCAGCCAATTGGAGAGGCTTGTAATTGGTGATACTTTGTTAAATGGTTTGTTTGGTAATAAAATCACTTAATTATCAATAAAATAAAAATAAAAATAAAGGTTTTCTTGCTCGAAAATGCTAGGTTTATCAATTTAAGGACATTCTTTCGCTAGTCTAGATTTGATTCTCTTGTTATGGCTTTTAGGGTCTATAAATTACATTATATTATTATCGATCTAGAGAGTAATGCATGCACAAATAAAAATTTGTTTATAAATGTTAATTTTGTATATGGATGTGTTCGAGATTTAGAGGTACAATTACTTAATTAGAAATCGATTATAGATGCTTATGAGCTTGGAGAATTGCA
This sequence comes from Carpinus viminea, assembly GCA_013348765.1. Taxonomy (NCBI): domain Eukaryota; kingdom Viridiplantae; phylum Streptophyta; class Magnoliopsida; order Fagales; family Betulaceae; genus Carpinus; species Carpinus viminea. The sequence goes on from CP054671.1 coordinate 11,913,341, forward strand.
TTATTCAAAATAGTGAATATGCCTAGTTTTAAACAGAAATTGAATGAAATATGAAAGTGAGTGATCGCTAAAAGTAATTGAATCATTGTAAATTTGGAACTAGAGTAAGCCACGGGCACAATATATCTACCCATAGGGGTTTTCCTTTTGTATTATAACTATTTTTCTATGTAGTAGAAGATGAGAAAAGTAGCTAAGAATGTGATCATACAATTGCAGCAATCACTAGACTAATGGAGTCGGAGATTATTCACAAGTGCTTTCACACGAAGATGCCGCCTCGGCAAAAATTCTAACTCATTGAAGCCAGAAGTGAATTGAAGCTTTGAGAGAGGAGATTGCCCAACTAGTGGAAGAAGTGAGGAAGAAGGATAATTCCTTTTTTTTTTTTTACATTACTATTACCTGATCGAGTGAAATACCATGATGGAATAGAAGTGGGATAAAACTGAACCACATTAAAACAATGATGGTAGAGGTACCAACCAAACATTAGTAACATTTTGGAAAAACATGCTGTTACAGACCTATACTTCTATAAAGGAGAAGATGGAGGACGTGTTATGGGCTTGTGTTTGGCTGTGCGCTACTAGAGTGGTTGTGCACTAACACAAGCCCATAACACATGCACAATTATGACAATTCAAGGAAATGAGTTAAGTTCTAAAACAAGTTGTAACAATTTTCTTCGATTGTGAAATTTGTTTTTGGCTGTGCACTGCTAGACTTTTTTTTTTTTTTTTTAAGACTTTTTCAAAAGTTTTCTATTATGATAACAAAAAACCATGTGTTTGATATGTTTATCAAGTGCTTTTATGATGTTGATTTTTTTTTTTTATTATTATTAATATTGTTATTGTTGCGTTTGGCCCTTGTAATTTTAAATTAGTATAAATTTCCTTGGAACACCTACTCGCAAAATAGTAGTAAGCCTATTTCAATTTACAGAAACCCTACTATTGTAATCACTTAGTATGATCCACTATATATGTGGTTTGTAGTCTTTCACAACCCTTATTGAAACGAGAATATAAATCATAAAAGTAGTGGATTAATCATGAAAAAGCCATTCCAAAAGCTATGGCCATATCTAAAGTCATCAGCGTAGACAACAATTTAAGTCATTAGCATTTACATTATTAACTAAGAGATTTTGCATCTGTATGACAATTAGGTAATTTGTAATTATTAATGCAACACAAGAAACCAATGAGCATTCAGAAAATCCAAATTCAGTGCATGTTGATAAGCTATCTGATGATCCTATTAATCACATAGCAAATGTTCCAGTAGATACTATTGGAGCATCAACATCTCCTGATGATCCAGATAATTCACATAGCAAACATGACATTGCGCGGCTCGGCGTACCTAATGGCTACTTTTGATCACGACTAAGCTCTAGCGCATCCTATAGTGCTCAAGCGCACCAACAGCTATAAAAGTTTTGCTTCAATTACAACTCTAATATCCATGTCTTTTTCCTTTGTATTGAATTCAAGATCTATTGAGTGCATTCAATTACATCTCTTGTATTATACTTTGATTCAGTGGCGGATCCAAGAATTTCATCTATAGGAGGCATGATTATTTTTAATTAATACAAAAAATAAAGTTGAACAAAAATATAACTAACGAAATAAGTGAATAAATTCAACAAAAATGTAATTATGTTCTAAAACATATAAATATAACTTATAATTTGTTTTGTCACGACTAGTGCTAATTCAATTGTCTTCGATGAATCTTCATACATTGGAATCGCTGTATAATTTTTTTATTACTGATAGTCTTAAATATGTTTTTCTCAGTGTAAGTAATCAGACAATCATTCATTCCTTGATCTCCCATTCAGTCGTTTAGAATGTGAAAAACCCTTAGCACGACTCCAAACAATTGTTTATCACAATTTATGCGGAATTAAACTATGAAATAATAAACAATTCAATCAACAAAATATCAAAAGCAATAAAGAAGCAAACACAGATATTTTGGTGACGAAAAGGAAACCAATTAGAAACCGATCTAATTGTAAAACCTCTCAAGAGAAAACCGAAATCACTATCAGAAAATTATCCAGAGATTACAGACACTAGGAACACTTACAACCATTTGCAAGACCTCGGCTCTGTAAGATCGACAAGCCTCCGACTCGTCTCCTTGCTCACAATCTTCTTCAACGTGATTCTCCTTTATCGGACCCTTCCAACAGGCTTCTCAATAACGCTCACAGTCAATTAACAAAAACCAAAACACTCCAAGAGAGAGAAAATAAACGCTCAATATCAAAGACTCTCTTGGCACACGACGGCAAATTCTAGATTCAGAATTCGTAACCTAAACAGATCTATAGAGATCTATTTATAACACCTAAAGACTTCTAGTCTCAATAGAACTCAAATACAATGTATTTTAGACCTAGAAGCTACGGGCCGTCCGGACGGTAAGTGGGCTCGTCCGGACGGGCTATAAAAAACACGGGGAACATGAGTTCATTAATGGGCCGTCCGGACGGTGCTAGGGCAAATGCACTTTCTCCTTTCTTTTCGCGCGGCGCGTTCGGTGGCGTCCGGACGGGCTGCGAACGGACTTCGAACGGATTGCGAACGGAGCACTCGGGTTTTAGTACTGGAGTTCTTAACTGCATCACATCCGGACGTCTATGAATCCCGTCCGAATGCTTGGCTCTTTTCTTTCCATTTTGCTCACGAACATTAGCCAATACTTCAAACTAACAAACTCCCCCTTTGGCAATTTCGGGAACAAAATCATCTCCCCCAACAAACTCCCCCTTTTTGTCACAAATTGACAAAATATTTCAAATTTCCTGAAACACTTAACAAAAAACATCAAGGCATATGTGGAAAGGAAACAAAAACAAAAAAATAAAAATAAAAAAAATAAAAAAATAAAATAAAATTCATGATTAACCGATGAAGAATTGCATGTTATAACACAAGATCATGAAGAACAGAAACTCCCCCTAAAAAAAATACCAAACAATCAACAAGAACCATTTAAAAAAAATTTCTCCCCTCAAAAGTCAAGAAAACACACAGATGCATACATCACAAACTCATGATTTCAAGCAATGAATATTCCAATTTATCAAAAAATTTAAAATATACATGAGAGCTATATAAAGCACTAACACTTTTGTTTAACCCAAGCAATGCCAAGAATTCCATTCAACCCATGCTTGTGTGTGTGTAAGCCAACCATTGAAATAAAACAAATTTATAAGTTGAGTAGGAGGTTTCACTACGATAAAGGTTTTAACAAGCAAATCAAATCAAAAGTCAAACCTTATCATACTAGGGCCTAGCCACTCTCATCCAATGCATTCCTCTTTTGAAACAAAGCAAGCTTGACACTGTGAATTTAATTCCTTTGGAATGTATTCTTTGAATATTTTATTTCACAATTTTTCTTCATGAGAAGGTGTCTTAAACATTTAATGCTTTGAGAAATGCAGAATTTATAAGCCCTAGGTTCAACTAGCGTATGGTCAATTTGATAGATACAACTAGTCAAAACCCTCATATAGTTACCTCACACAACTCATATTAAAAAACTCAATTTAAGCTTAAGTGTGCACAATAGTTTAAAGCATGAACAAAACATACAATTTAAGCTTAGCTTTAGGTAACCACAGAAAAAATGTCCATTGAAATAATATGACAACTCATGCATATTGAAAACTTTTTAAAACACAAGGAATTAAATCCATGGAAGAAACATGAGCACATAATGGACACTCAAGATGCATCAAACAAAAGAAGGAAGAAATAAAATAACCAAATTAGAATATTTTTGTCTTTTGAAATTTTTCAAAAATAAAATGCACACACAAAAAAAAAAATAAAAGACAAACTAAACAAAAAAAACAAAACATGCTCTAGGATATTCAAAATAAAACAAGACAATCAATCCTAGGCATGTGGGTGACTCACCTAATCTAAGGTGAGATCACCACCACTCCCCTCAAGGGTGAGTGGTAATTTCCTTCTTAACCCAAATTTTCTTCATTTTGGGAATGTATGTGACTCTTAGCCAAGTCATTTAAGCGGGTGATAACACCCTTCACCATGTTAAATAATTCATCATGACTATTTCTAAAACGAAGATAGTCTCTTTTTGACTCATGATTATTCAACTGAAAACATTTGTAATATGCCCAATCTTACCACAATGATGACATGTAGGAATGAACCTTTGAGTAGGTTGGTTCCTTGGCATGAACGCGTCTCGGTGTAGAACGAGACACATAGGAATCGATTAGAATTCCTTTACCTTTCTTACCTCTTGAAACCGGAGGAAGCATTTCCTTCTTCTTAGCCAAGTTTTCTTCTTTACACAGTTTCACAAAAATCAACTTTGAAGGAGAAACAACATTAGTAGAAGAAACAATGATTTATCAAAGCCTAATCCAGTTCTATCAAATGAATGTTTCGATTATGCAACATGTGATTAAGCTTTTCATTAGAGAACTTTTCAAATGATTTCTTGAATCATTAAGATCATTCTCTAAGGATTTCACTTTGGCAATTAAACTGTGATTTTCAGATTTCAAAGTGTCAAGAATAGCATGTGACCGGTTAAGGTACTAGATAGTTTATCCTTTTCAAGATTAACTTCTTTAAGTTTCGCAAGTGTTCCTTATTCAACTTCTTCACTTTTATGCATTCAAAATAGATGGTTATAAGCATTCTTGCAGATCACCCTCCTCTTGATTCATTATCACAAATACCACAATCACCATCTAGAGATTTGGACTCACTAACATCATCCGACTATCATAAGAAACCCCAAAAGCAACATAATTTGCAACATTTTCATCTTTTTTCTTCTTGGTCCGATTCATCACTTTGAGTCACATTAAAAGCCTTGTCTTTTGACTTGATCAAATTTCCACAATCAGCACGTATATGACCAACACCACCACACTCATAACACTTAACCTCACGACTAGGATTCATGAATTTTTTGACTCTACTTCTAGAATTTCCATTGTCTTAGAAATTTCTTAAACTTCCTAGCCATCATAGCCATTTGTTCATCATCTCAAACTCCTCATAAAAAAAAAATCTACAAATAGGTCTACCTTTAGTAGTCTTGATCTTAAGAGCTAGATTTTTGAATTTTGGCTTAGGTAGCAAGAGCTCAAAAGTCTAAGTGAACCTACAAGTTCCTCTACTCTCATGGTTTCTAGATCTTGGCTTTGTGTTATCGCAGCATCAAGAGGTATAAATCTAGAGGTAATGATCTCAAAATTTTCTTGACCATCTTAGCATCGGTCATTTTCTTTCCAAGATTAATGGTAGAGTTTCTAATGGTGCTAAGCTTAGAATAAAACTCATCAAAAGTCTCTTCCTCTTCCATCCTAATCTCTTCAAATTTTGATACTAACATCTGAATTTTAGAGGCTTTCACAATTTGAGATCCTTCATGGGTAATTTCCAAAGTTTCCCATGCTTCTTTAGCTATTACACATCAAGAAATTCTTCCAAATTCTTCATGGCACAAAGATGTATAGATGGCATGTAACGCTTTGTCATTCGAGAAGAAGCAATCTTTTCATCCTTTGAAAATTCAGCAATTGCCTTATTAGGATTAATCCATCCAGATTCAACAATATGCCAAACGTCCAATGGATTTGAGATATGCTTTCATGAATTTTCCAAAACGAATAATTGGATCCGTCAAAGACGAAGTGAGTTAGGTGCAACTGTAAGACATATTAGACGGAGTCTAGGATCACACTCAAGAAATTAATCACAGTGAACCGCCTCGATACCAATTGAAAAACCTTATGCAGATTCCAAACAATTGTTTATCACAATTTATGCGAATTAAACTATAAAACAATAAACAATTCAATCAACAAAATATCTAAATCAATAAAGAAGTAAACACAGATATTTTGGTTACGAAGAGGAAACCAATTAGAAACCGATCTAATTGTAAAACCTCTCGGTAGCCAAACCTGAAATCACTATCGAAAATTATCCAGATTACGTACACTAGGAACACTTACAACCCTTTGCAAGACCTTGGCTCAGAAGATCGACAAGCCTTCAACTCGCCTCCTTGCTCACAATCTTCTTCAACGTGATTCTCCTTTATGGACCTTCCGACGGGCTTCTCAATAACGCCACAATCAATTAACAAAAACCAAACACTCAAGAGAGAGAAATAACGCTCAATATCAAAGACTCTTTTAGCACACGACAGCAAATTCTAGATTCAGAATTTGTACCTAAACAGATCTCAGAGATTTATATACACCTAAAGACTTCTAGTCTCAATAGAACTCAAATACAATGTATTTTAGACCTAGAAACGGGTCGTCCGGACGGTAAGTGGGCTCGTCCGGACGGGCTATAAAAAACACGGGGAACATGAGTTCATTAATGGGCCGTCCGGACGGTAACATTGGCCATCCGGACGGTGCTAGGGCAAATGCACTTTCTCCTTTTTTTTCGCGTAGCGCGTTCGGTGGCGTCCGGACGGGCTGCAAACGGACTTCAAACGGACTGCGAACGGAGCACTCGGGTTTTAGTACTGGAGTTCTTAACTGCATCACGTCCGGACGTCTATGAATCCCGTCCGAATGCTTGGCTCTTTTCTTTCCATTTTGCTCACAAACATTAGTCAATACTTCAAACTAACAGAATGGAATTCTAACTCAATAGAATCGTTATTTTTCTTCACAATCTCAGATAATTACAAATTATATATTTATACGATTAAAATATGAAACAAAACTATATAAATTCATAAATAATTAAATATAAAAACAATTATCAAGAATAGGCAAAATTAATAGCAATGTAAATTTAATTACATATTCACAATTTTACATACCTCAATTTTTCGTTGAAGTTATTACTAAGAATAGCTAAATAGGCTGAATCATGATTCCTGAATAGCAAATTAGCAATATAAATATTAAAACAAATAAATTTAAAGAATAATTTAAATTTAATTACATATTTACATACTTAAATTTTTCTTTGAAGTTGAAAAGCGAAAGAAAATTGAGGCTTAGTTTTGTTGAGTTGAAAAATAAGGAAACTAAAAGCCTAGAAAAATAAAAATTTAATCACTTTTTTTTGTTACTTCTACGCTGGCGGCTGCTCAAAGCTCTTTTTTTTCTCTTTCTTTTTTCTTCTTAGGGTTTATTGGAGGGGGAAATTAGAATTACATATTTTTAAAGTTCCTTTTTATAGTTGAAAAGCTGGAAAGCCTTTTTTTTTTTCCTTTTTTTCTTACAGTTTACTACAATTGAAATTTGAATAACATATTTTTAATTTTTTTTTTTTAGTTGAAAAGTTGGCGGTAGCTTTTCAACTTAATGCCTTTTTATTTTTTTTCTTTACTGGCGGCAACATTTTGTCTTCATGCACTGCAGACTGTCCCCATGGACCCCATCCCCACTACCACTTTAAGTTTGAAGTTTTAATTAACAAAACGCATCGTTTGGAGTATGAAACTAAAACTGAAACTATTTATCATTTTCTTCCTTTATTCTTCTGACACTAAGAGTCTAAAATTGAGGTTTTTAAATTTTTTCAAATTTCAACTTATTAAATGGCATAATATGGCTTAAGCATGAGGATAGAGAGCAAAGTCATGGTTGAGAGAGGGCATAATAAGGGCAAAAATAAATTTTTACCATGGTAAAGAGGATTTTTAGGAATATGCCCACCATATGCTAGTTCTTCTTCTCTTCTATTATTTATAGTCTTCTTTTATAGTTAAATTTCTCTTAGTAATCTCTTCTACTTCAAGTTAATGTTGTAAACTTGAGTTTGATTAGGTTTGTAACACTTCTCATATATATACTCAATGAGAATGCAATGCAAAGTATTTCACTAAATTATATTCTCATAGAAATCTTTTATCATGTCATGGTACTTGTAGGCATACACCACAATCTTTTCCTACATGCTTCATCAATTTGCTTTCAATGGCAATTCTTTCATCTTCTTCTTTTACAATAACTTTTTTCCTACTTACTCTTTCCCAATTCAATTGAAAGCTTGAGGATCCAAACTATCTTGGTTGGACTACACAATTTCTCTATGAGGTTGTGTTTTTAGATTGTTGAAGAGGCTTGTAATTGGTGATACTTTATTGATTGGTTTGTTTGGTATTAGTCTATTTGTGGAACTTACCTGTAAATTTGATATTTTAATAGTTGTTCTGTTGGGTTGTTTGTAGTTAGTTCTATATTGAGATTTATGACCTTTGGAAATAACTCATTTTTCTTGAATTGTTATTATTGGGCATGTTTTCCCAAAATGTTGCCAATCTCTGGTTGGTACCTCTACCATCATAGTTCTAATGTGGTTCACTTATCCTACTTCTATTCGATCATGGTATTTCACTCAACCAAGTAATAGTAATTTAAATGGGTAATAGTACCGGATGTATGCCCCCATGGATCGAACATCCGCGACCTCGTGTGTTGGAGAAAAATAAAGAAGTGAAACGAAGTGGGACATCTGGCATGATGTTCCAAGATTAACAATATAAGGGGATTCAGATCCTCCTTGAGCAGCGCGTTCTCACTTTTCGCTAGCAACGTGCAGTTTCATATTCAGGGTTGAAGGTTCTCACTTTTATGCTGCAATGTGCAATTTCATATCCAGGTTTGGGGATTTTCTAGGGATTTTCTCTAATAATTTCCTGATGGGGATTTTCTCTGATCATATCCAGATTTTCACTTCCGATAAAGGATTGGATTACTTAAAAAAAAGGGACAGATTTGACATAAAACGTGCGTCTAAGCCTTGTTTACTAGTAGCAAGAGATTTTTTTTCTTTGCTTGGTACAGGTGCCTTGATGGTCCTACTGTACAAACCCCAACAGTACTGTACGAACTTACTACCCATGTAACACCCCCAGCCCGTTAAGGCTAGGTTTGTCACCTTTCTTCTTTTATAATAAAATCTTTGCAAAGATCCATAAGGTCTATCGATTACTTGATTTTCAAATAGTACGATAAATGTATAAAACATTTATCAAGAGCTTTATTACAAGCAATTTAGAAAACATAAACTTTAATCATGGAATATCATTTTATTACAATAATTGTCTTAAAAAGACTATGAAAATTTAATAATTGTCCCCGCCCATTCCGCCTCCTATTCCAAAGAAACTCTTTACCGAAAACAAGAAATAAAACTAATGAGCCCAAAGGGACCCAATAAGTAAAATCCACAACCATAAGTCCTTGTTCTTAGTTTTAAAACTATTTTCACAAATAAATATATAACTAACCATAATAATATATGTATTCAGGTTGCATCTCTGTAATATATACATACTATTACATCTAGTAATAATCAATAAAATCGTCATCATAAATCATTCTTGTAAATCATCATTATAAATCATCATCATTGTAAATCATCATCATATTGCATCATTATAAATCATTGTCATATTGAAAATCATCATAGTAAATCATTGATGCAAATATTTTGTCATTTTCTCATTTTAAGGCCCATGTACTATTACCCCTGTACAAGGGTTTGCGGTCCTGTGACCATGGCACTGAATCGTGGCCTCAGCCATGCCCGATCCAATTAACTCTTTACTTGGTGCACTCAACGGTCTGTTGATGGAATACCACAGATAGCTTAGTGGTTTTGCCTCCATCCAGTATCGCAGATTAACTCTCTCATTCTTTCTTTCTTGGGGAAAATACCTCTATACATGTGCCCTCATTTCATAAACATTCATAACATTTCTTATACTTTCATTGTACTTCTTTTGATGCATCTTAGGGCAACATGTATGAGGGTTTTATTATTATTTTATAATCATCATGTTCACAAAGAAATTCATCTTTCTCAATCTTTCATGCATGCCACATAACTTTATAATATGTAAAAAAAATACATAAACATTTACATTGTACATAAATTGCATGACATGATAACTTTAGAAGGGGTAGTGAATGTACTTACCTTTTAGACCAAGGCTTAAGTTTCCAAAAGAATTTAGCTACTCCAATTTGACTATCACCCACTACTTTATTTGAACTAATTTCTTAAGACCGCTTTCTCTCATGTTCTTCCTTTCTTACGGCGCTTTGTCTCGCCTTTCTTTCTTTTCGTAAACACTTCCGAAAAGAAGAAAGACCGAGTAGAAAGCGGAAGAAGGAAGAATATATAAGAAGAGAAGGGAGAGAGTGGTGAAATTTGTGAAGGAGAAGCCCTATTTATAGGAAAATTTTAAGATACTATTCTACCTTTCATTTACAATTCTACCCTCATTTTACTATTTCACCTACCCATACCATTACCTACCCATACTATTACTACCATACTATTACACCATACACCTACCAACATTACTATTTCATCTACCATTTACTATCACATTATTCAATAACTACCATTATCTAATTACCACCTCCATAATACCATAAACTCCTTAAAGAAAATAATTGAATAATGTTATCAAATAAATATATCAAAAATAAGACTATTAAAATCTGGGGCGCTACAATCTTCCCTCCTTATTGGAATTTCGTCCTCGAAATTTAAAGTTTCAATTATAACTCATCCTTGAATTCAGATTCTATAATAGACATCAATTATTCATCATAGCCTATATACCTTAAGAAAATAATGTTGTTTAACATAATCTCTTAGGTATTATCTGTATATTCCCTGTGCAATATGGTTGCACGCTTTATACCTTTGCATGCATCATCACATAATAAGAAATATAATTCTTTATACTACGTTATCATATATACTACAACCATAAATAAACTTATATCATAAACTTACACAAATAGATGTGGGTATTTGTTACGCATGCTTTCTTCCAGTTCCCATGAAACCTCTTCTACTGAGTGATTGTTCCATAAAACTTTCACCAATGAGATACTCTTGTTTCTAAGGACTTGATCCTTTCTATCTAAGATTCTCATCGGTGTCTCTTCATATGTCATATTGGGTTGAATCTGAAGAGACTCACATAATAATTATTGTTGTAGGCAAATTTTATCAACAGAAGATATTGGATCTAGCTTCCTTTAAAATCCAAAACAAACAATCGCAGCATGTCTTCCAAAGTTTGAATAATTTGTTCCATTTGCCTGTCAGTTTGAGGATGAAGTGGTGTGTTGAAAGTTATCCTTATATCCATTGCCTCTTATAAACTCCGTCAAAACTTGAGGTAAATTTTGTATCTCGATCTGACACAATGGATAAGGAACTCCATGTAGTGGTACGATTCCTAATATTTCAAGTTTTATGATAATTCCTACTTATCCTCAATTATTATTGAAAGCTTATCTCCAAATATTTTCCAGAAATTGTTCCCTTGTGCGCCTCATGTCTTAACTTTCTTAATAAGTCCTAAACATCTGGATAACAATTATCAGCTCACTATTTCATATATCAAAATATCATCTTCTTCTTTGTAAGATCACAACAGTTTCCTTGATCTGAATTAATTGTTCTTATCAAAGAGTGTAGAAAAATCATCTCTCTATATTTCCTTTAGTAACCCCATATTCCAAATCATAGAAAATATTAATAAAATGCATTAATTAATCATCTACATTATCATCGTAAATCTGCAAAAGTGAATAGCCTCAATGTTCTACAATTTATATCTCCAAAAATTTCATTACATCAATATACCTCAAAAGTAACATCATAAACCACTTCTCTAAATATACAATCATGTCCATTTCTTGTCTCAAATCTTGTGTTGGTACCAAGATATTAATGAAAACTTTTACATTACATCTTTAATCATAACTTGCCAAAAGAAATTCATAACGATCATTCGACGAATCGAAAATACACTATTTTATAAGAGTAAGATTTCTCATTCACTATTAACGGACTCATGTGCGTCTTGATGAGTTGCAAAATGGATAATTGATAAAAGATCTAAGCATGGGTAAGTTTCTAAGCTAGAAGGCCCAAAACACTTAGATTATAAAATCTTTCTCGAGGTTTACGCCAATAGAGAAGGAAGAGAAAGAAGTATTATTAGTCGCTATCATAAGTGCATGGTGAACAACTCAAGACATGATATGTATGCACCTTCTCCCTACCACTTGCATACATACCAAGTGTCTCTCTCCTCTGTAGGGGTTTGCCAAAGAGAAAGCTATTAGTCTGAAAGCATGATCAATGATAATCTTGCTTCCTCAGGACATGATCAACGATAATCTTGCTTCAATGGTTTAGTATAGAAAGTATAGAAGGTTGGGTTTCATGAATCAATTTGTGATGTTGCATTTCTATAAGTGAGAAGAAACTCAAACTCGAAGAAAATTTGAGTTATGAGAAAATATTACAGGAAAACATGAAAAAAATTTGATCAGAAGGCTTGCGTTCCAATAACGAAGAGGCATGAATTTATAGGACAGGCTCTGGGAGACAGACAAGCGCGCGTGGTGCGCGTTGGCATGATGATTCATTCGACCGCTCACGTGTGGATTTCAAAGTCATTGATTGAACAGTAAGTTTGACAACCGAGCGTTGCAAAAGTCAAGAGTGTTGTCAGCCGTCATTATGAGGGAAACAAGATCCGAAAATTTCGAAAACTTTTGACTCTAACCAATCGTCACGAGGTCTTTTGTCGTTTGTTGTTTCTGTAGCTTTAATTGAAGTGAAAATTTTCCTTTAAAAGCTAGAAATCTGCTTGAGAAGCTTAGTGATCCGTCCTCCTTATACGCCTCTCGACACTTGTTCCTAAAACTTCATCTCTCCCAACTCCTTTGTATTCTCAAATATTTTCCTTACCCTAAATATGGTAACCTCATCTCCATCATTAATCTCGACTTAAACTTAGCTCTTACAGCCCAATCTAATGTTATGCCCCGATTAATGCGGCTTGGCGTGCCCGATGCCCACCTGTACGCTATATGCCCTAACCTATCACTCACTTTTGACAATCGTCCTATCACACTTCATGATTCTCGTCTATTACATGATTCTACCGCGTGCGTAGCTAAAGGTTTGTACTACCACGTGACCGAGCACTATTGATTGATAAATCGATCTCACGCGTTAATGATTCGTTGGCGTTCGATTATTGGTCTTATTTCAACCTCTGATTTGGCACGTCGTCTTCTTGTTCGAAATGAAGAGATGAAGTCCTTGAGAAATCAAACTAGTGTATTACAACGATTGCTCAAATACTACAAGCAAAAGCACATGGAATTGAAACAGGAAAATACTCAGCTAAAAAAGTTGGTATTATCATATGCTGATGACTTGGGACCAAAGATACAAGAAATGGAGAATGATACCAAGCGCCTCCATCAAGAGTACAAAAAACTCCAAGTCGATGTCCATAAATATCACGCATCTCTCCGTCCAAGCTCTAGCCAGGTACTTTATTTGAACTGGTGCTTCCTTTTGATAACTCCACTATACGTACTATTTATGATTCTACTCATACTAAGCTTTCTTTGTGCAGAAGTAATCTCTTGGAATAGCACATCTGCTCACCCTTACGACCAGTCTCTTATGCAAACATTTTTTTTTTATTCATTATTAATGAACATTTTGTACATAATATATAAGGAGTTTCATCTCCAAACATTCTCTTTATGATTTTGATTCATTCCATAATCGTAGTAGCTTCATGCATACTCTCTATTCATCATGTTAATCATACTGATAAATAACATTTCAACAAGGCATCAAAGTACACAATCATATATCTAAAAATGCCATGAACATATGTCCTTAATATCATGAGGAGTTTGCACTCCGAACATTTCATTCTATAGTCATTATGTACTTGTTCAAATTACTCATAATATCTTATAATCATCCCGTCATCATAATGACTTCTTTTAAACAACAATCTGCTTAACACATCAACCATATCAATAGATTTCCTATCATTTAATGGGACCTTTAAGCATGTACCAACACATGATGTCATCCTTTAAAATACCTCAATATCATCACACATATATTTTGTAAGGAGATTTAGATCATATTACTATATATACCTTTGTCCAATTGTTTCCTCCATACTTCAAATTACCTCAAGGATAAGAATCAATCATTATCACTTAGTGAAAGAAAATTATATTAAGAGCCTTGGCATATAACAAAATGCTCATAATATCATATCTACTAACGCCTCAAAATTTAAATATATTCACAACCTAGGAACACCAATTCATCTTCAAAACTTGAAACGTCACCTCAATATAGTTTAGCTCAAGTATAGAAACTTATCACCTCAATTCTAGGAATCACCTCCAAGATATCATGAATTATACCTTAAAGTCTTCACAATCATCTGAAATTATCGAAATCCTTAAGTCATAATTGAAATTATCAAAATATCTTATAGATTCTAGGGTATCCCTCATTTTGTTTATCCATACAATACTTAGGTATTCACTTCATGTCACTACGAAATCCTTATTCACCAATCCATATATTACAATCTAGATCACAATGTCATTAATATTTATCAATCAAACCTTAACCATGATAAAACTTATTTAAACTCTTATATCACCAATTTACTTTACAAGAATCATTTCACAACTTACATCCCTAGATCATTGTGTCACCAAGTCATTTACACAACTCACTTTCATAACCTAAAATCCACAAAATTACTTTGTCACCAAGTTGATTACGCCAATCATCTCACCACCTAAATTCATAATACGATTTTTTTTTTTTAACACTCATAATCAGTAATCTCTAAATCCTCTAGACATCTCACAATATACTTTTACCGACCAATACTCCAAAAATTGTTGCCATTCCAAATAGGTAGGTACTATAGATAAAATTGTCTGTCATTCTTGAAATTTCATATCCATCATCAACCTAACCATAATATTAAAATTCTCTATACTACTCACACTAACTTGATTGTAACCCTTTATCATAACAAAATTAACCATTAGAAAAATGTTCATGTATCATCTAATAAATACATACTCTACTTGGCTTCCCATTATCCCCAAATTTAATGATAAGTATATATATATTTTGAAAAGTCTGCGAGAACCTTATAACCTTTGCTCGATACCAAAATTGTAACACCCCCAAATTAAGGCTAGGTTTGTCACCTTTCTTCTTTTACAATAAAATCTTTGCAAAGATCCATAAGGTCTATCAGAGTACTTGATTTTTCAAAGAGTACGATAAATGTATAAAACATTTATCAAGAGCTTTTATTACAAGCGAATTTAGAAAACATAAACTTTAATTGCGGAATATCATAATATTACAATAACTAAATTGAAAAGGACTATGAAAATTTAATAGTTATCCCTGCCCCATTCCGGCCTCCTATTCCAGCATACTCTCTACCTGAAAACAAGAAATAAAACTGAATGAGCCCAAAGGGGGCCCAGCAAGTAAAATCCACAACCATAAATAGTTTTACTCCTTGTTCTCAGTTTTCGAAAACTGTTTTCGTAAATAAATAATATATCATCTAGTAATAATAATCGTCATAAATCATTCTTGTAAAACATCGTCATAAATCATCATTGTAAAACATCGTCATAAATCATCATTATAAATCGTCGTCATAAATCATCATTATAAATCATCTTTGTAAATCATTGATGCAATTATCTTGTCATTTCTTCATTTTAAGGCCCATGTACACTATTACCCCTGTGTACGAGGGTTGCGGGTCCTTGTGACCATGGCACTGAACTGTGGCCTCAGCCATGCCCGACCGTCAATTAACTCTTTTTCTTGGTGCACTCAACGGTCTGTTGATGGAATACCACCGTCGGTATAGCCTTCTTCAGTGGTTTCGCCTCCATCCGAGTATCGGTACCGAACTCCTCTCATTCTTTCTTTCTTGGGGCCAAAATACTCCTCTATACATGTGCCCTCATTTCATAAACATTCATAACATTTCTTATACTTCTCATTGTACTTCTTTTGATGCATCTTAGGGCAACATGTATGAGGGTTTTATTATCATTTTATAATCATCATGTTCACAAAGAAATTCATCTTTCTCAATCTTTCATGCATGCCACATAACTTTATAATATGTAAATAAAATACATAAACATTTACAGTTGTACATAAATTGCATGACATGATAACTTTAGAAGGGTAGTGAATGTACTTACCTTTAGACCTAAGGCTTAAGTTTCCAAAGAATCTAGCTGCTCCAATCGACTATCACCCACTACTTTATTTGAACTAATTTCTTAAGACCGCTTTCTCTCTCATGTTCTTCCTTTCTTGCGCGCCTTGCTGCCTTTCTCTCTCTTTTCGTAAACACTTCCGAAAGAAGAAAGACCGAGTAGAAAGCGGAAGAAGGAAGAATATATAAGAAGAGAAGGAGAGAGTGGTGAATTTGTGAAGGGAGAAGCCCTATTTATAGGAAAATTTTAAGATACTATTCTACCTTTCATTTACAATTCTACCCTCATTTTACTATTTCACCTACCCATACCATTACACCTACCCATACTATTACACCTACCCAACATTACTATTTCATCTACCATTTACTATCACATTATTCAATAACTACCATTATCTAATTACCACCCTCCATAATACCATAAACTCCTTAAAGAAAATAATTGAATAATGTTATCAAATAAATATATCAAAAATAAGACTATTAAAATTTGGGGCACTACAACTCACAATATGTACCACCCATAGGTCTAACTCATGCATGCTCCCTTGTACTAGGAGTATAGGGCACACTTTCCCACCTGCAACAATGAGCCCATTACCAGGCAAGGTCAAACCAGTACAACCGCCAGGTCAATCATTTAAAGAAGAAGGACATCCATTGTTAGATGAAAGCTATCGGCCATCCCCTACAAGATATTTCACTGTACACACGTTTGCTAGTTATACTGTAGTCATATATATATATATATGAGGCCTTCACTACTAATAAAAAGGGAAGAATAATTTTTCCAACAAACTGGACTCTGAGAATATTTTTCTTATTTCTCTTTCAAATCCAAATGAGTAACCCCACATTCATCCTAGCATTATTTCAATTCCAATTTCCTAAGGTGATCGGAAACTGTGTTAACAAGCAGCTTAAAACATTATATTCCTAGAGCAATTCTTAGAGAAGATGCATGGATACCATGCCCATAGTAAAATATTTTTCTAAACAACTAAAAATTGATATATTGTGCCCGTGACTTACTTTAGTTCCAAATTTACAATGATTCAATTATTTTTAGCGATCACTCGCTTTCATATTTCATTCAATTTCTGTTTAAAACTAGGCATATTCACTAATTTGAATAATGCAATTCTTGAAGCCCATTAACATTTATAATCAATTTTTAATTAAGACCTCCAAATCTCAAACACATCCATATACAAAATTAATACCCATAAACAGATTTTTATTTGTTCACGTATTACTCTTTAGATCGATAATAACATAATGTAAATTATAGACCCTTAAAGCCGCAACATGAGAATCAGATCAAGACCAGCGAAATAATGTCCTTAAATTAATAAACCTAGCATTCCGAAATAGAAAACCTGTTTTATTTCATTTTATTGATGAATAAGTGATTTTATTACCAAGCAATCCAATCAACAAAATATCACCAATTGTAAGCCTCTCCAATAGGTTGAAAACATGACCTTACAGAGGTCTATACAACCAAAAACAAAAATTAGCAAAACACCAGTTTGCAAAAGAAAAACAGACAGCAACCACAAAACCAAACTACATCACCAAAAGACCTTTCCAAAGGCCTTAAACCTTAATATATAACTAATTACAAACAACCCAACATAACAACTATTAAAACAGCAAATCTACAGGTAAGTTTCACAAAGAGACTAATACCAAACAAACCAATCAACAAAGTATCACCAAATATAAGCCTCTCCAACAGGCTGAGAACACAACCTCACAGAGCATTTGTGTAGTCCAACCAAGGTAGTTTGGACCCTCAAGCTTTCCATTGAATTGGGAAAAAGTAAGTGGGGAAAAAGTTGTTGCAGAAGAAGAAGAAGAAGAAGAAGGAATTGCCATTGCGAGCAAATTGGTGAAGCACGTAGAAAAAGATTGTAGTGTATGCCTACAAGTGTTCTGATACCATAAAAGAATTCTATAAGAATGTAATTTGGCGAAATACTTTGCATTGCATTCTCATTGAGTATATATATAAGAGAAGTGTTACAAACTTAATCAAACTCAAGTTTACAACATTAACTTAAATTAGAAGAGATTAATCAGAGAAATTTAACAATACAAGAAGACTATAGATAATAGAAGAGAAGGAGAACTAGTCAAAATATAATACAAGAGATGTAATTGAATGCACTCAATATATGCTTGCATACAACACAAAGGAGAATGACATGGATATCAGAGTTGTAACTGAAGCAGAACTCTTATAGCCATTGGTGCATGCGACCTTGTGTATGAGAAAAATAAAGAAGTGAAACAGAGTAGGACATCTAGCATGATGTGCCAAGATTAACAATATGAGGGGATCCGGATCCTTCTCAAGCAACGCGTTCTCACTTTTTGCTTGCAACGTGCAGTTTAATATCTAGGGTTGAGAGTTCTCACTTTGTGCATACAATGTGTAATTTCATATCCAAGGTTGGGGATTTTCTAGGGATTTTCTTTGATCATATCCTAATGGGGATTTTTTTTTATCATATCCAAATTTTCTCTTCCGGTAAAGAATTGGATTACTTAAAAAAAAATGGAGGATGGATTTGACATAAAGGCCTAGTTTGTTAAACAACCAGCACACTCCCCAAAGCATTTAAGCACTGTAGCTAAAAGCACAAAAGGCCATGAACAATGCAAATCTGCCATGAACAGTGCTACTTGGGGGAATGTGAGGGAGTTTAACAAACCCCCCTAAAATGTGTATCCAAGCCTTGTTTACTAGTAGCAAGAGATTTTTTTTTCTTTGCTTGGTACACGTGCATTGAGGGTCCCACAGTACAAGCCCCAACAGTATTGTATGGACTCACTACTCACAATACGTATCACCTGTATGTCTAACTCAGGCATGCTCCCCTTGTACTATGAGTATGGGGCACACTTCCCCACCAGTAACAATGAACCCATAGCCGGACAAGGTCACACCAGTAAATCCGTCACGTCAATCGTGCAAAGAAAAAGAAGGCCTCTTGAAAGATATCGGCCATCCTCCACAAGATATTTCACTATACACACGTTTGCCAGTTATATTATAGTCATATATAGATATATATGAGGCCTTCACTACTAATAAAAGGGAAGAATAATTTTTCCAACAAATTAGATTCCGCGAATACATTTCTTATCTTTCTTCCAAATCGAAATAATAACCCCACATTCCTTCTAACATTATTTTAATCCCAATTTCCCAAGGTAACCGGAAACTGTGTTAACAAGCAGCTTAAAACATTATTTAGAGAAAAAAAATATTTTACACAAACAAATACAACCATCCATTTAAAAAAAAATAGAGATCAAATTAAATTACATTATTAGAGTAATTCTTAGAGTAGATACGTGGATACCATACCCTTACTAAAATATTTTTTTAAACAAGTTAAACTTGATATATTGAGCCCATGGCTTACTTTAGTTCCAAATTTACAATGATTCAATTATTTTTAGCGATCACTCGCTTTTATATTTCATTCAATATCTGTTTAAAACTGGGCATATTCACTAATTTGAATAATGCAATTCTCGAATTCTATTAGCATCTATAATCGATTTTTAATTAAGTAATTGTACCTCCAAATCTCAAACACATCCATATACAAAATTAATACCTATAAATAGATTTTTATTTATTTACGTATTACTCTTTAGATCGATAATAATATAATGTAATTTATAGACTCTTAAAAGCCACAACATAAGAATCATATCCATACCAGCGAAAGAATGTCCTTAAATTCATAAACCTAGCA
Organism: Carpinus viminea; assembly: GCA_013348765.1. NCBI lineage: Eukaryota > Viridiplantae > Streptophyta > Magnoliopsida > Fagales > Betulaceae > Carpinus > Carpinus viminea. The sequence continues at coordinate 11,933,263 of CP054671.1, forward strand.
TTCCGAGCAAGAAAACTTTTTTTTATTTTATTTTATTGATGAATAAGTGATTTTATCACCAAACAATCCAATCAACAAAGTATCACCAATTACAAGTCTCTCAAACATGCTGAAAACACGACCTCATAGTGGCCTATACAACCAAAAACAAAAATTTAGAAAAACATCAGTTTGCAGAAGAAAAACAAGCAATAACCACAAAACCAAATTATATCACCAAAAGATCTTTCCATAGGCCTTAAACCTCAATATATAGCTAACTACAAACAACACAACATAACAACTATTAAAACAACAAATCTACAGGTAAGTTCCACAAAGAGACTAATACCAAACAAACCAATCAATAAAGTATCACCAAGTACAAGCCTCTCCAACAAGCTGAAAACACAACCTCATAGAGAAATTGTGTAGTCCAACCAAGGTAGTTTGGACCCTCAAGCTTTCTATTGAATTGAGAAAGTGTAAGTGGGGAAAAAGTTATTGTAGAAGAAGAAGATGAAGGAATTGTCATTACGGGCAAATTGGTGAAGCAAGTAGAAAAAGATTGTAGCTACAAGTACTTTGATACCATAAAAGAATTCTATAAGAATATAATTTGGCAAAATACTTTGCATTGCATTCTTAATGAGTATATATAAGAGAAGTGTTACAAACCTAATCAAACTCAAGTTTACAACATTAACTTGAAGTAAAAGAGATTACTAAGAGAAGTTTAACTATACAAGAAGGCTATGAATAATATAAGAGAATGAGAACTAATCAGAGTATAATACAATATATGTAATTAAATACACTTAATATATGCTTGCATTCAACATAAAGGAGAAAGACACAGATATCAAAGTTGTAACTGAAGCAGAACTCTTATAACCGTTGGTGCGCGCGACCTAGTGTGTAGGAGAAAAATATAGTAGTGAAATGGAGTGGACATCTGGCATGATGTGCCAAGATGAACAATATAAGAGTATCCGGATCCTTCTCAAGCAACACATTCTCACTTTTTGCCCGCAATGTACAGTTTCATTTCTAAGGTTGAAGGTTCTCACTTTATGCTTACAATGTGCAATTTCATATCCAGGGTTGGGAATTTTCTAGGGATTTACTTTGATCATATACCAATGGAGATTTTCTCTGATCATATCGAGTTTTCTCTTTCGATAAAGGATTAGATTACTTAAAATTAAAAAAGAAAAGTAAAATGAATGATGGATTTGACATAAAACGTGCGTCCAAGCCTTGTTACTAGTAGCAAGAGATATTTTTTCTTTCCTTGGTACACGTGCCTTGAGGGTCCCACAGTACAAATCCCAACAGTACTATATAAACTTACTACTCATTGTACGTACCACCCGTAGGTCTAACTTAGGCATGCTCCTCTTGTATTGGGAGTATGGGCTACACTCCCTACCTGCAACAATTAGCCCATAACTGGGCAAGGTCACACTAGTACAACCGCCAGGTCAATCGTGCAAAGAAGAAGAAGGGTCACCATTGTCAGATGAAAAATGTCGGCTATCTCCTACAAGATATTTCATTGTACACACGTTTACCAGTTATACCGTAGTCATATATATACAAATATATATATATATATGAGGCCTTCACTGCTAATAAAAGGGAAGAATAATTTTTCCAGCAAACTGGACTCTGCGAACACTTTTCTTATCTTTCTTTCGAATCCAAATAGTTACCTCACATTCTTCCTAACATTATTTCAATCCTAATTTCCTAAGGTGGCCGGAAACTGTATTAACAAGCAGTTTAAAACATTATTTAGAGAAAAAAATATATATATATTTTACATAAACAAATACAAACAACCATTTTGAAAAAAATAGAGATCAAATTAAATTACAGTCTTAGAATAATTTTTAGAGTAGATACATGGATACCATGCCCTTAACCAAATATTTTTTTAAACAAGTTAAACTGGATATATTGTGCCCGTGGCTTACTTTAATTCTAATTTTCCAATGATTCAATTGTTTTTAATGATCACTCGCTTTCATATTTCATTCAATCTTTGTTTAAAACAGGGCATATTCACTATTTTGAATAATACAAATCTCGAAACCCAATTAACATCTATAATCGATTTTTAATTAAGTAATTGTACCTCCAAATCTCAAAGACATCCATATACAAAATTAACACTCATAAGCATATTTTTATATGTTCACGTATTACTCTTTAGATCGATAATAACATAATGTAATTTATAGACCCTTAAAGCCGCAACATGAGAATCAAATCCAGATCTGTGAAAGAATGTCCTTAAATTGATAAACCTAACATTCCGTGCAAGAAAACCTTTGTTATTTTATTTTATTGATGAATAAGTAATTTTATTATCAAACAATCCAATCAACAAAGTATCACCAATTAGAAAATACAACCTCATAGAGGCCTATACAACCAAAAACAAAAAATCTAGAAAAACATTAGTTTGCAAAAGAAAAACAGACAGCAACCACAAAACCAAATTACATCACAAAAAGACCTTTCCAAATGCCTTAAACCTCAATATATAACTAACTACAAACAACCAAATATAACAACTATTAAAACAGCAAATCTATAGGTATGTTCCACAAGGAGACTAATACCAAACAAGCCAATCAACAAAGTATCACCAAGTACAAGCCTTTTCAATAAGTTGAAAACACAACCTCACAAAGAAATTGTGTAGTCCAACCAAGGTAGTTTGGACCTTCAAGCTTTCCATTGAATTGGGAAAGAGTAAGTGGGAAAAAGTTGTTGTAGATGAAGATGGAGGAATTGCCATTGCGAGCAAATTGGTGAAGTCGGTAGAAAAAGATTGTAGTGTATGCCTACAAGTTCTCTGATACCATAAAACAATTCTATAAGAATATGATTTGTCAAAATACTTTGCATTGCATTCTCATTGGGTATATATAAAAGAAGTGTTACAAACCTAATCAAACTCAAGTTTACAACATTAACTTAAAGTAAAAGAAATTACTAAGAGGAGTTTAACTATACAAGAAAACTATAGATAATAGAAGAGAATGAGAACTAGTCAGAGTATGATACAAGAGATGTAATTGAATGCACTCAATATATGCTTACATTCTACACAAAGGAGAAAGATGTGGATATCAGAGTTGTAACTGAAGCAGAACTCTTATAGACGTTGGTGCGTGCGACCTTGTATGTAGAAGAAAAATAAGGAAGTGAAATGGAGTCGGATATCTGGCATGATGTGCCAAGATTAACAACATGAGGGGTCTAGATCTTCCTAGGGGTGTAAAGGCGGGCGGTTATTTAACCGCCCGCCAACCGCTAACCACTATAACCGCTAACCGTTTAACCGCTTAACCGCTAACCGTCTTAACCGTTAACCGCTAACCGTCTTAACCGTCTAGCGGTTAGCGGTTAGCGGTTATTAGGTTTAATAACCGTAACCGCTAACCGCTAACCGCTTTTTATATAATATATTTTAGTAATTATAATTATAATAATATTTATACACATAACTTAATCAATTGATCATTAATGATTAAATCACATGATCAATTGATTATTAAATCATTTGATTATATAATAATAAATTTTATATATATATAATATGACTCATAAGTCATAAGTCTACAAGTTAATCATATGATTCATATTATTCATGTATAATGATAGTATGATACTTACAATTAAATTAAACAATATGTTACCTATAACCACAATTGAATCAAAGTATTATTAAATACTTTATACTTAGAAAACATATATCACATTATCTTAGATTCTTAGATTTAAGATAATTTTATTATATTAATATGATTTGTGATTTGTGAGATAATATGATCATTTAATTTAAGTATGAGTGTATGACCATTAGTTCATTAGGAATTTACGACTTAGGAGTTTGAGCATTATCATTAGATAATAAGTTCAATTCCCAAAAAATGAAAAAAAACTAGTAAATATGATAATAATTTAAATCATTAATCATATGATCTAATTTAATGAGATCATATGATTATATAATATCAAAGACATAAGTTTGTAATTGAATAAAATATTTTGAAACTATATATATTTATATCTTCTAGCATTTATTTATTTAATTTTTCATATATATATATTGTCTATTTTATATTAATAATAATAAGAATGAATTTCACATCAAAACGACGCTTTTTGAGAAAAACGCATTAAGGGTTAGGTAGGAATTTTTATCTTATTCTCTCTCCTTCCCTATCTCACTCAGTCTCTCTCTGCTGACTTCTACCTTCTCTCTCACCTCTTTCTCTTGACTCTCTCTATCTTGCTTTTTAATGTTTTATTTGTATTATTTAATGTTTTATTTGAACTTTTTTTTTTTTTTTTTTATCTATGCTATGTTGACCTTTTTTTATATGTTTTATCGAACTTTTTTTATATTTTTGGGTTAAATGCCTTTCCAATACCTGTGCTTTGAGGCAAAATCAAATAGCCACCTTGATTTTAAAAAATATCACAAATAGTACATGTGGTTATCAAATAAACCCACTTGGTACTTCTATTAGGATTCCGTTGGTTTTTTTAACGGAATGCCATGTCACTCTTACACATGGTGTGGTACTTGTGGTTTCAAGGCGCCACGTGGCGTGGTACCTGAGTTTTTGGATGCCATGTCAGATTAAATAATATTAAAATTATGTAAAAAAAAAATTAAAAGAACCTATGTACTTCTTAAAAAAGAAAAATCTGTTGTCCTCTCCATTCTCCTCTCCCCCAACCACTTAGGTTTTTGTAAACCCAAATCTATTTTTGCAAATGAACCTTATCAAAACAAATTGTAAAAACAATGGGAAACAGACTTACCTCAGATGAAGGGTAATGGGGGAAAATATTTTCTTTGAGGAAGGGTGACGTGGTATTTGGGTCTAAAACGAGGGCTTTCGTAGAGCTTCGATTGAAGAGGATTTCCTTTCTGCTTTATAGTTCGGAGTCGATGATGCCTCAGACATACCCTTAGCCTTCAAATAAGAACTGAAAAACCCTAAACAGATAAAATATCACAGTTTATGCGGAATTAACGGATATTTAATCTAAGCAAGCAATCACCAAAATAAGAACAATCAAACACACAGGATTTTGGTGACGGAAGAGAAACCAATTAGAAACCGATCTAATTGTAAACCTCTCAGCCAAACCAGAAATCACTATCGAAAATTATCCGTAGATTACAGACACTAGGAACACTTACAACCCTTTGCAAGACCTCGGCTCAGAAGATCGACAAGCCTCCAACTCGCCTCCTTGCTCACAATCTTCTTCAACGTGATTCTCCTTTGGACCCTTCCGATAGACTTCTCAATTTACGCCACAAACAAACTAAAAAGATCCTCTAAGAGGAACAATAAGGCTCACAATATTTCTCTCTTTAATTACAGCCTCACTAACTCTCTGGGTGAAAACTGCACTTAACATTCTATAGAGGTATTTATAATATAGCCCCACAAAACCTAAACCTAGGACACACATTAGAATCCAAATAAAACTTTACAGGTAGGTAGCGTCCGGACGGAAGATTGGCCGTTCGAACGGTCACTTGAATATACATGGAAAATGGGCTTTGTGAATGTCCGTTGGACGGTCATATGGGCGTTCGGACGGTCACTATGAATATACATGGAAAATGGGCAGCGGTGTCCGTCGGACGGTCATATGGTCGTCGGACGGTATTCGATGTGGAAATTTCTAGGTTTCCATCGCTTTACGTCATTCTTCAATCTTATGCCGCGTCAAGGCGTCCGAACGGGATGGATGCAGTATTGAAGTACTTGATTGCATCCCGTCCGAGCGGCAATGAATCCCGTCCGAACGCTTGGCTCTTTTCTTTTCATTTTGATCACGAAACTTAGCCAATACTTCAAACTAACAAACTCCCCTTTGGCAATTTAGAACAAAATCATTTCCCCAATAAACTCCCCTTTTGTCACAAATTGACAAAAGGTAACATATTTCTGAAACACTTAACAAAGCGCATCAAGGCACATGTGGAACAACAAAAAATAAACTCAACTCATGAATAAAAATGCAAAGAGATAATGCATAATCATGAACAATAGAAACTCCCCTCAATATGTGACTCAAAAATCAACAAAAGCTGGAAATCAAACCATGTTTCTCCCCTCAAAAGTCAAATGAACACACATGATACACCCATAAAAATCTCATGAAAATTCAGCAATGAATAACCCAAGCATGCTCCAAATATACAAAATATACATGAGACTTGAAGTGACAACAGACATTGAAATTTGTTTAACTCAAGCGAATAAAATGTTTCATCAACCCATGCTTGTGTGTAGTGTGTGTGAGCCATCAAAAACTTGGAGTTTCACCACCATGAGGTTTTGACAAGTATCTCGATCAAAAGTCAAACCTTATCATACTAGGGCCTAGCCACTCTCATCCTATACATTTCTCATTGTAAAACAATTTGCACAAGTTTGACACGGTGAAATAAATTCCTTTTGGAATGTGATCTTTTGATTCATTTGTTTCACTATTTTGTTTCTTTTCTCTATGAGAAAGTGTCCTTAAACATGTAGTGCTTATCACAACCGAGAAAGTAGGAAATTTTTAAGCCCTAGGTTCAACTAGCAAATGGTCAATTTGAAACAAATACTAGTCAAAAACCTCATATGGTTACCCAAAAAAATAAGCTTAAATGTGCACAAAAAATTAAGCATAGGCAAAAGCGCATTAGAGTAAACTAACCACAATAACAAGTCCATTTAACAAAAGTTCATCTCATGCATACTAAGAACATTCAAGACGCAAGGAATTAAATCACAAAGGCAACATGAGAATTTAATGGACAATCTAGGTGCATAAGACAAAAGAAGAAGAACAACTAACTAAACATATTTTTGTCTTTTTGAAAAATTTTAACAACAAAAAAATGCACAACAAAAAATTAAACAAAACAAAAAAGATATAACATGCTCTAGGAATCTCAAGGATAAGCAGGAAAAACAATCCTAGGCATGTTATTGGCTCACCTAAAATAAGGTGAGTTCATTACCACTCCCCTCAATGGGTGAATGGTATCATCCTTCCTAACCCACACTTGAGTGATCTTAGGTCTAGGTTTATGAATTTTTTCAAACAGGTCTAACCTAGATAGCACTCCTTTCATCATTGTGACCAAACCCTCACAATCTATCCTAGATACAGAATTTTATTCTTCTGCACATGAGTTTTCAAATTAAAAGCAGTGAGGTCGAATGTGACCCACTTTTCCACAATGATGGCATGTAGGGACAAATCTTTGAGCAACTCTAGGCCTAGGGTAAGATGCATGAGATACAAGAGTTTTCTTACCTTTCTTACCTTGTTGAGTGAACAGCTAGCTTTTCTTGACTGAAGATTTTCTACTTCAAGCTGGTTTAACAAACACAATCTTTGAAGCGAGAGGTATGGTTAGAAGAACAAGAAGCGCTTTATCAAATCCTAAACCGGATCTATCACTAGAGCGCTTACGAGCATGCAACATTTGATTAAGCTTTTCACTAGAGAAAGTACTCAAGTGATTTCTAGTTTCAATCGGATCATTTTGGAGGATTTATTCTTAGCAATTAACACATGATTTTCAGATTTTAGAGAATTGCAAACAGCATGTGAATCACTCAATTCTTTCGACAAATTATCCCTTTCAAGTTCAAGATTCTTGACATCCTTAACAAGTTTTAGGTTAGAATTTCTAATTGTAGAAAATTTTCCTCAAATTGTCAAAGGAGTTTTGAAGATCACTAACCCTATTTGATTCATTATCGAGCGGACTTATCATCGATTGATTAGAATCATCAGAATCATAGGAAATCCCAAAAGCTACATAATTAGGGAATCATCGAACCTCCTCATCGATTGTCACTCATGGTAATATTGAAAGCCTTTTTATCCTTTGGTTTATTACTCATGAGGTTAGCACAATCCTTGCGCAAATGACCATAACGAGCACTCATAACATTTTGGACCACGTGGGTCTCTTTCATTTCTATCCTTGTAACTCTCTTCTAGCTTTTCAAGTCTCTTGGGAAATCGATGCCTATACTTATGGTACTTGTCTAGCTGCCAATGCTATTTTCTCATCGTCTGGTTCCTCATCAGATGACTCATCAGAGTTCTTTCTAAGAGTTCTAAGGGCAAGATCCTTATGATTCCTAGGTTTAGACAAAGAAAACTCATAAGTTTGTAAGGCACCAACTAACTCTTCTATCCTCAAGGTCTCCAAATCGGTGCATGACTCAATGGTCATTACCTTCATTTTGAATCTATCCGGGAGTGATCTCATAACCTTTCTCACAATCTTAGTGTCGAAACTTTCTTTCCTAGATTTATCATGGAGTTTCTAATTTCACTAAGTTTACCAAAGAAATCATCAAAAGTCTCATCTTCTAACATTTCAATTCTCTCAAACTTAGAAACTAACATTTGAAGTTTTGTAGCTTTAACAAGATTTGTTCCTTCATAGGTAGTTTCTAGAATCTCCCAAGCATCTTTAGCACTATCACAATTTGAAATTCTAGAGTGCTCGGTTTGTGAAATTGCTAAGAACGATTGCATTCATAGCTTTGTCATTAGCACACGAGATTTGTTTTCACCAATAGACCATTCATTTGTAAACTTATCTGAGTTTGAAATCCAGATTCAATACAGAAAAACGTCTATTGATTTTAAGAAAAATCTCATCGGGACTTCAATAGCCATAATTAGTTCCATCAAAATTAGGCACAGAATTAAGGGTTTGAGACATGTTAGAAAACAAACAAGGATCACACCTCGAATTTAATCCAAACAAAGTGAACGCTCGATACCAATTGAAAAACCTAAGCAGATAAAATATCACGGTTTATGCGGAATTAACGGATATTTAATCTAAGCAAGCAATCACCAAAATAAGAACAATCAAACACAAAGATTTTGGTGACGAAGAGGAAACCAATTAGAAACCGATCTAATTGTAAAACCTTCTAAAGGCGGCCAAACCGAAATCACTATCGAAAATTATCCGAGATTACGGACACTAGGAACACTTACAACCCTTTGCAAGACCTCGGCTCTGTAAGATCGACAAACCTCAACTCGTCTCCTTGCTCACAATCTTCTTCAACGTGATTCTCCTTTACGGACCCTTCCGATAGACTTCTCAATTTCGCTCACAAACAAACTAACAAAGATCCTCTAAGAGGAACAACAAGGCTCACAATATTTCTCTCTTTAATTACTGACCTCTCACGAACTCTCTGGGGTGAAAATCCGTACCTCTAACATTCTATAGAGGTGTATTTATAATAGCCCACAAACCTAAACCTAGGACACAGTTAGAATCCAAATAAAAGCATTACAGTGTAGGTAGCGTCCGACGGGAAGATTGGCCGTTAACGGTCACTTGAATATACATGGAAAATGGGCTTTGTGAGCAGTGTCCGTTGACGGTATATGCGTTGGACGGTCACTATGAATATACATGGAAAATGGGCTTTGTGACGGTGTCGTTCGACGGTCATATGGTCGTGACGGTCACTATTCTGATGGAAATTTCTAGGTTTCCATCGCTTTCTTACGTCGCATTCTTCAATCTTTGGCGCGGCGTTCAAGCGTCCCAACGGGATGCGATTTAGTATTGAAGTACTTGATTGCATCCCGTCCGAGCGGCAATGAATCCCGTCCGAGCGCTTGGCTCTTTTCTTTTCATTTTGATCACGAAACTTAGCCAATACTTCAAACTAACAAGAACTCCTACTAGCATTTGGAGAAGAGGCGTTTGTCCATCGAGACAATCTAGTAATTGGACGAGCATTGCCGATGGAACCTTGTTTAGGAAGATCTTCCTCAAAATCGTTAGGGTCTGCAACAAAGTCTATAATTAGGACCCTTGGGCTTGAATTTTTATTTAATTTAGTGTCTGCTTTATGATTGTGCGTCTGTTGACTACTGTTAATAGTCTGCTATGAGAGTTCCTCTGAATCATCATTGAGGGAGGGATGACAAAGATGGTATTTAGGTCTGCAAAAACCTAAGTGGTTAGGGGAGAGGAGAATGGAGAGGACGGTGGATTTTTTTTTTTTTAGAAAGTACACAGGTTCTTTTATTATTATTATTTTTTACATAATTTTAATATTATTTAATATGACGTAGCATCCAAAAACTCAAGTACCATGCCACGTGGCGCCTTGAAATCACAGGTATCACGCCATGTATAAGGGTGATGTGGCACTCCGTTAAAAAAACTAACGGAATCCTGACAGAAGTATCAAGTGGGTTTATTTGATAACCACATGTACAATTTGTGATATTTTTGAAAACCGAGGTGTCTATTTGATTTTGACTCAAAACACAGGTACTGAAAATGCATTTAACCCTATATTTTTTTATATGTTGTGTTGATCTTTGTTTTCTATATATATTTTTTTTAAGTAAACCAATTATGTACTTATGATTTAATATTTAAGGATTTTTTTTAAAAAAAAAATTAAAGTAGGTCAAATATTTTTTATTTTTCAATATGAGCTCTTTTTATAGTAATTTGGCCTAAGAAGACACCTAAAAAAAAAAAAAAAAAAAAAAAGAAGAAGAAGATGAAAAAGAGAGAGAGTGAAAAATGCTATAGTACGTAAAAAAAGCCCAAAAATGCCCAAAAAAGGCCCAAAAAGCCCAATTTTAAAAAGGTTATAGCGGCGTTAATGCTTTACTAACGCTAATCGCTATCCGCTAACCGCCAGCGGATCGGTTAGTGAAATTTATCATAAATAGTGGTTACGGTTAGCGGTTTTTGCCAATAACCGCTAAGAACTTTTCACCCCTACGAGCAACGCATTCTCATTTTTTGCCCGCAACGTGCAGTTTCATATCCAGGGTTGAGGGTTCTCACTTTATGTTTGCAATGTGCAATTGCATATCCAAGGTTGAAGATTTTCTAGGGATTTTCTTTTATCATATCTTGATGGGGATTTTTTTTTATCATATCCAGATTTTCTCTTCTGATAAAGGATTGGATTACTTAAAATAAAATTTTTAAAAAAATGAAGGATATATTTGACATAAAATGTACGTCCAAGCCTTGTTTACTAGTAGCAAGAGATTTTTTTCTTTGCATGATACACGTGCCTTAAGGGTCCCACAGTACAAACACCAACAGTATTGTATGGACTTACTACTCACAGTATGTACCACCCGTAGGTCTGACTTAGGCATGCTCCCCTTGTACTGGGAGTATGGGGCACACTTTCCCACCCGCAACAATGAGCCCACAGCCGGGCAAGGTCACACCATTACAATCGTTAGGTCAACCGTGCAAAGAAGAAGAAGGGCCTCCATTGTCAAATGAAAGATATAGGCCATCCTCCATAAGATATTTCACTGTACACACATTTGCTAGTTATATTGTCATCATATATATATATATGAGGCCTTCACTACTTAAAAGAGGAAAGAATAATTTTTCCAGCAAACTGGACTCTGCAAATACTTTTCTTATCTTTCTTCTGAATCCAAATAGTAATCCCACATTCCTTCTAACATTATTTCAATCCCAATTTCCTAAGGTGACCGGAAACTATGTTAACAAGCAGCTTAAAACATCATTTAAAAAAAAAACATAAAAAGAGTGGGACTAATCATGAGAAAGCAACTTCAAAAGCTATGGCCATATCTAAAGTCATCAGCGTAGATGACAATTTAAGTCATTAACATTTACATTATTAATTAAGAGGTTTTGCATCTGTATGATTATCAGGTAATTTGTAATTATTAATGCAATACAAGAAACCAATGAGCATTCGAAAAAACCAAATTCAATGCATGTTGGTAAGCTACGATGATCTTGCTAATCACATAGTAGATATTCCAGAGATACTATTAGAGCATCAACATCTCCGATGATCCAGTTAATCCACACAATAGACATGACATCGCATAAGTGAGCTCGACACAGACACAGAACGCCGAGGCGTAACTCCAACAACTACTTTTGATTGCAACCGAGCTTGAGCGCACTCTATAAGAGTTTTGCTTCATTACAACTCGATATATCTTCTCATTTGTATTGAATGCAATCATCAATTAAGTACATTCAATTACATCTCTTGTATTATATTCACTAGTTCTCCTTGTCTTCTATTATCTTTAGTCTTCTTGTATAGTTAGACTTTTTTTAGTAATATCTTATACTTCAAGTTAATATTGTAAACTTGAGTTTGATTAGGTTTGTAACATTTCTTTTATACATATTCAATGAGAATGCAATGCAAAATATGTCGCCAAATTATATTATTATATAATTCTTTTATGGTATTAGAGCATTTGTAGGCATACGCCACAATCTTTTTCTATATGCTTCATCAATTTGCTCTCAATGGCAATTCCTTCATCTTCTTCTTCTATAATAACTTTTTCCCTATTTACTCTTTCCCAATTCAATGGAAAGCTTAAAGGTCCAGACTACCTTGGTTGGATCACACAATTTCTTTGTGAGATTGTGTTTTCAGCTTGTTGGAGGGGCTTGTAATTGGTGAAACTTTGTTGATTAGTTTGTTTGGTATTAGTCTTTTTATGGAACTTGTAAATTTGCTATTTTAATAGTTATTCTGCTGGGTTGTTTGTAGTTAATTCTATTTTGAGGTTTATGGTCTTTGGAAAGGTCTTTTGGTGATTTAGTTTGATTTTGTGGTTGTTGTCTACTTTTCTTCTGCAAACTAGTGTTTTTCTAGATTTTTTGTTGTATAGACTTTTATGAGGTTGTGTTTTCAACTTGTTGGAGAGGCTTGTAATTAGTAATACTTTGTTGATTGATATGTTTGGTAATAAAATCACTTATTTATCAATAAAAATAAAGTAAAATAAAATAAAAAAGCTTTCTTGCTCGGAACATTAGGTTTATCAATTTAAAGACAGTCTTTCGCTGGTATGGATCTGATTCTCATGTTGCGGCTTATAGGGTCTATAAATTACATTACGTTATTATCGATCTAGAGAGTAATACATGCACAAATAAAAATCTGTTTATGGGTGTTAATTTTGTATATGGATGTGTTCGAGATTTGGAGATACAACTACTTAATTAGAAATCGATTATAGATCTTATGGACTTAGAGAATTGCATTATTCAAAATAGTTCTATATTGAGGTTAAAATGATTGAATAGAACAAATTGAAGTGTTGACCACTTGGACACACTGATGTGCTATCCTCCAAAACTTGCATTCATAAAGTTAGTGGACGGTATATTAATTGACACGTAAATATTCCTACTTTTAGTTGGATTCCAAATTTCAAAAAGACATTAAAATACATAAATAAATCCTATAGGTTATAGGCTATAACTTCTACACTCTTATTTCTCTTTTTTTCTACCCTTATTTAAGACAGAATCCTATTCGATTAGGAATAGGATTACTCTTATTGGATTAGGAATAGGATTACTCTTATAAATTAGTAATTGATTGACAAAGAAAGGCATTTGATTGGTAGAACAATATTTGTCCGTACATTATAAATTGGATAACAGCCACCGTATGTGCTAGTACTCTTTAGTATAAATATATATATGGAGGCTTCACAACTTTATTTTTTCAAATATATGCACAGTTTTATCCCACTTCTATTCCATAATTATATTCAATATTTTGAATAATGCAATTCTTCAAGCTTATAAGCATTTCTAATTAAGTAGTTGTACCTCTAAATCTTGAACACATCCATATACAAAATTAACACCCATAAACAGATTTTTATTTGTGCACGTATTACTCTCTAGATCGATAATAACATAATGTAATTTATAGACCCTAAAAGCTGCAACATGAGAATCAGATCTAGACTAGCGAAAGAATGTCCTTAAATTGATAAACTTAGCATTCCGAGCAAGAAAACCTTTTTTTTTATTGATGAATAAGTGATTTTATTACTAAGCAAACCAATCAACAAAGTATCACCAATTACAAGCCTCTCCAACAGGCTGAAAACATGACCTATACAACAAAAAACAAAAATCTAGAAAAACACTAGTTTGTAGAAGAAAAATAGATAGTAACCAAAAAACCATAATACATCACCAAAAGACCTTTCCAAAGTCTATAAACCTCAATATAGAACTAACTACAAAGAACCCAACATAATAACTATTAAAATAGCAATCTACAGGTAAATTCCACAAAGAGACTAATACCAAACAATCAAATCAACAAAGTATCACTAATTACATGCCTCTCCAACAAGCTGAAAACACAACTTCATAGAGAAATTGTATAGTCCAACCAAGGTAGTTTGGGCCCTCAAGCTTTCCATTGAATTGGGAAAGAGTAAGTGGGGAAAAAGTTATTGTAGAAGAAGAAGATGAAGTAATTACCATTGAGAGCAAATTGATGAAGCATGTAGAAAAAGATTGTGGCATATGTCTACAAGTGCTCTGATACCATAAAAGAATTCTATAAGAATATAATTTGGCAAAATACTTTGTATTGCATTCTCATTGAGTATATATAAGAAAAGTGTTACAAACCTAATCAAACTCGAGTTTACAACATTCACTTGAAGTAGAAGAGATTTTTAAAAAAGTCCGAGGTTTCTTGACAAATGAATGGTGATTGAAACTGTCCTCCCATTCTACTTCTGTGACCTTGGAAGTTGGACTGTTGAACAAGGAGCACTCTGGGCTGTTGTCAAGCTATCCTTCACACATAGCCCTTCCTTTCAAGAAAATAATGGAATTCCTTAGCACAAACGCTAAGCGATAATAATTCCTCAGCCTGAAATTGTTGTTATTCCTTACCTACCAACCTTGGCTATATTTGAGGAAGCTTGCCTAGCGTTGGTTCAAAGCACTATACTTTCCTTTATTACATTTGGTTGGTCTCTTCGTTTGTTTTGTTTGCTTTTCCTATGTCCTTTGCTCAGGGAATCTTTAAGGATAAGGATTAGCCTGGATAATTTCATGTTTAGGGAATCAAATCACCAATATATGTACCTAAAGACAACCTTTCTATTATATTATTAAAGCTACACTATCTATGACGTACACAATTGCCTCTCAGGCTATTATAAGACAATATCTTTGAATATCATCGTCCCCAACAGTTTCAGATCTACAGTAAATTTTGCCAAATCTCGGGTGTTTTCATTTCCATGACAAGTGCATTTCCAAACGCAATCCCCTTTAATGCCTCTATCATAGTGACAATTCTTTTATATGGCTAAAAACTCTTCAGCATTGGTCTACCATATTTGGGGGCTTTATTTGTAATGCCTCCAAATTTGACCTTGACCAGTTTGGTAGGGTCATTGACAATTACCCTAATACAGCTAACTGGTAGCTAATTGGGAAATCGCCCCTAAGCATAATCAGAGTCAATGAATAGGAAGATGAAGTAAATCTAAGAAATCTAGTAACTATATAAGTAGCATGTATTATCCTAAATATAGAGACACAGAGCAACTAATGAATTCAATAATCTGATCAAATCTGGTATCAACATGAAGATCCTCGTTTTACTCAAGTCTATAGTTGTAACCTTGCCACCCTTCTCTTTATAGAGATAGGTTTCCTACAAGATGTAATAACCATGAAAGTCGAACGACTTAATAAGTAAATTTCACAATTGAGTACGACATAAGACAGTTATTAAAAAAAATAAATGTGCAATTTGGCAAAGGTTTGCAAGAGGTGTTATCTTCGTTAATACACCTTTAAAAGTATTGTTTTGTTAACAGGAAATGGTGTTCTTCTAGTGGCAATTGCCTAAGAATTTTAATACAAAAAGTTAATGCTTTATAAAGTCATAACTATCATTTATAGTATACCTGATGTATTACCCCTTCTAGGGATCTATAATATAATGTTGGTGCACCGGCCATTGTATGCTCCCATCATAATACTAACAATCCGATCAAGTCTGACCTCGGGTGGCCCACGCTAATAATGATGTATATCCTAGTGACATTAAGGTCAAAACCACTTAAATAACCATTGGATCCAAGGCTTATATATCACATTCATACACATGTTTGACCATAAAATCAAATATATATAGTAAACACATGGTCATCATACCGCACGTACCAATGTATAATGTCATACAATGCATCTAATCAACCAGTTATTAAAGTAGTTACCAATTTATACAAAATATATGCATGCTCATATCATACGCGTGCTCAATCAATTGACATATTGCATATTTTTAAGGAAAGTAGTCGTAAGTATTTACTTACCTTGTGCACTCGCTAGAGTCTTCTGACATCACAAATTCTTGCTATAATGAAGTAGAACACATCGTTATATGTAGAACTAGAGAACTCCTTAAGAGAAACAATGAGTCATATCTAACAAAAATGGGTCGTCGAAACCCTAAGCTTGTACATTCAGGTTTCTGGTTGTGTGGCATACTGCACCATTGGGCGAACGCTTATTAGAGAGTATAAACTATCGAGGTCCTATACTTCTAGGTGTGGTACATCTCACTCTAGGCACCTAATGGACACATGCAAAATGACATATCATGTTAACATGCAAGCTTAAAGCAATAAAAGGTGGGGCAAAACGCTTTTAAAACATGCTTGGCCTTTGTAAGAAAATGGGTATAAGAACTTATCAAGGCATCTTTAAAACTCGTGATACTTAAGAAAATAATAAGAACAACATGAAAGCTAAGGAAATGAAAAAGAAATTACCTTGATGATGGCCACACTCCACCAAGGTCTCCTCTTTTTCCTCCAAAATCACTCCTTACTTCTAGGGTTAGGGTTTCTCGGTGTGGAGATGGGTTGAGAGTTGAAGAGGAGGGTTTATGTAGGGGCTTGGGGCATGTTGTCCTATGAAAAGATGGAGAATGGGATAAAATTACTTTTCAGAGTTGTTAGTGAATGTTTGGATATATATATATGTGTGTGTGTGTGTGTGTTATAGAGTAATATATTAGTTTTTAGGGCAAAATTCACTTTAGCCTCTTGAAGTTTCAGGGGTTTTTCAATTTAAACCCCAAAGTTTCAAAATTGACAGTTTACCCTCCTGATGTTTCAAACACTAGCAATTTAGCCCCCCGTTAAGTTTTTCCATCTAAATGGATGGAAATCAACCCACGTGCTGATCACGTGACCTATTTATCCTTAAACTTCCAATTTTAGCCTCACCCACACCCACACGTCGTCGTTTTGCCTTTGCTTCAGCTGAATACGTGCCTTTTACGTGTGCTCGTGGACACCTGATTTTCTCCAGCGGTGTTGTTGGGTTGGTCGGAGCATAAGACGCTGGTG
This sequence comes from Carpinus viminea, assembly GCA_013348765.1. Classification (NCBI taxonomy): domain Eukaryota; kingdom Viridiplantae; phylum Streptophyta; class Magnoliopsida; order Fagales; family Betulaceae; genus Carpinus; species Carpinus viminea. The sequence goes on from CP054671.1 coordinate 11,950,528, forward strand.
ATGGTGTTGTTGGGTTGGTCGAAGCATGAGACGCCGGAGAAGGCGAAGGATATAGCAGCGGCGGTGGTGGAAGAGGAGTGGGTCCAGAGGCCAACAAGGTAGAAGAGGGAGCAGAGAATGGCTGTTAAACCTAAGCAGTAGAGGTTGGCTCTTTTGGTCTTGAAACCCAGCAAATACAACAATGGGTTTTGGAAAGCCATTGAAAATTTGAAATGACCCCACCGGCCACCACAGAGAGAGAGATGGAGTCTAGAGATATCTCCTTTGTTTTACTCTCCAAAAGCAGAGTATAACAAAGCATGAAGGAATGCTCTAGACTTTACATGAAGAAGTCAGCTGCTCACTTGCCGATGGTCTTCCGTAGAACATGTAAAGATGTTATCTCATAGGAGGGTGGGGAGATTATGTTGAGGTGAACAACTTAGGCCCAGGAGATAATGTCAGAATGCATGAGCTCAAGCACAAAAGTGGAAATGGCGAGAGGTTCTTCATGATTGGTCGTGTCCAAGTAATGGGAGTATTATTTGGCTAGATTTGATAAAGACCGACAATAAGTGGGGTGCTTTTGTTATGTTTGATTTTGTACAAATCTGAGTAGGGAAAAAAGGTTGACATTTTTGTGAGCCAAATTAAAATTAAAATAGGAGTGTCATACAAGGTAGAAAATAAATTAATAATAATAAAAAGCTACAACTCAGAGGACCCCATCACCTGCATCGCATCACCATTACAGCCACTTGAAGGCTTTCAAGCTATACATAAACAATCAGAATTTTTTAGAAAAAACGTCTTTTTGGTCACCCACCACCTAAAGAGTCCCCAAAACAGCGTTTCCCACGCCCTCTTTCGCTGAACGAGTTTGATGGTCACCTCGTCATCGATGATACGAACATCGACCTCCGTCTCACTACAAAAAACCGGTCATTTTCTAACATGTTTACTGTTTACCATTTTTTCCCACGTCAGTAATTACTAACGTGTTAAACATCCACATGTTAGAAATAGCATTTTCTAACGTCTCACTATTCACACGTTAGTAATTTCTAACGTGTGAATAGTGACACGTTAGAAAATGACAAAATTAAAAAATAATTAAAAAATTAAAAATACATTTTCTAACGTGTTACTATTCACACGTTAGAAATTACTAACGTGTGAATAGTGACACATTAGTAAATGACAAAATTAAAAAATTAAAAAAGCATTTTCTAACATGTTACTATTCACACGTTAGAAAATGTCAAAATTTAAAAACAATTAAAATTAAAATGCCAAAAAAAAAGTGGGAAAAAAAGAAAATGTAATTTTCTCTTATTTCCCACTTTTTTTTTCAATTTAAAAATCCTATATTTACTACAAATGAAATTTTTTTCCTTTGAAAGTTATTTATTTACTACAACTTTCAATTTTTTTTCCATATTAGTAGTTTCTCTTTATGGAAATTGCCATTTATTCCATATTATTTACTTTCAACTTTCAATTTTTTTTCCATATTATTAGTTTCTCTTTATGGAAATTTTTTCCATATTATTTACTTTCAAATTTCAATTACAAATCATCTATTTACTACAAATGTAACCCTAGCTATATAACATGGAAGAAGAAAAAGAAAAAGAAAAAGAAAAATTACCATTTTTTTTCTAATTTCTTTAAGGGAAAATGAAAAAAAAAAAAAAAAAAACAAAACAAAACAGAAATTGCCATTTTCTAACGTGGCAAATGTGCCACGTTAGAAAGTTTCCAACGTGGCACATTTGCCACGTGAGAAAATGTAAAATTTTTTTTTTCTTTTTTTCCTTTTTTTTTTCAATTTAAAAATCCTATATTTACTACAAGAGAGCCCCTATGGTCAGGTCGTGGTGTAAAACCCCCTTTTTACAGCATCCAATTCTAACATGACATCTCATCAATTCAATAGAAATGCAAAAAATGAAAATAAGCTCACCCGCACCTAATCAAAATGAGAAATATTCAATAGAAAGTCCCATGATATCTTTAAAAAAAAAAAAAAAAAGACCCACGAAAGAAAGAACACCATCACTGGTTCCAAACCATCGGGCGTGGTCTGAGACTTCCGGCGTGGTCCTGCACCACTGGAGCGTGGATTTGGACCCACGCCGGCCGTGGGTCTAGCCAGACCCAACTTCGAACCCACCCGTGACCCGCTAAAATCCGCCTCAAAACTCGATTCTAATGTCCCATAACTCGTTTCTAATGCCTCAAAACCCGTTTCTAATGCCCAAAACTCATTTCTAATGCCTCAAAACTTGTTTTTGGAATCAAATCTAAAACCTAAAAGGAAAAAGTTAACCCTTAGATATTTTATTACCTAAAGGCCGGAAACCAGAGCTGGAGAGGGAGACCTTCATCGGTCTGGGTCACGCCTGCCGCCTGTCCGGCCGGGTCGAACTGTGACCCACGTCAAGTGGTTCTGAGTGTAGGCCTGCAACTCGGTCTTCCTTTTTTTTTTCTTTTTTCTTCTTTCTTCTTTCTTTCTTTCTTTCTCTTATTCTTATCTTATTTTTTCATCAGGTGGATCTGAACGTAGGCTAAGTTTATGCAATTTTTTTGTTTTGGCTTATGTGTCAATGTGTGATTGGGTGCTATAAAACTAGACTTTTAAGGCTCATCCTGACCAAAGTTTAATTCTTACTACAAATGTAAATTTTTTCCTTTGAAAGTTATTTATTTGAATTTAACTTTGGTCATGATGCTCCTTAAAATACCACTTTTACAGTACTCAATCCCTAATTAACACCTCAGAAAAAACTAAAAAAATACACCAAAATAATATAAATCCTAATGCACTGGATTGCTCTGAGGAAGAAAAAAGATTAAAACAAAGACCCACGCAGGAACTCCGCCAGATTCGTGCAAGATTGCTCGTGAATGGCTAGACCCACGGTGGTTTACGCCATGGATGGGGTTTCGTTTCATGTGGGTGGGTTTCACATTCGCTATGGGTGGGTTTCGCCGGTTTCACCGTGGGTTTCGCCGTGGGTTTCACCGTGGTTTTGACGTGTCGGTGGTTTTGAGAGATGGGGTCTCACCGTGGGTTTGGTGGGTTTAGGTGGGTCTCGGCGTCACGACCGGCGAGACTCACACCACGGCTCAGAGGTTTCGCAAACCCACGGTCACGAGTGGAAACCCACGGTTTTTTTTTTTTATATTTATTTTGATTTGTTGTGCCTGTGTTCATTTTATTTTTTGCATTTCTCTTGAAGTGAAGATGTGGCACTTTGTAAGTGGGTGCTGTAACATGAGTGATTTGCGCATCCTGACCATAGGGGCTCTCTACTTATTTACTACAACTTTCAATTTTTTCCATATTATTAGTTTCTCTTTATGGAAATTGCCATTTATTCCATATTATTTACTTTCAACTTTCAATTTTTTCCATATTATTAGTTTCTCTTTATGGAAATTTTTTCCATATTATTTACTTTCAACTTTCAATTACAAATTATCTATTTACTACAACTGTAACCCTAGCTATATAACATGGAAGAAGAAAAAGAAAAAGAAAATTGCTATTTTTTTCTAATTTCTTTAAGGGAAAATAAAAAAATAAAAATAAAAAACAGAAATTGCCATTTTCTAACGTGGCAAATGTGCCACGTTAGAAAGTTTCCAACGTGGCACATTTGCCACATGAGAAAATGTCAATTTTTTTTTTCTTTTTTTCCCATTGCTTTTTTTTTCAATTTAAAAATCCTATATTTACTACAAATGTAAATTTTTTCCTTTGAAAGTTATTTATTTACTACAACTTTCAATTTTTTCCATATTATTAGTTTCTCTTTATGGAAATTGCCATTTATTCCATATTATTTACTTTCAACTTTCAATTTTTTCCATATTATTAGTTTCTCTTTATGGAAATTTTTTTCATATTATTTACTTTCAACTTTCAATTACAAATCATCTATTTACTACAAATGTAACCCTAGCTATATAACATGGAAGAAGAAAAAGAAAAAGAAAAATTGCCATTTTTTTCTAATTTCTTGAAGGAAAAAAAAAAAACAGAAATTGTCATTTTCTAACGTGGCAAATGTGTTAATAACGCAACATTTGCCACGTGAGAAAATGTCAATTTTTTTTTTCTTTTTTTCCCACTTTTTTTTTTCTTTTTTTTTTCAATTTAAAAATCCTATATTTACTACAAATGTAAATTTTTTCCTTTAAAAGTTATTTATTTACTACAACTTTCAATTTCTTTTCCATATTATTAGTTTTTCTTTATGGAAATTGCCATTTTTTCCATATTATTTACTTTCAACTTTCAATTACAAATTATCTATTTACTACAAATGTAACCCTAGCTATATAGCATGGAAGAAGAAAAAGAAAAAGAAAAATTGCCATTTTTTTCGAATTTCTTTAAGGGAAAATGAAAAAAAAAAACCCTAGAAATTGCCATTTTCTAACGTGGCAAATGTGCCACGTTAGAAAGTTTCCAACGTGGCACATTTGCCACGTGAGAAAATGTCAATTTTTCTTTTCTTTTTTTCCCATTGTTTTTTTTTTCAATTTAAAAATCCTATATTTACTACAAATGTAAATTTTTTTCATTTGAAAGTTATTTATTTACTACAACTTTCAATTTTTTTTTTCCATATTATTAGTTTCTCTTTATGGAAATTGCCATTTATTCCATATTATTTACTTTCAACTTTCAATTACAAATCATCTATTTACTACAAATGTAACCCTAGCTATATAACATGGAAGAAGAAAAAGAAAAAGAAAAATTGCCATTTTTTTTTTCTAATTTCTTTAAGGGAAAATGAAAAAAAAAAAAAAAAAAACAGAAATTGCCATTTTCTAACGTGGCACATTGCCACGTTAGAAAGTTTCCAACGTGGCACATTTGCCACGTGAGAAAATGTCAATTTTTTTTTCTTCTTTTCCCACTTTTTTTTTTCAATTTAAAAATCTATACTACAAATGTAAATTTTTTTCCTTTAAAAGTTATTTATTTACTACAACTTTCAATTTTTTTTTTTCCATATTATTAGTTTCTCTTCATGGAAATTGCCATTTATTCCATATTATTTACTTTCAACTTTCAATTTTTTCCGTATTATTAGTTTCTCTTTATGGAAATTTTTTCCATATTATTTACTTTCAACTTTCAATTACAAATTAAATCATCTATTTACTACAAATGTAACCCTAGCTATATAACATGGAAGAAGAAAAAGAAAAAAAAAAAAATTGCCTTTTTTTTCTAATTTCTTTAAGGGAAAATGAAAAAAAAAAAAAAAAAACAGAAATAGCCATTTTCTAACGTGGCAAATGTGTCATGTTAGAAAGTTTCCAACCTGGCACATTTGCCACGTGAGAAAATGTCATTTTTTTTTTCTTTTTTTCCCACTTTTTTTTTTCAATTTAAAAATCCTATATTTACTGCAAATGTAAATTTTTTCCTTTAAAAGTTATTTATTTACTACAACTTTCAATTTTTTTTTTTTCCATATTATTAGTTTCTCTTCATGGAAATTGCCATTTATTCCTTATTATTTACTTTCAACTTTCAATTTTTTCCATATTATTAGTTTCTCTTTATGGAAATTTTTTCCATATTATTTACTTTCAACTTTCAATTACAAATCATCTATTTACTACAAATGTAACCCTAACTATATAACATGGAAGAAGAAAAAGAATAAGCACGAAAAAGAAATTGCCATTTTTTTCTTATTTTTTTAAGGGAAAAAGTAAAAGAAAAAAAAAAAGGACATTTTCTAACATGGTAGATGTGCCACGTTAGAAAGTTTTCAACGTGGCACATTTGCCATGTTAGAAAATGTACCTTCTTTTTTTTTTTCCTCCCTTCATAAATTAAAAAAAGAAAGAAATTACAAATTATCTATTTACTACAAATGTAACCCTAGCTATGGCATACTATGGCATTAATTAATATATAGACATTAATTTATCAAAAAAAAAAAAAACTAATGCTATAATTAGCTATATATAGTATAAAGTTAATGCTAGGGTTATCTAGGGTTTCCCTTAAAAAAAATTATATATTTACTACAACATGTAAATTTTTTCCTATTTTTTAATGTCGGGGAACCTCTTAAAGATAGGGCCATTCGGACCCACTCCAACAGAGTAATTAATATATATTTTTTAAAATTTTTATTAAGAAAAAAAAAGTTCTAACGTGGTAAATGTGCCACGTTAGTGGTTTCTAACGTGGCACTATGCCAAACGTTAGAAATTTCATTTTTGAAAAGGCCCATCTGGCCTGCATTCCCACCTACCCTTCCCCCTTTTTTTTTTCCTTCTTTTCTTCCCCATTCTTTCCTCTCTCCCGCTAGCTCTCTCTCCTCTCTCCTGCACCTCACTCCTCCCCTGCAGCTCCGGTGACCCTGCTGCTCCGCCGTCCTCCTGTCTGCCTCCGGCGACCCCACAAGCTATCTCCTCCGGCAAGCTGCATATATATTAAAGTGCATATATATTTTGGTAAGTATATATAGTAAACTCTATTTTCTTGTATTTTTTTTTTAATTTTTTTTATATTTGATATATGATGATTTCGGAGGCGATTTTCCTGGGACTCACAATGCCAGGCTCCTTGCAACAATTTTGGGTTATCTAGAAATTGACCCTTTTCCTGGTTTGTGTAGATGGAGCTTATTTGTAAACTACGAAATCCATTTATTGTGGAGTACAAGGATTCCTGGGTAGAGAAGGTTTGTTATGTCTTTAACTATGTATTATGTCTTTGTGTTCATCCTGTAGAGACTGTGGAGCCATCATTTTTCCATTTTCTGGCGCTTGATTGGTTGAATGTCTAGATTGAGCATTTGGCTTTGATATTCTCTTGTTTGCTTCTCCCCTGAGAACTGAAATGTGTTAAGTTTTTTCCTGTCGATGCTAGTTACAATGTTTCTTTTGAAATTATAAATTTATGCGGAATATACAAATAATATAACATTGAGAAATATATTGTAATTCTTAGATTTTGGATTATTCTCTCGTTGAGTTGTCTTAAACATTACGGGGTTTCATCAAATTACAAGTTTGTGAGATACTTTGTGAAATTGGAAAATACCTGTACATCATCTGTAAATTTGAACTTGCCATGTAAATTTTAAATTTTCATGCTTTGGTCTATATTACTATACGGTGCCATTAAGAACCTTAAAACCTGAAAATGAAATTTGAAACTCAGATGAACATAATTTTTTTTGCTTAAACATAAATAATATCTTCAATCCTATTGCTAACAGTATCACCACAAGTTTCGAGTTTGGGCTCTTTTCATTGATGCTTTTTCAATCATAACTGGAGTACTATGGATAGCTGAGTTGAGTTTAGTCTGCAATGAGTTTGATTCAAAATCAGTAGCCATCCATGGAAGAAGTCCAACATGCTTTGAGATAAAGAAAATGGTTCAAGATTTTTAATGGCCTAGTCTGCAGGTCTGTATCAAGTCTCATTTGATCTTGTTACAAACTAATGTGCTGACTTGTCAACTTTTACCTTTGGTTGTGTTTAGTAAACTCTAGTATGTGGTAGGTGAAAATGTGTGTTTATTGTGAAGCCACATGTGTGGTTCTAGAACTTACTTTTGTAAAAAGGTGTCACTTGTTTTTTTGTATATGGTAGCTGTAGAAAGAAAGAAACGTATGTAAGAAGAAGAAGTAAGAAAAGAAGAAGAAAAGAAGAAAAGAGCCGAGAGCTCATTGCAGAAAAAAGGCTTCCTTTCCCCTATTTTATCCCCTGTTTTTTACTCTGTTTTTTCACTCACATTCTGCAGAATTTCTGCAGCAAGCTTTCTTCTTATTCTCTTGTGTGTTTCCTTACTTATTCTACTGCCCTTGGAGTGTGTCTTGCTGGAAAATCCAGCCAACAAAATTTGGTATCAGAGCTTGGTTCAAAGAAGTATTTTAGGCAGAAATTTAAAGAGAAAGAAGAGGATAAGTTGAAGGAGAAGTCATGGCCAGCACAAGCAGCAATGTAAATTGGAGCAATGTCCAAGTACCGATTTTCTCCATTGAAAATTATGATTTCTGGTCTATAAAGATGAATACTTTGTTTGTCTCCATAGATTTATGGGAGATGGTAGAATTAGGATATGAAATACCTGAATCTACATCAAGCTTGACCAATGCTCAAAAAAAGGAATTGAAGGAGAATAGAAGAAAAGATGCTAGAGCTCTTGGGATGATTCAAAGGGGAGTTTCAGAGACTATTTTTCCAAGAATTATGGGAGCAACAAGAGCTAAGAAGGCTTGGGATACTCTTCAAGAAGAATTTCAAGGAGATAAAAAGGTAAGAGCTGATCGTATCAAAAATAATACTCGCAAGTGTACGAATCGTGTGCAATAAAGTGCGCGTGAAAATGCGAGGTCGAACTACGAGAACGCGTTTTGTAAATAAAACTAATACAACTCCTAAATTAAGCGTATCTTAACCTAGTCCCAAAGAGGTTGATTTGAACAATAAAAAATGCAGAAATAAAATTAAACTGAAATTGCGGGGATAAAAATAACTAAGGTTAAAGATGAACCTCACCCAATAAGAAGAAGCTAAATACATTAAACACTCATCTTCCGTTTTTAAACATTAAACCCTTCAACACACTCTATTGTGGTAATTGACACAAGTCAAACCGAATAATGTGTTTACCGTTAAGGAGCTACAACGAGTGTTGATTATGGATAAAATCATCCCTTTGTATCCTTGGATCACGGTGGATATTGAATCACAACCAAACACGTTGTGCACCCGACTTGGAACACATCACGGACAACTATCAATGCATCAACACACAACCATTCAATTATTTGTCACGAAATTAAATGGCGAATGCGGAATTGAATAACGGAAAATAAGCATAAAATGTAAAAGCATGAAATTTAAACTAAGGGTGAGGCTTCATCTTCAACCTAAGTTGAAGATTTTAGCCACCATTGAACAACAAAACATAAATGAATTGAAATAATGCATTAAAATTAAATTAAAAGAAAAGTTTACAACTAAAAAGGGCGAGTAAGCCAAAGAAGCAAAATGCTCTCCAAAACGCCCCAAAGAAGTGTGTGTTTTCGACCAAAAGCCTTGGGTCCTATTTATAGGCAAAATTTCCCTGAGCGTTCGAACGCAGGAGGTGCGTTCAACGTATATTTGGGTTGTCGTTCGATTGCACAATGTGCGCTCGACCGCATAGAACCGTAACGGCGCTGGCGATGGACTCCTAGGGCACCCCGCAGCGTCTGGCCACGGGTATGCGCTCGACCGTGTCTTTGTGTTCGAACGCAAGTGCGTTGAACGCACCAAGCCGAACGACTTTCACTTAGTGTCTTTTGCTCTCTTGTGGCCAACTTTTGTTGTAAAGACCTGCACAACTCAAAACACCAAAAAATATTAGAAATTAACAAGGCTAAAGGCCTAACAAATATAAGTTAAAGGGGTCAAATATACACAATTTGACACTGATCAAATACCCCCAAACTTACATTTTGCTAGTCCCTTAGCAAAACAAAAATCGAAAAACAAAACAAACATAGGTCCGCTTTCGTGGGAGAGACGATTGCATTGAGCATATGCAACAAGCCTTTTAAACCTCTAGGAATTCCCTAGAGGACGAGTGAAATCTCGTGAGGGTTTTTCAGGAATGACACCCACAAACAATTTGTATGACACAATGTTTTTGACAGACAAGGCCTTTTACACATGCATATGGTTCATATATCATTAGCAATTTTAACAATTGTGAGCAAACAAACCATATCATTAAGGCCTCCAAACAACAATCAAACCATAGCTGAAAAATCGAGACAAAACATGCTCCAAAAAGGTGCAGAGTGACTTGACATATGCTCATGGGGTTTCAATTTTTCAAAAGATGTGCTTCTCAGAAATTCATAGGACTGCAATGTGTTAAAAAGAACCAAGGCTTTTTTTTTTTTTTTTTTTTTTTTTTGAGTAGGTGTGCAATGCTTGACTCCTTAAGCTTCTAAATGACCTATGTAAGCAGTGTTGGGCGGTGACTCCCAAGCCGGGCACTAGATGTAGAAACATCCCTAAGGGCTTAATAACTCAAGTCAAAAGAGCTACAAAGTCTAACTAGCCATACAATCACTTGTTTAAGAATTCTCATCTTTTTACTGAACGCTCTTTGCTTAATGAGGCAAGAGTTCGGTTACTCAATGAAAACTCAACTTGTGATGAATTTTTTTTTTTTTTTTTATCATCACACATCACAACAACCCACAAATCTCAAGAAAAACACTTCTCAAATCAAATTTCATACCCCAGAACCTATGCCGTGTGCATGTGAATAAAATGGAGTAAACATGTGAAGTCTCTCTAATTCAACATATGACTTGACCGGGATTTCTACAGATATGAGGTGTTTAATCAAAGTTAAAAACACATCAATGATATGCAATCCACATATGATAAGTCATGTCAATCAATAACAAATATGTACAGAAAAAATTTAAAAATTTGTACACAAAACAACAAATATGCAAAAAGATAGTGTCTACCCTACCCCCACACTAAAATGGCACAATGTCCCCAATGTGCCCGAAATACAATACCAGAGGGATGTCTCAAGTGAGGTAAGTCGTAAGAGAAGCTCCCCCAAACTTGGATGGCAAACACTCAACCGAAAAAAACAAAACAAACAAACAAACAAAATCAACAAGGAAAAATAATGAGGGTTGCCTCCCACAAGCGCTAAGTTTAACGTCTTCAGCCAGACTCATGATGTCAATTAGTCCAATAAATCGGATCCTCCATAAGAGTGTCCTCAACGTCTGGACTCCTCAATGCCAAGAATGGTTTTAACCTCTGTCCATTCACCTTAAATGTGGTACCATTCGTTGGATCCTCTATCTCGATGGCGCCATGTGAAAATACAGTCCTAATAATGAAAGGTCCCGTCCATCGTGATTTCAACTTGCCAGGAAAAAGATGCAACCGAGAATTATGCAGAAGGACTTTCGACTGGTTCAAAAGATCTCCTCAAGATGTTCGGTGTGAACCTTCTTCATATGTTCTTTGTATTTCAATGAGCATCATCGCATCATTCCTTAGCTCCTCTAATTGTGAGTTGTAGCTTCCTTTGAGAGCCAGCCTTCAAAAATTGAAGTTTAGGCGCTTGATGGCCCGATAAGCTTTATGCTCCAACTCAGCGGGAAGATGACAAGCTTTCCGTAAACCAACCGATAGGGTGACATCCCAATCGGTGTCTTGTATGCGTCCTATCGCCCATAAAGCGTCATTCAATCGGGAAGACCAATCTTTTACGCTAGGATTCACGGTCTTCTCCAAAATATGTTTGATTTCCGATTGGACACTTCAACCTTACTACCTGCATGGGTGGTAAGGTGGCAACCTTGTGAGTGATGAAATACTTCTTCATCAGCTCAAAAATCCGGTTCTGAAATGCGCGCCATCCATCGATGATCGCTCTAGGTGTACCAAACCGACCGGAAAATCGTGTCCTTCAAAAATTTGACCACAACTCGTGGTCATTAGTCTTGCACGCCATCGCCTCCACCCACTTGGACACATAGTCCACAGCAACAGAATGTATAGAAACCCAAAGGAGTTTGGGAAAGGTCCCATGAAATCGATGCCCCATACATCAAAAATCTCAACTACCAATATGGGATTGAGGGCATCATGTTCCTCTTCGAAATACTCGAGTTTACGGCGCTCACAGATGTGCAATACGCAGGTGGGCCAATAAAATCCACACTGCAAAATCTTTGCAGCGGTCTTATTGCATGAAATGGCCACCACAAGCGTGATCATGACAAAAGGAGATGACATTATTTTGATCAACTTACACATCTCCTAATGATGATCGGGACAATACTTGAAAAGATAAGGATGATCGTCCACGAAAATTTTTCACCTTGGATAAAATTTAACTTTATCTTGTTTCCCCCAATGCAAAGGCATTTGGTCGGTAACAAGATAGTTCACTATGTCGTGAACCAAGGTGTGGGATTGTGAGCAATGTGCATCAATTGCTCATCGGAAAGGTCTCGAGAGATGGGTGTGGTGTCTTGGTGAAGTCCATGGTCAACCTTGACAAATGATCAGCCACCCATTCTCTGTCCCTTTCTTATCCCGGATTTCATCGAACTCTTGCAACAGCAGAATCCATCTAATCAAACGGGATTTAGCATCTTTCTTGGAGAAAAGATACTTCAATGCCGCGTGATCAGAAAAGATAATGATTTTAGATCCTAACAGATAGGACCTAAACTTGTCTAGCGCAAAACGACGCCAACAACTCCTTTTTGGTGTGGTGGTAATTGAGTTGCGCGTCGTTTAGAGTCCTACTCGCATAATAAATCACATGGGGAAGTTTCTCAATACGCTGCCCCAAAACAGCTCCAACTGCATAATCTGATGCGTCACACATGATCTCAAAAGGTTCACCCCAACTGGGTGGTCTAATAACTGGTGTGGACGTCAGAATCTTCTTTAAAGCCCCGAATGCTTCCAAACATTCTTCATTGAATTCAAACGGGGTATCCTTGGCCAACAACTTACACAAAGTGCAGCGATCTTCTGAAATCCTTGATGAATCGCCTATAGAACCTGCATGGCCCAGGAAGAGCAATTTCCTTCACGATGCGTGGGGTGGAAGGTTAGATATCAAATCTACCTTTGCCTTGTCAACCTCAATGCCTCTCTGAGATATGACATGCCCCAGTACAATACCTTGCTTAACCATAAAATGGCATTTTTCCCAGTTAAGCACAAGGTTTTTCTCTTTACATCTCACTAACACCAAAGTGAGACGGTCAAGACACTCTGAAAAGAGGACCCAAAGGCGGAGAAGTCATCCATGAAAATCTCCATAATCCGCTCTACCATGTCGGAAAAGATCTGATCATGCACCTGAAAAGTAGCAGTGCATTACACCCCAAACGGCATCTGACGGTGGCGAATGTCCCAAACGGACAAGTAAAAGTCGTCTTCTCTTGGTCTTGAGGTCCACTGGAATCTGGTTATATCTGAATAACCATCTAGGAAGTAGTACTGCGTGCCCTAAACGCTCCACCATCTCGTCAATGAATGGAAGAGGAAAGTGATCTTTCACGGTGGCGGCGTTCAACTTCCGATAGTCTATACAAACTCTCAACCCCCTGAATACGAGTTGGTACCAGTTCGTTGTCCTTATTCGTTACTACCGTTAACCCGACCTTCTTGGGCACGACATGTATCGGGCTCACCCATTTGCTATCGAAATGGGATAGATGATCCCAAAGATCCAATAACTTGATCACTTGACTCTCACAACCTCTTGCATTCTTTGGGTTGAGTCTTCTTTGTGGTTCCCTCGATGGTTTAGAATCTTCTTCCAAGTGTATCTTATGCATAACCAACGAGGGGTGATTCCTTGATGTCCTCAATCGTCCATCCTATAGCTTCCTTATGTTCTCTCAAAACTCCTATCAATTTCTCCTCATGAGCATCTATCAAATCGGAAGCTATGATGACGGGCAGACTCAGTGGTCCTAGGAACTTATACTTAAGATTATCCAAAAGGCTTAAGTTCCTTCTTTTTGGGAATCGGTACTCTTGTCTCCTTATCCGCCTGCTCCATAAGTTTATCCATGTCCAAGTCTTCACCAAATTGAGCAAGGCATGCTTCTGTGGGGGTCCTCAATGCTTGTTTCTTCTACAACATCCTCCATTATCTCCTCAATCAAGCATACTTGATTCATCCGTCATAATCAAGTGGTTGCTTCTCGATGTGAAAAATATTTAGCTCCACCGTCATATTTCCAAAGGAAATCTTCATTACCCCGACCTACAATTTATTAGGGCATTGGTCAGAGCTAAAACAGTCGCCCTAGAATCACAGTGAATCTCGCCCTACCATCCGGATCGGCTCTGTCCAACACAATGAAATCCACGGGAAGTAAAACTTATCTACCTTAATTAGAACGCCCTCAACTATTCCCGTGGAACCTTCATGCACCGTCGCAAGTTGCGAGTCATGGTTGTGGGCTTCACCGCTTAGCCCTAATCGCAAGTAGACCGAGTAGGGTAACAAGTTTACGCCGCTCCTAAATCCAATAGTGCCCTCTCAATCTGCTAACTCCTATCATGCAAGTGATTGTAGGACATCCAGGTCCTTATACTTTAGGGGTAACTTGTAATCAGAGGATAGCATCGACCGCTCGGTCATGAATGCCTTCTTAGGGACATTCGCTTTTCCTCTTCACTGTGACTAAGTCCTTTAAGAACTTGGCATAGGAAGGATTTGGATGGCGCCCAAAAAGGAATGTTTATTTGGACTTGCTTGAACACCTCGAATGTCCTCTAATCTCCCTCCATTCTTAGGCGCTTGTAATCTTTCGTAGTATGGTGCTTTTGGCACAAGCTACCTAGGAGGTTTCTTAATCTCTTGGGTGACAATAGATGGCTCAAAGATCACTTCCTTTTGGTTGTCACCCCTTCTTCTTTCTCTTTTTCTTCTTCTTCTGCTCTTCTTCCTCTTCTGGGTTTACCACCTTATTGTCTACTCTCTTCCCCACGACCTCAGAGTGACAATAGCCTGCACATGCTCGATTGGAGGAATTTCCATTGTGGCTTGCCTTCGGTTATTTACGACTTGACTAGGAGCTTTCCTTATCCTCTCACCTAGGTGATTCGCTAGTTGTCCCATCTGCATTTCTAACTTAGCGATCGCCTGGTGTTCACCATGGTGGATTGCCTCACATCACCGATTGATTGACCACCATTTTCATGAATTCTCTCATGGTCTCTTCGGTGATGGGGTAGATGAGGTTGGGATTTGGGTGGGGCTTGGTAAGATGATGACGATGTCAAGGAGCCGAGCGCCCATGATTTTGGTAAGGAGCAAAACCACGGAGGATAGTGATTTTGAGCATGAGGAGCTCCTCCTGGATTTGTGATGGGTTGATTCTGTTTCCACGAGAAATTAGGGTGGTTCCTCCACCCCGGGTTGTACGTCTCAGAATATGGCCCACTTGACGGCTTTTGAAAATTATTGAATGCGTTCACTTGTTCCATCTCAGAATAAACTGTCATCGATGGACAATTCTGTGCTTGGTGCATGGGGCTAGCACAGAGAGAACAGCTCTCAATAGGAAAGGTGTTTGCCGCATTTACGGGCTTCCCTACACTCAAGGCATCCAATCTTTGAACGATGGCATCCATCCTCTGTGCCAACTCCGTTTCTCCTTTTGACTCTAGGATGCCTCCTTTCTTAGGGGTTCGGGCTGATTTATCTCGACAACTCGTGAAGTCCCAGTGTTGGGAGTTGTCGGCAATCTTCTCCAGAGCCTTGTAGGCTGCATCGCCCGTTAAGTTGAGAAATGCTCCCCCATTCATCAGCTCAATCATACTACGGTTACCGAGACAACCTTGGTAGAAGAATTGACTAAACGCCATTTCTCATATCCATGAGGGGACACTTCATCGGTGTCTTTAAACCGCGCTCAACATTCGAGAACTTCTCATCTTCATCCCGAGTAAATGAACTAATTCCTTTCTTGCCTCATTTACTTTGGACATTGGGAAAAACTTGTTGTAGAACCGTCAACAGTTCTTCCTGTGGATGTGATGGAGCCAGTAGGGAATCCAACCACTCCGTAGCTCTATCATGAAGTGAGAACGGAAAGAGTCTGAGGTGGACAGATTCCTCAGAAAAATTCTGGAATTTGGTGGTCGCACAAATGTTTTTGAATTTCTTAACGTGCGAGTAAGGGTTTTCGTGATCTAAGCCGTAAAACGAGGGTAACATCTGGATTACGTGTGGCTTAAGATCGTAATGGGTTGCATTCGTCGGTGGTAACACAATACACGAATGGGAACTGACCGCAGTAGGTGCGAATAATTCCCTAAGTGACGTCGTGTAATCCACGTCATATGCCCTTCTCTGCTCCCCGTTCCCGTCTCTTGCATCGTGGTGCTCTTCGTGCTCCTCCACTCTAGGAATTCTCTGATTGTCTCCCATCTCCACTTGAGCTCTACGTGTTCTCCTAAGTGTTCTTTCTAAGTCGGGATCTAAAGATGTTAACTCTAAGTTCACGGATCTCCGACCAAGCATAAACCGAAGAAAATTTAACTAAACTACAAAGCAAAAAACAATAAACTAGGAAAGTAAACAATGCTGGAAAAATAAAGAAAAAACAAAGGAAGAAAAACAACAAACAACAAGATGGCAAAGCTAGCTATGAAAAACTACTTAAAAATTACCAAAAGCTACAAATCAAAATAGATCAAAGCAAAAAGGATGCAGTAAAAACAGAACGGAATAGTTAATAAAAACAGAGAACAAAACTACCTAAACAGCAGGAAAACCAAAAATAAAATAAACAACTACAAATTCCAACTAACAAGGTTATTAACTAAACACATGCACAAAAATTTTTAAACTACTAAAAACAAATAAAAACTAGACACAGCTAAACTCAGCAAACAATGTACTCAAAATTAGCAATTACATCAATTAAACTAAGCCTAACAATTGATCAAAACAAAAGAAAACAAAAACTGAACATACTGCTTTCTCGTATGCGTCGATGCAGTAGCAGAGGTGCGCCGAGGTGTCGCGTTTGCTCGACGGCAGCAAGAGTGTGGCGGTGCGCTCGTTTCAAGAACTCAAAAGTGCTCAACGCAACACAGACCGCGCCTATGTCGAGGGGCCTTTGCTCACACGCAGACAGCGTGTGATTTAGCGCTCAGTATGCGAACGTTTCGATTACGGCAAGTATGCTCGATCAAGAAAGTGCTCAATGACGTCAAGCATTTGAATTTCCAGAAACCGAGACAGCAATCTAAACAAAACTAAAAATTAACCTAAAAATAACGAAATTAAACTAAAATGCAAAATAAACTATGAACAAAAATTTAAAATGCAGAAAATTAAAACTAGTAGAAAAATACACCAATCTAAAAATTATATTAATTTCTAAACAAAAACAACCGTTCCCCGGCAACGGCGCCAAAATTTGATCGTATCAAAAATAATACTCGCAAGTGTACGAATCGTGTGCAATAAAGTGCGCGTGAAAATGCGAGGTCGAACCACGAGAACGCTTTTGTAAATAAAAACTAATACAACTCCTAAATTAAACGATTCAACCTAGTCCCAAAGAGGATTGATTTCAACAATAAAAAATGCAGAAATAAAATTAAACTGAAATTGCAGGATAAAATAACTAAGGTTAAAGATGAACCTCACCCAATAAGAAGAAGCTAAATACATTAAACACTCATCTTCCATTTTTTAAACATTAAACCCTTCAACACACTCTATTGTGGTAATTGACACAAGTCAAACCGAATAATGTGTTTACCGTTAAGGAGCTACAACGAGTGTTGATTATGGATAAAATCATCCAGTATCCTTGGATCATGGATATTGAATCACAACCAAACACGTGTTGTGCACCCGGCTTGGAACACATCACCGACAACTATCAATGCATCAACACACAACCATTCAATTATTTGTCACAGAAATTAAATGACGAATGCGGAATTGAATAACGGAAAAATAAGCATAAAATGTAAAAGCATGAAATTTAAACTAAGGATGAGGCTTCATCTTCAACCTAAGTTGAAGATTTTAGCCACCCATTGAACAACAAAACATAAATGAATTGAAATAATGCATTAAAATTAAATTAAAAGAAAAGTTTACAACTAAAAGGGCGGAGCAAGCCAAATGTAGCAAAATGCTCTCCAAAAACGCCCAAAAGAAGTGTGTGTTTCGACCAAAAGCCTTGGGTCCTATTTATAGAAATTTTGATGAGTGCGCTCAACGCAGGAGGTGCGCTCGAACGATTATCGGGTTGTGCGCGTCGATTGCACAATGTGCGCTCGACCGCATAGAACCGTGAACGGCGGCGCGATGGAGATGGACCCTAGGGCACCGCGCGACACGCTGGCCGACGGGTATCAAGGCCGACCGTGTCTTTGTGTTCGATGCAAGTGCGTTCGAACGCACTAAGTGCGGTCGAACGACTTGGTGGTTCCAATTCTTCACTTAGTGTCTTTTGCTCTCTGTGGCCAACTTTGTTGTAAAGACCTGCACAACTCAAAACACTCAAAACACCAAAAATATTAGAAATTAACAAGGCTAAAGGCCTAACAAATATAAGTTAAAGGGGTCAAATATACACAATTTGACACTGATCAAGAGCCATCAAACTCCAAACTCTTAGAAGAGATTTTGAAAATATGAGAATGAAAGAAAATGAAAGTGTGAAAGATTATTCCACTAGATTTTTGGAGTTAGTAAATCAAATGAAAGCTTATGGTGAAGATATGCTTGATCATAGAATTGTTGAAAAAATATTGATAAGCTTGCATGAAAAATTTGATCCTATGGTGGCTGTAATTGAAGAAACAAAAGACCTCTCTAGTTTAGGAGTTCAAGAGTTGTTGGGTTCGTTGAAATCTCATGAGCAAAGGTTGGAACGACACTCCGAAAAGTCAATAGAGAGTGCATTTCAATCTAAGCTTACTGTTAATTCAAAAAATTTATGAAAGAGAGTATTAACTCATGAACAAGGTGAAGGGGACTCAACTAGAAGAGGTAGAAGTTTTAGAGCAAGAGGAAGAGGAAGAAGTCCAAGAGGAAGAGGTAGAGGCAGCTATGAAAGAAAACCAAGTGTGGAAGGCTCTTCTCAAAGATGTAATATTTGCAAGAAGAGTAGTCATGTTGAAAAAGATTGTTGGTTCAAGGGAAAGCCTCAATGTTTTAATTGCAAAAAGTTTGGCCACTTGCAAAAGGATTGTAGATTCTTGAAGAACAATCAACAAGCTAATTTCACCGAGGAGAAAGAAAGTGAAGGGAACTTGTTCTATGCATGTCAACATGTTTCCGAGAAGAAAAATGATACATGGTTCTTAGATAGTGGTTGTAGCAATCATATGACACAGGAGAAGGAAATTTTCCTTGACATAGATACTTCATTTCATTCAAAAGTGAAGATGGGAAATGGTGCTGTTGTAGATGTTAAGGGAAAAGGCAATGTTGGAGTTGAAACCAAGAGAGGGCTAAAGAAAATTCGTGAAGTTTTATTTGTTTCGGAGCTTGATCAAAACTTGCTTAGCATTGGACAACTTATGGAGCATGATTATGCTCTTCATTTTGAAGGCCGTACTTGTACAATTTATGATGAAGGAAGAGAGAAATTGGTTGTGGCTGAAGTTAAAATGGCTCCAAATAGAAGCTTTCCACTCACTTTCAAGTATGCAAAAGACATGGCTTTAAAAGCTAGTTTACTTGATGAAACATGGTTGTGGCATAAAAGATTTGGTCATCTGAATTTTCAGAGTCTCAAGCTACTACATCAGAAAAATATGGTGCAAGGGCTTCCTATTATTAGTGAAAAGAATGAAGTTTGTGAAGGTTGTGCTCTTGGGAAGCATCATCGACAACCATTTTCAAAATGAGTTGTATGGAGGGCTAAGAAGATGCTAGAGTTGGTGCATATTGATGTTTGTGGGCCTATGCAAACTCCTTCTCACTCTCAAAACAGGTATTTCATTCTCTTTATTGATGACTATAGTCGCATGACTTGGGGTTTATTTCATGAGACAAAAATCTGAAGTGTTTAATATCTTTAAAAAGTTTAAATGTCTTGTTGAAAAGCAAAGTGGTTGTTTCATTAAAGTCTTGAGAAGTGATAGAGGGAAAGAATATACCTCAAATCAATTCTATAAATTCTGTGAAGATGAAGGTGTGGAGAGGCAATTGACGGTCTCTTATACTCCACAACAAAATGGGATATCTGAGAGGAAGAATCAAACCGTTATGGAGATGGCCAAGTCTATGTTGCATGAAAAAGGATTACCAAAATCATTTTGGGCTGAAACTGTATACACAGCTGTTTATTTGATGAATAGATGTCCAACCAAGGCCATGTGGGATAAAACACCATTTGAAGCTTGGAGTGGAAGAAAGCCATCAATCAAGCATCTCAAAGTGTTTGGCTGTATTTGCTATGCTCAAATTCCAAAGGAGAAAATATACAAGCTGGATGAGACAAGTGAGAAGTGTATATTTGTTGGATATAGCTCAATGTCAAAGGGCTATAGGCTGTACAACTTGAAAACCAACAAAGTGATCATTAGCCGAGATGTCTTATTTGATGAGAAAGCTAAATGGAATTGGGAGCAAGGCCAAGTTGAAGAATAATTGGTTCCAATGACTGTTTTACAGCAAGGTCCAGCCCAAGGAAGTGCAAGCAATGATGATAGCACTCACCCATCATCAAGTTCGACTCCATCACCAAGCTCACCATCATTTCCAAGCTCAAGCTCAACTTCTCTAAGCTCAAGTCCAATAAGATTGAGGAATTTGGATGATATTTATGCAAGGTGCAATTTTTGTGTTGTTGAACCTGAAAATTTTGAAGAAGCAATGAAAGAAGAGAGTTGGAGAAAAGCTATGGAAGATGAAATTGAAGTTATTGAAAAAAACAGAACATGGAAGTTGGTTGATAAGCCTCAAGACAAAGAAATTATTGGTGTGAAATGGATTTACAAAGTGAAGTACAATGTAGATGGGTCAGTTCAAAGAAACAAAACAAGGCTTGTTGCAAAAGGATACTCACAGCAGCCCGGAGTTGATTTTCATGAAACTTTTGCTCCAGTAGCTCGCTTGGATACAGTGAGAGCTCTAATTTCATTAGCAGCTCAAAAGAATTGGTTATTGTACCAACTTGATGTTAAATCAACATTCTTGAATGGAGAGTTGAAAGAATAGGTGTATATTGAACAACCTTAAGGATTTGTCATCCAAGGTGAAGAAGAGAAAGTGTATAAACTAAGAAAAGCTTTGTATGGGCTAAAACAAGCTCCTAGAGCATGGTATGGCCATATTGACAATTATTTCAATGAAAGTGGTTTCAAAAGGAGCAAGAGTGAGCCAACCTTGTATGTAAAGCATCAAGGTAATGTTGATTTGCTTATTGTTGCATTATATGTTGATGATTTGATATTAACCGGAAGCAATATTGAAATGATTGAAGAATTCAAGAAAGATATGGTGAACAAGTATGAGATGAGTGATATGGGGCTGTTACATTATTTTCTTGGTATTGAGATGTATCAAGACAAAGAAGAGGTGTTCATTTCGCAAAGAATGTATGCTGAAAAAATTTTGAGAAAATTCAGAATGGTTGGTTGCAAACCAATGGCTACACCACTTGCTGTAAATGAAAAATTAAAGAAGGAAGATGGAGGAAAAAAAGGTGGATGCGACTCTTTATAGAAGTTTGGTTGGAAACTTGCTATATCTCACTGCTACAAGGCCTGATGTTATGTTTGCAGCAAGTTTGTTATCAAGGTTCATGCATTCTCCAAGCCATTTTCATTTTGTAGCAGCAAAAAGAGTGCTTAGATACATTCAAGGTACCACAAGTTATGGAATAAGGTATTGCAGAAATTCCATGGTGAAGTTGCTTGGCTTTTGTGATAGTGATTGGGGTGGCTGTGTTGATGATATGAAAAGCACCTCAGGTTATGCTTTTTCACTTGGATCAGGTGTGTTTTCTTGGTCCTCAAAGAAGCAACAATCAGTTGCTCAATCTTTAGTTGAAGTTGAATATGTTTCAGCAGCATTGGCCACATCTCAAGCAATTTGGTTGAGAAGAATACTTGAAGATATTGGTGAGAAGCAAGAAGATGTTGTAAACTTGTATTGTGACAACAAATCAGCCATAGCAATGGCAAAGAATCCAGTTTATCATAGCAGGACCAGGCATATTGCAATCAAGCATCATTTCATTAGAGAAGCAATTGAGGAAGGTGAAGTGGAGCTGAAATTCTGCAGGTCAGAGGAGTAGGTAGCAGACATTTTCACCAAGGCACTGCCAAAGGAGAAATTCCAGCAACTTAGAGAAGCATTGGGAGTTCAAGAGCAGCACATTAAGGGGGAGAATGTTAAAAACTAATGTGCTGACTTGTCAACTTTTACCTTTGGTTGTGTTTAGTAAACTCTAGTCTGTGGTAGGTGAAAATGTGTGTTTATTGTGAAGCCACATGTGTGGTTCTAGAACTTACTTTTGTAAAAAGGTGTCACTTGTTTTTTTGTATATGGTAGCTAAAAGAAAGAATGTAAGAAGAAGAAAAAGAAGAAGAAAGAAGAAAAGAGCCGAGAGCTCATTGCAGAAAAAAGGCTTCCTCTCCCCTGTTTTATCCCCTTTTTTTACTCTATTTTTTCACTCACATTCTGCAGCAAGCTTTCTTCTTATTCTCTTGTGTTTTCCTTACTTATTCTACTGCCCTTGGAGTGTGTTTTGTTGGAAAATCCAGCCAACAAATCTCACATCGAGTACTTTATTCTGGCACTATTGTTTTTCATGGATATCTCCAGACTCCATGTCCTCATTCTTAACATTTTTGTTTATTTAATAATTTGTCTTTGTTATCCCACCTTTTTTTTTTCCATGTTTGCTTTATATAGCAATCTAATTAATTTGCTATAGCCTTTCATTGCTTCACAATGATGCCTTTCTCTCAGGGTTGCTATGTATGCATTATTATTGGTTACTGTGAAGGAGGTGACCTGTGAGTATTCTTTCTTGTTGAATTTTGAGACAATGAAGAATTCTACTGTCTTAAATTCTTGCATAACCTCAGACCTTCCATGCTACTTTTTTATGTGATATAGGGCGGAAACTATAAAAAAAGCTAATGGCGTTCTTTTCTCTGAAGAGGTTTATTCATTTTGTTTGTGTTTCTTGTCTTTCTCCTTTTGCTGCAAAATTTGATTATTATTTATAATAATGCTAGTCATTGCATCTAATTACTAAATATCTTCTTTCACCAAAAGCTCTGTAGGTGGCTTGTTCAACTTCTGATGGCACTTGACTACTTGCACATGAATCATATTCTTCATCATGATGTGAAGGTTAGTGGTCTAGCTATGTTGATTCATTTTCTCTGAAGTTATTTTGTACTGATGGCATTATATGATTCCTTCAATGCTCAAATATATTCTTGACAAAAGATCGCGACATACGTCTAGGTAAGTGATCTTATCATTTCTATAGTTCTCCCAAAGGGGATCCTAGGTTTTCTAACAAGAGATATATCAATGTTGGAGCAGGTGATTTTGGACTTGCCAAAATGTTGACCTCAGATGATCTTGCTTCCTCTGTAAGTAATGTAATCTATATATTGATCAACTTATGCACGATTTCTTATAATTGTCCTTAGTTTTACTTCATGCCTTGTAACAACTCAGGTTGTGGGAACTCCTAGCTATATGTGTCCTGAGATTCTCGCTGATATACCTTATGGTTCAAAGTCAGATATTTGGTCTTTGGGTAACTAAGCATTGTGTGTGTGTATTCTATCAGGCCTTGATTAATCTTGTAGGTTTTTAGCTGAATGTTACTTATGTATCTTGAAATTCTTTTGACCAGGATGCTGTATATATGAAATGACAGCTCATAAGCCTGCATTTAAAGCATTTGTAAGTTTTTGAACGTTATCTTTCCATTTTCTTGTCATACAGAGGTAGACTGCTGCATTATCATTTCTCTGTGTACTCTTTCAAACAATTTTTTTCTACTTCCAGATAGAAAAGATTAAGCCTGTGTGAACTACATGTTGAATTATTTGCAGTGCTCTTTGCCTATTCTTTCTGTGGATCTTGTTGGAGAGAACGAAGATGGTAGAACATGGATCTTGGAACTTTCCCCCCCTTGTGCTACTACTCAACTGTCTCAATACTTTTGCTCTCAACTTATCTGTTTTCCTAGTAATTACACATACAAGTGCTTTAACCATTCGTGTTGCTGGAGTTGTTAAGGACTGGGTGGTTGTCTTATTGTCTGCCCTTATGTTTGCGGATACCAAGCTGACAATAATAAATCTGTTTGGTTATGGCATTGGTGAGTATCTTATCATTTTTTAATCTTGACACCCTTATATTTTAAGATAGCTCGTAATTGAATTCAGTGACATGTCTTGCATATGGAAAACCTGTTCATCTATAAGCTAATTTGCTTGAACATTAGGCCATCTCCAGGGAGACTTGAAAATTAGTCCCCCCCCTACTTGAAATTAGGGTTAAAATACATTAAGCTCTTTGAGTATAATCTATAATAACTGGTTCTCAAGGTCATACATGCACTTGCATCACTTGTTGGATGTTATCATGCAAATTTTATAAGTGCTACTCCTTTTGAATTTAAAGTTGAAGAGTTTCATGCTGCTTGCAAAAGTGAATAGTGATTATACTTAATATATGATTCTGCCTTTCCTCCAAACAATTACTTAGTCACTAAAGTATGATTTGTCAATTCAAGCCGAACTTGAAGCTGCAAAATCTGATATTCAAATGTGGCACTCTTCATTTCAGAATGAATCATTCATACCTGCTAGGACTTCTCCTGGTAAGATTTTCTTAAATAGTTCATCTATTATTTATTTATTTTACTTATCAAGAAAAAAATTATTATTTATTTATTATACAGTGTGTGTAAATGTGCGGTTCTATAATTAAATTATTATTATTTTTTTTTTGAATTTTTGGTTTTGCATCTAAAATTATAATTATAATTATTTTTTGATTTGATTAAATAATAATTAAATTATTATTATTATTTTTGAAATTTTGGTTTTTTTAATTATTATTTTTTTTAATTTTTTTTGTCAATTTCTAACGTGTCAAAATCTGACACGTTAGAAAATTCTAACGTGTCAAATTTTGACACGTTAGAAATTGACAAAAAAATAATAATAAAAATGCATTTTCTAACGTGTGAATAGTGCCACGTTAATAATTTTCTAACGTGTCAAAAGTTGACACGTTAGAAAATTACAATTTCTCACGGGCGATTTAGTAACGTGTGAAAGACGTTAGAAATGGCACGTTAAAAATATTTTCTAACGTGTTAATGGTCCTAACACGTTAGAAAACAATTGTTAGAAAAAATCCGGTTTTTTGTAGTCTCTTTGGATTTCCTCTGAAGCCATGAGCTCCTTAAAGATCCATTGTAGGATTGCTCTAGGTCACCCAGAGGCTTCACATCTTCGGCCGCATCGTCAGCTTCCGTCTTGAGCCTCTTGCTCGTCTCTCGCCCGTATCTCTTTTTCCCCACCACCAACTTCAGCTCATTTACTGTCCTCAGAAGCTCTTTGATATATTCTATGGCATAGCCCACCATAGATGCCCTATCAATCTTCATGTGTGCAATTTTCATTCAGTGCCCCACCCCAGAAGAAATTAACATAGGGCCAAAAAAGTAGAAAGTATGGTAAGCATAAAGGGATTGATCAATAATGTCAGAAGAAAATCAAAGAAATGAGACATTGTACGTAAATACCTTTGTAGGGTTAGGGACGAGGCTCCTCAAGGCCTCGAACCTGTTGTTTAAGTGTTGTCTCCTCTGGCACTCTGTGGCAATGTGTTTGGTTTTCCCTAATCACACCGCCGGCGCTTCTCAGCGCGCAACCCATGTTCATGCACCCCATCACCTGAGAAGCGCCGCCACTTGCCCCCACATTGAACCTACACACCTCCTCCATCATTGCCACCTAGCGCACGCTAGCCCTCCCCAACTCGTCTAAGGTAACGTACACCCCGTCTCCCACATCCAACGACGTCACCACTATGCCTATCCCGTACTCCTCCTCACCCAATATCACCCCCTAGTTCCTCAGGTTGAACACTATCACTCTCGAGCTCGTGCACACCCATGCCCATTTCCTGGTTTTTCACCCGGACCCAACCCACGAACTCAGTTGCGTTTGTCAGCATGTGCCTGTCCATCACCGTCTCTAGGTTGGCGAACCTACTCTGCTTCTCTGATTTATCGTCGAGTCTGGAGAAGCACGAGAAGGACTCGAACTTTGCAAGGTACTCAGATTGGAACTTCACCACATCTCTTTCTCTTTCTCTCTGCTTTTCCTCTCTCTCTCTCTCTCTCTCTCTCTTTGTCCATAGTGTAACAAAAGAAAAAACCAGAACCATGAAGCTTGTACCAAAACCTTGATAAAACGAGTACGTGTGGGTGATAGTAAATATGCCATGATCAAACGACGACGTGTGGGTGTTGGTGAGGCTAAAATTGGAAGTTTGGTCATTAATAAGTCACATGACATGCACGTGGGTAGGGTCCCGTCTAATTTGCCGGAAAAACTTAACAGAAGGTTTAAATTGCAACTTTTTGAAACTTCAAGGGGGTAAATTGCCAATTTTAAAACTTTAGAGTTTAAATTGAAAACCCCTTGAAACTTTAGGGGGGTAAAGTAAATTTTGCCCTAGTTTTTATGTTGGCTAAATTTGGTGATTAAAACATGTATTATAATTGATTTATAAACAGGTTTTGTTGTCCTCGTTCAAACGAGTTTTAAGTTGTTCGAATGCTTCTATATAGACAATGAGGCATTCTAGTATATCCCGTTTCAATGGCATTCGAATGAAGAATTCTAGAGAGGATTGTTCCAAGTGGCGTTCGAATGAGTGAAGAAAAATAACTTAGCTGAGTGGTTCGTTTAAAGTAGTGTTCAAACAAAACCTATCATAAAACTTGCCTAAGAGCTTCGTTATATTTAGCATTCCAATATCTGTTTGAACATACAAAACCCGGGACTTTGTTCCAATTTTTGTTATAAAGACCGTTCAGACACACCGCTCAAAGGAAACCTTGTTTTCAAGGTTTAACCTAGTACCGTTAGAACGGAATCGCGACTTCCACACAATTCTGGAATTCAATCTCTTTCTTGCTACTCAAGTTTCTCAAATCTATTCAAAGGGATCTTTTGTAAGTTATTTGTAACAACTTTAGGTGTTTAGGTCATATAGAACCTTGTGCTAGGAGTGGTTCGAAACAGTGTTTATAGCCGTCGTGCTATTCTTTGTCTCCTAGAGTAATGTTGTGCATCACAAAAAGTTTATTTATCTAGTGCAAGAATGCATGCAGGATTGGGAGAGGTAGATGCAACACTGTCCTTAGTCAAGATGATAATGCTTGGTGGGCATGGGAAAGATCAATCAACATACCCATAGAGATTTTCACCCTTAAAATGAGGGACAATTTGAGGAAGCCATACGGAATAGGCGTCCCTTGTGATTTTGATGGGATTAAAATTGGTGAAGGTAATAAGAGTAGAGGTGTTTGTATTTATAGAGCAAGTAGTTACATATGTAAATGAAACAGATAACTACAAATTGAATTTGACACAATCATTACAGAGACTATGAACATAGGCTACATAGCTATCTATTGTTTGAGATTGAATGTTTGGGATTCTTATCTTTATAGTTGGTTTCATTTAATCCTTGATCATTATCTTCAGTTGCTGTAGATGTGGTCGGAAGTAGATATGTCACTAACAAAGAATCATCTCTGCCCAAAAAATATTTGTTATTTGTTCTATTGCATCCAGCTGTACTACATAATAAAATGAAGAATTCTCTTGCTTTAGCTTTTGGAAGCATCTAAGTAAGTTCCTTGCCTCACCACAGCTTTTGAAACCATCTAAGTAAGTTCCTTGCCTCACCATATTTCAGCCCTCTTTTTCGTTTGTTATGAATTCTTTTGAACTTGCTTGGTATTACCAAGAGCATCTTTCCCATTGACTTGCCTGCCGTTGTAGTATTCTACACCATTAAACGGTGGTCATTTAACTAGTCAAACTTTTATTTAAATCTAGGCCATTGATTAATTTTTCAGAAAAAAAAATGTGTGTTTTTTTAATAAAAAAGGTAGGCAGGAAAGATTAATTATAACTATTTTACTTGGGCATAATCATAGTACTACTTGTCAACTAGGAGTCGTACAAGAGGAATCTAGATGGGGAGAATTGTATGTACACTTTCAAGTTCGACTAAGTCATAGTCTAACTCAGCCTTCGATGGAACTCAAAACGACTAATACTAATATAATCGAAAATTCTTATTTTGAGAGTCGAGCTTCTTAATACACGCTCAATGAGTTTGAAAAATTTTATGAGACCACTTAACCACCACCATTGACAATCAAAAAATGGGTTGTGATTTTCGCTAATTCGCAAACCTTGCCGCTGGCGGATGCGTGGTAATATGACAAAACTCATGTCCATGAAACTACACTTTAGATTCGTCCTAAATTCTCCAAATCATTCTCCAAAACACGATCAGGGTGTCACAGATGTCTTGAAGCTCTTATCAAGTTGTAGACCAAAAGCCACTTGTTTTCCCTCTCACCCCATCATGGTTTTGGAAGTACTCTTCCACTTTGCTTACCTCAAAGTTACGTTGAACTTTTCAATCCTTGCAAGGATTGAAAAGTTCAACCTAAAGTGGAAGAGTACTTCCAAAACCATGAGGGGCTGAGAGGGAAAACAAGTGGCTGTTGGTCTTTAATGTAATGATGTCGAGATACTACTATTTTAATTTTCAAATTTCAAAATTATAAATTCAAGCTCTATTATATTATATTATCAATTCACTTTTATGGTTGTTATTAATGTGAGGTTTAATTATTTATATTATATTTATGTACTCCAAATTTCCAATTATTCATAAAAAAAAAATATTATCAAATATAAAGTGTCACTTCATGTCCTGTCACAAGTTATTGGATCACACGTAATTAGCAAATATCTGTGTATTTGGGGCTGTGTTTGGGAACAATAAAATGACTTAGAATAGTAGTTGATTTGATTGATATAAGAAAAAAAAGTAAGAATATTTTGTATAAAAAAATGAAATTTTTTGTTTTGTAATGATTTATTTATTTAAAAAGTGATAAAAATTATTGATGTAATATAAAAAAATAAGAATGTTGGAGTTGATTTTAATGAATTTTTTTGGGACTCTCAAAATCCAGGCCATTTTACTGTTGGCAAACACAGCCTGGATGATTGATTGGATTTTACTACTTATTAAGCATGTATTTGGTTCGATTCCTCCTATTTGTTTTGCCCAAAAAATAAGGTAAGAAAGATTGACATAGTTTTCCTTTCGGTTGGAATAATTTTTTTAAAATTAGTTTATAAAAGTGATGTCTTTTTTTCTTTTTCTTTTTTAATAGCATATGATATACACATTAATTTTTAATAAAATTTATTCTAACTTTATCCCTGTTATTAAAAAAATATATGCATCTTACATGCATGCTCAATAAATATGTCACTTTTATAGACTGAATTGAAAAAAAATTTTATAACCCAATTTAATTAAAAACTTTGTCCAAGAAAAATTATAGGAGCTCCAGGATGGGTCTCTTGCTAGAAAGGAGACTTTTTTTGCTTCAATAACTTGATTGAGTGAGTCTCCTAAAATGATAGTCACGTCTTATGCTTAAACTCACTTCATGTCCCGTCACAAGTTGGGGTCACATGTATGGGGTGTTTAATAAAGGTTTTGATTTAGACATTATAGTTAATGTAAATTGATGTGAATATATATATTTGATATAGAAAAGTATAAAAGTGTTATGGAAAAATGAACATTTTTGTTTTGTAGTGATTTTTCTATTTGAATAAAAAAGGTAATGATGTGATATAAAATGTAAAAAAATTAAAATGTTTTAATATTGATTTTTTTTTTTTGGATAAATTGTGATGAATAGTAACAAAAGAGACTCAAACTCATTCATTTACCAAACAAAGCCAGCCAAAAAACTGTGTACTCCTTTATATGGTTAAATATTTTGGGTGATTGATTGGATTTTTCTACTTATTAAGGGTGTATTTGGTTGGATTCCTCCAATTTATTTTGCCCAAAAAAGGAGATAAGAAAAATTATAGGAGCTCTAGGAGGGGTCTCTTGATAGAAAGTAGACTTTATATGAACCGATAAACTTTATATGAATTCTCTTCTAATTTAAGCATGGGAGAAGAGGAAATTATATTTGAGAATACACTTGTTGCCGAAAAAACAAAAAAAAAAAGGTCAAGAAATTATTGTTTAGTTGAGAAAGTTGTGATAGACCGAGCAACAGCTTGTCAGCTAGTAGCCAGAGAGATGTAATTCACCGGAAAATATTGCAAAATCTGAAAAACTGAAAAGGACGGTGATATTTTAAAAAAATTATCATTGTAAAAAGAAAAAAAGAAAAAGAAATTATTGACAAATTGAACAATTATTTGCTGCATATCAAAATATCCTCACACAGCTTTCTGCCATAAATGATGGATAATGAGCAGGTCAATGACAAGATAACGATAACTGGGATCTGATCCAATCCAGCAAGGAAATCTTGGGCAATTGGCATTGGGCATATAATAATAATAATAATAAAAAGCAAACACCTACTCTCATGTTTTGGTGTAAATTAATATTTTTACAGCATTTAATTATTATATAACACACTATTAATTTAAGAAAAATATAAAAAATAAAAGTGAGAACAACTACATTAAATTAGAGTAAAAAAAAAAAACCCCATAGCCTGTGTGGGATTGGCCAAATCCAGCCGTGAACCCCTCAAATTCCAATGGTCGTGACCCGTCTCAAACCCAATTGGCCATGACATGCCTCAAAGCTAGTTTTTAATGCCTCAAATTAGTTTCTAATGTCTCAAAACTCGTTTTTAGATTTAAAAGTAAAATATAAAAATAGAATGTTAACTCTTTAAGAATTTTATTATTTTAAAATTTAGTGTATTTTCGTTCAAATTATTTTTGTGTATTTTTTATGTTTATACTTATCTGTCAATTATTTAATTGGAGACAGTAAAAATAGGATTTTAAGGGATATAAGTAAACTCTTTCTTTAAAAAGAGAAAAAAATAATGAAAAAAATTGGACGAGCTTTTTGATTTTCCCTTTCGGTCGTGGGATTGTATTAGAATATTCATATGGATGGATATGGCTCGTGGGGTACGGTACATACTACCTAATGTGTAGAAATTAATGCACTTTGGGTATCCTCCAACTTCCAAGTCAATAATTGTAATCTTGGGGTTGTTTTCTTATTACGACTTGCGTAA
Organism: Carpinus viminea; assembly: GCA_013348765.1. NCBI lineage: Eukaryota > Viridiplantae > Streptophyta > Magnoliopsida > Fagales > Betulaceae > Carpinus > Carpinus viminea. The sequence goes on from CP054671.1 coordinate 11,981,442, forward strand.
TGGGGCGGCCGACCATAACCCCATTTCTTTTCTACCCACACGCTTTTTGGGACATTCATTATTCTTTAATTTAATCCAATTATATTTCTTCAATAATTAATAAATTCTTATTTTCATTTTTTTTTTCACTAAAAAAAAAGAAAAAAAAAATCTTGAGAAAAGTTATTCCTCATGTATATGAGTACGTACCCACCTTTTATTTTGGTTTTTGGCTACAGAAGTCACATCAAAAATTGTATTACGTGGACTCACTGGTTTTGGCATCACATTTAGCCGACGTCCCGATCAACGTCACAAAGGGCACGTCGTAGACAAGATTCTTTTGGCCGCACAATAACAAGACATAAGATAGGGTGGGTAGTTGCAAGACATTACCACTCTCGTGACTTGACTTTACGGCTCCTACTTCTTGCCTTAGCCTTGTAGTTGGTTTCAAGTTTGTATACTGTGCTACAATGACTTTGACTTTGACTTTGTGTATTAGGCTCAACGTGCCCACACCAAAATGCACGCATTCCTTCCACTACTTGAAATTCACTTTAAGGGAAAAATATAATAATTAAAAAAAAAAGTCCCTTAGTATTAAAAATGTTATTTATATTTTTATATTCTTATTTTTTAACAAATAAAATAATAAAATAATTTTATAAAAACCAAACAATTTTTTAGAGATACAAAAAAAACTAATGAGCGAATAAATGCAAAAAAAAAAAAAAACATTATTTTTTATTCCAAACAATTATTTATTCAAAAAAACTTTTTTTTTGTATCTATTAGCCCATTAGTTTTTATTTATTTTTTTGTATTTTTAAAAAATTGTTTAGTTTTTTTTTTACAATTATTTTATTATTTTATTTGTTAAAAGAATAGGGGTCTTATTGGAATATAAAAAAAAATAAAATAAAATAAAATAAAGTAACTCTTTTGATACATTTTGGTAGTTTTGGGGCTACATTATTACTTTTTGAAGATGCTATATAGCAAATGACTAGTAGTTTGGGAGGCTTTTTTAGGCTATATTGCAAATGCCTGTAGTTTGTGAGTCTTTTTTATATTTTTCCCTAATTTTATTTATAATTTGATTTTAAAATTTAAAATTTATTAAATAATTAAGGTAAAAATATTACTTATCAATTTATTTTAATTATATCACTTTTATTATGAGTATCACTGTTTTATTATGAGTAATGCTATAAGTCTTTCTAGAGTTCTCCTGGAGTCATCCAAATGTGATATAACTTTTAAAATCACTAATAAATCAAAGTTCAATGAATCACATCTCAAATTAACGATAATTTTAAAAGTCACGCCATTTGAATGATTCCAGGAGGACTTTACGAAGACTAATAGCATTACTCGGTCTATTATTAATGGTTTTATCAGTTTGTAAATGATTTTTTATTGTCAATTTAATTTAAAGAAATGAATTTTGGAAAATGTTAGTTAAAAAATAGTAAAGAGAAGGAATTGTAAGATGAGAACCGGAGGGATCGTTTGCCGCGTTTTACACGTCTGGCCCAGCGTACAAAAATATTAACGGCTTTTTTCCGCTCCATTTGTGTGGAAAGGAAAGCAAAAGCGCTCTTGCTCTCTGTCTCTCTCTCTCCTTTCTCTCTGTCCCGAGCGATTCGCGTGGATCTCAAATTGACATTAGCAAACAAACACACGCGCGATCTCTCTTTTACTCTGAGTGTCCCTTCTGTGGCTCGGCATCGAGAGCACATCCGCTCCTCCCCTAAGGCTCTCGATCCGGCCCCAAACCAATCGCAACCGCCACATGTAATCTTCGTCTTCGTGTTCTTCGGCATCACCATCATCTTCGTGAAACTCTGGTCAGTGATTGATTGGCGTGAAAAGGGATGGACAGCATAGCGGCGCAGTTGAGGAGGGGGATATCGCGGCAGTTCTCGACGGGCGCGCTGCGGAGGACGCTGAGCAGGCAGTTCTCAAGGCAGTCGTCGCTGGACCCGAGGAGGAACAACCCGAGGTTCAGCTTCGGGAGGCAGTCGTCTCTGGACCCGATACGCCGTAGCCCCAGCCGGGACGCGGCCGGATTGGAGCTGTCGGTGCCGGAGAACTTGGACGCCACGATGCAGCTTCTGTTCATGGCGTGCAGAGGAGACATGAAGGGGGTGGAGGATCTGCTCAACGAAGGGATTGATGTCAACAGCATCGACTTGGACGGGAGAACTGCGCTGCACATCGCTGCCTGCGAAGGCCACGTCGAGGTCGTCAAGCTCTTGCTCAGCAGGAAGGCCAACATTGATGCTCGTGATCGCTGGGGGGGCACGGTATAGTACTTCCAGTATTTTTAATTTTTTAATTTTAATATTGTTATTCCTATCCTTTTGTATTGCTCCAGTTGATTTGTTTGACTATGGAATTTATAAAATTATTTTTTAAAGGAGTTGCTTAGATTAATTTTCAATATAATTTTTGAATGGATGCGTAATTTTTTTTTTGGTAAAGAATTTCTTGTATCATTCAATAAAGTGAAGAATAATTTGATGTTGAGAATTATGAAAGATATTACAATTAATGTCTCTGCTATATTATATGAAAGTGATTTTTATCTGGACAGGCAGCTGCTGATGCTAAATATTACGGAAATACAGAAGTTTACAATATTTTGAAAGCCCGTGGAGCCAAAATTCCGGTATAATATGAACATTTTCTTGTCTTTTAGGTGAGACTTCATGCCTGTAAAGAGACTTATAAATTGGCATTTTTCATACTTTTAGAAAATCAGGAAGACGCCTATGGCTGTCGCAAATCCTCGAGAAGTTCCAGAGTATGAGCTTAATCCACAGGAACTTCAGGTTCGGAAAGGTTACGGGATCTCAAAGGTATGGTCATTGTTTTATCTCCTCTTTCAATGTTCTGTAAGAACTGAGCTAATTATTGATTACTTCACAAATATTTATAATATCATTATAGAAATCTTTTTTCGTGTACCTCTTTTACAGGGAACATATCAAGTGGCTAAGTGGAATGGCACAAAGGTTTCCGTAAAGATACTTGACGAGGACAGCTATTCAGACCCTGAAAGCATGTATGTGATCATCTCATTTTTACAGTGTTTTCAATATGTATGTTGGATCAGTCTTTTCTCTTTAGAGTAACAACTTCCAATATTCTTTAATTTCTCTTTCATTTCTAATATCAACCATGACGATTGAAATTCACTTTTTTTGCCCCACTCTTAATCTATACAAAATCCCCCTTTGTAGCAAGTGGATTTTTTCATACTTTTTTCTTTTTGTGACAAGTTCCTCCATGGAGCACCCTAATTCTTGTCTAGATGTTCTTACCTCGCAACATTCCTTTTTTATTTTGTTGTTTTGCATTTTAGGAAGTAGGAAAAGATGTTTAATCAAGGTTGAAGGTGCAAAAGGATTTAGGGAGATCGAAGAATTTATAGGTAAAGGTATCAAGGAATTATATGGCCAAGGATGAAACCAATAGACATTAGATAGAGATGAATGGCAAAAAAGAAAAAAAGAAAAAAATAATTTGATTGAGTGGTGGACCACAATTAGTTGGGAAAGGACTTACGTAGCTGACCTCAATCATTTAAAAGAAAGTCTTACTTGAGTTGTATTTTTTATTTTGGAGACCTTGTATCTTGGAGTCTTCTTGACACAATTTTTACTTTTTATGCATGTCAGATAGGCGTGGGCTAATGCTGTTTTTGTTGTATGTGTGAATGTGAAATTTGATTCCTGAAAGTAATGTGTAATTCTTTTAATCTTTTGATTTTTGAGACAACTTGGGTGCATTGCTGTTGTTCATAACTAGATCATTTTTCATGGTGTGCATGGTAGTGGCATACCCCAGAGTGGGGATAAACTCATTTTTGTTGATTTTTTTTTTTCCTTTGTTTACACCAATCAAATAATGGTTGCTTTGATATATTCTTATTCCCTTATTTGTATAAATTTCTAAAGAATAGAAACCAAATATATATTTTTTTGGAGGCCTTAACAACCTAAAAATCGGGTATATTGTTTTTGGAGGCCTTAACAACCAAACTACAAATGTATTTAAAATTGAATACATAGAATTGGTAATCAAATTCGTAGGATTTTTGTGCAAGGAAGCTTATGAAATACATATCTACCTGGATTTTTAATGACTAAGCTTCAGTGATCTTTAGCCTTTAAATTATTGAAAGATGTCTATTTATCATTTCACTTTCCTCAAAGTGGACTAGGAGTTTCAGTCTTCTTCCCTTTAAGGAATTTCGAAGAAAGCTTTAGTTTTGGTTTGAACGAAATGCTGTTGCTGTTAAAGTTTCTGTGTGGTTATTTGGGGTTTGGCTCAGCAGGATTGCTGAATTTGCTGGTTCATAGATTTTATTTCATAGCTGTAACATTAACTCCTATTTTCATAATTAATTTTTCCTTTCTTTTAACAGAAATGCTTTCAAACACGAGCTAACATTGTTAGAAAAGGTTCGGCATCCTAATGTGCTTCAGTTTGTTGGAGCTGTTACCCAAAATAAACCTATGATGATTGTTTCAGAGTATCATCCAAAAGTAAGCAAGTCTCTCTCTCCTCCCCTGACTTTAAAAAAAGAAAAAAAAAAACTTGAGTGCTGACAATATGCATGTGTTTGAGTTTGTGTAAAGATTATCTTTTGGTAGAAGATGAACACACTGATTGACATGGGAAAGGGAAGAGTAGATAAGGTGGAAACATGAATAGTCTCTCCCTCCATGATCGTATGGTTTGCCTAGTGAGAAGAGGAAGCAAGACAAGTGGAGTATTAGAATGCAAATATGTCCTCTTCCATAAAATGAGGACTAAGATGATCCTTCACTCACTATGCAACCCGTTAGGAAGAAATATTTGTTCCTCAAAGCAAATGCTTATCTAATACATTGAACTCTTAATGCCAAATAAAATCTTCAACAAACATTGTTTGTTCTGAATTTTTAAGTCTTCTTAGAAGAAGGCTATGATATTTGAAGTTTTGTCCATATTAGTTATCCTGTAGCACTAATTTTCTAGGTTTTGGTTGAGGCCCACTATTGGTTTCAAATCTTTTGTCATCTCTTCTGATCATATGATAGATTTTGAACCCATAACATCCATTGGATGGCAGTTCGGATAATTCCTAGCCCAGGATGCCTGTGGATTACCATGAACTTCTTTTAAGAGGAGTTTTTTCCTGGGTTAGTTAAATTTGCTCTACCTAGCTAGGAACAGCTTTACCCTACTCTGAAAATTTATAGGAATGCTGCATTGATTTGTTAGAACTTTTTTCTTTTCAAATTAAAATACTTTTATCTCAAACTTGACATTGCTGATATTTGTGGTGCTTTTCAGGGTGACTTGGGAAATTATCTTCAAAAGAAAGGGCGTCTGTCTCCATCCAAAGTTCTAAGATTTGCTCTTGATATTGCTAGGCATGTCTATCTATCTTTCTAGAACCATGTCCTAAAGACTTTGTGAATGTTATCATTTGAATAGAAATGTGAACCCTGATTCTTGTATACATAGTACTTATACTAATTTTCTATGTGTTTAGTCTTTTTAATTGGAATGGGTATTATATCAATGAAATCCTGAAGTGCTTATAGTTCCTAATATTCCTGTCTTAGTTTTGAGCTTCTTCCTGTGCTGATCTCTTGGTCAATTTTGTCTTATCAGGGCATGAATTATCTTCATGAATGTAAACCAGACCCAATTATCCACTGTGACTTAAAGACAATGTAAGACAACCAAATGCAGAAGTTGATCTATGTGTATAGCAATTGCAAACCAGATTTGAATTTTTGTTTTTTTTTTGGGATGTACTTTAATATTTAAAATCTTGGTAAGGTGCCAGAAATATATTTCTGGATAATGGAGGTCAGTTGAAAGTAGCTGGATTTGGTTTGATAAGATTGTCCAAAATGGCACCAGACAAAGCCAAACTAGCGCAGCCAGGGCCTGACCGTTCAAGTAAGTTCTTGTGTACACCTTATATCTTATCTCTCGTATTGGATCTTTCTTATATTTTAGTAGACACAATGTGCACTCTGAGAGAAAATTATCATTGCTTTTGACAGTATACATACAAGTAATTTGATTCCAAAAGAGGAACATTCCTTCAACTCCCAGTACAGTATGAAAGTACGAGTTTTTAGTGTGCAAAAAGAAGTGATAATTGCTAGGTGCCGTTAGCCAGTTATGGGAAGTCATTACTAGAAGCGTCTTTCTAAGGATTCAAGATCCATATGGTCTCTTAGAGCCTTGAATTCTGAACTTCTCATTGGCCTAGTTGAAAGCTTAGAAACATCTACTCTTAGAGCAATATGGAAGGATGAAAACAGGATATCAATTATGACAGGTATCTTGATTTATTCAAGTATTGGAACAAGCCAAGATGCTTTGGAAAACAAATTTTGCCTGAAAAGAGTTGGAAGGGCTATGGTTTGCTGCTCTGGAGTCCTATGCCGCAAAGAACAATATATTCTATGGATTTTCTTACAGATATTATATATTTTTGCCAATTTTTCATAGAATCACAGTTTGACACTTGTAGCCACAATGTCAACAGTAAACAATTATGCTTATACGAGTTATTGACCCAAGACAAGTCCTGAATGGAACCTACTCAACCCTAAAGACTAAGTGAATCTTGTCTTCAGTATCTGTTAGTCTTTCCTATTGTAAAATCCTCCTATGGATGCAGCTTATGACCTTTTTCAGTTTGTGTTGTTATAAGTTGTTTCTATGGAGGATGTAGATAATAAAGATCAAGTACTTGAGAAAGGCTGGGGATTATAATTTCTGTGGGCTCATTAAATGATTTGCTTTATTGATTGCAGACTTGTATATGGCACCGAGCTTTACAAAGATGAGATATTTGACAGAAGTGTGGATGCCTATTCTTTCGGTCTGATTGTATATGAGGTACTTCTTCACAAATTGTTTGTATGCTACCATGATTAATATGATATCATGTTTAAACACTTGATGGTCACTTAAGTTGTGGAGATAACCTTCACTTTCCTGGGTTTCTAATATTTTAACATTGGGCATGTGTCCCATTTTCATCCACTGATTTTCTAGCTTGAATGGCTTCAGTTGTAATATCTTTGTAAGAACATATCTTTGATTCTGGTTTGGAGAATTCAATTGTTTTGGCATGTGTCTGCCGCTGCAACATGATGTCTTCTGTTCCGTTTTTTTTGTTCCTCTCTCCCCTATAGTTGAATGTACAGTGGACCTTTATCTCACAGTTGTTTATTGGTGGGTACTCAGTCTCAACCACTTGTTTCTTGTATTTGTTTTTGTATGGGCTAGATGATTGAGGGTATACAGCCTTTCCATCCCAAGTCTCCAGAAGAAGCCGCAATAATTATGTGCTTAGAAGGAAAGAGACCGCCGTTCAAGATCAAAGCAAAAGGTTATCCTCCAGAGCTAAAAGAGTAAGTTTGATTTTCGAGACAACTCATCAAATTTACTATAGGTTTAAGATGTTTATTTAACTTTCTTGGTTGAGATACCCTGCCTTAGAAATGTGCAGTTGAGACTCAAATTTCTTCTGCAAGTTTGATGAGATTTGTTGACCCAGCAATAGTGTTTATTTATTTATTTATTATTTAAATTTGGGTAATTCTTGAAGATCTAGTGAGCTTGAAATGTTTTAGTTGGCAACCCTTTGTTATTGGGATAATTCTTTAAATTGCGTACAAAGTTGCATAGTTGCTTAAAAATCCAGGTTTGGCATGAATTGATTTTTTTCATGGATGAAAAAAATTGAGTTAGTAAAAGATTGCTGGGTGCTGAGCAAAACATGGACACTCTTTGTCATTCCCTAATCATTAGAGGTCAATTTGATGTGTTTTTATTGATTATTAACATTTCTTCTAATTTGACTTCCCAACTTTATTAAGTACGAAATATATGTAGGAATTCTAGTGCTAGACATATGTTAAGTTTTATATTATTAAATTATTATTTCCTGAAGTTCAGTTCAAGTGACAATTCCTATCCCATAAGAATAGTGAAAAAGGCTAGTTTAAACCCAAGTTGCTAAACAATGAATATCTCAATCTTAACAACAATAAAGATTAATAAAGTTATCAACTTTCAATGCAAGCACCACATATATGAATACCAAAATCAAGCAAAGCATTAAAACAATCAACACAAAGATTTTGGCAATGAAGTAGAAACCTTTTAAAGAATAGTTCAAAATAAAGTTACCCCAAGGCAACCAAAGCTAGGAAGTCAATCTACTATAGACAAATAAAGAGATTACAAGTTGTTCATGCTTACAAAACCTTTGTAGTTGACACCCTTTATAATGATCTAGGAAAAGAGTTAGTCACATCTGCGCTATCACTTCAAAATGACTAGTTAATTTTGAAACCTTTTAAAGAACAATTCAAAAATAAAGTTACCCCAAGGCACAACCAAAGCTATAGGAAGTCAATCTATTATAGACAAATAAAGAGATTACAAGTTGTTCACGCTTACAAAACCTTTGTAGTTGACACACCCTTTGGAGCTTTTCTAGAATTCCTTATAAAGTTTGGTTTTTAGGCAATGTGGAATTTAGTACTCCTGACTATCTTTATAAATCACCCATTCTATATGTGTTACTCCTCATCTTCCCAATATGAGACTAGGGCATTACAAATTCTCCCTCTTAAACTCTTGATGTCTTTGTTAGGGCCATGTCATGCAGTGTTTTAATATCACATGGCCTGGCATTACTAGGTGGCTCTCTAATACCATTATGTAACAACTTGTTCCAAGTTGTATGATATTGTCTGCTTTGGGCCTCAACTTGCATAGTTTTGTTTTTGGGTTTACCCCAAAAGACCTCATACCATTTAGAGAGAGGATGCTCCATATAAACATATCACATTTTCCACACCCAAGTAATGTGGGACGCCACAATCAGTCCCTCTTGGGATCTAACGTCCTTGTTGTCGACCCTCATGGGCTTGTGCATACCCACCATCTCAGATAGGGCAACTTGGCTTTGATACCATTTATAACGACCGAGGAAAAAAATGCTAACCACATCTACGCCATCACCCCAAAAAGATTAGTCAATTTGGAGCTTTCTTAAAATTTCTTATAAAACCCAATATCACCTTGTGACTAGGAAATATGAGATTTAGCATTCATGAGTATGTTTATAAACTACCTACTCTAGGTGGGTTATTTCTCATCTTTTCATTTGGAATCAGGGTGTTACAATTACTTTCTTCTATAGCAGTCATCTTTGGTCTAAACCTTTGAGGCAAAGACCTAAGGATTTTCCTAAAAATTCGATTATTAGGAATCTTTTCACCTAGATTAAAAGAGGAGTTCACAGTATCATACACCCGAGCGTAAAATTCATCAAATATCGTTTCATATTTCATCTTAATCTCTCTAAATTTAGAAGTCAATGTGAACTTTTTGAGTTTTTAGCAGATTTTGGTACCTTCATGAGTGACTTTTAAAATATTCCATGCCTACTTGACAATTTCACACAATGATATTTTTTTGAATTCTTCTGGTTAAACAGCCATGAAGATGACATTTGGTCCCTTGCTCTTCCAATTACACTTATTGATTTCTTTCTTAGACCACGTGTCAGCCAAAATAGTTGGCCATTTCTAGCATTTCCCAATAGAATTCCAAACACCTTCATCTAAGGATTTCAAGAAGTCTCATACGAACCTTCCAATAAGTATAATTGTTTTAGTTGAAATACGGAGGGGAGTTAAGAAATTGAGATAGATATTGAGACATTTATGAAAGGTGCCAGGGATCGCACTAAAAAATTTAATCAAAAAAGAGTAAACCTTGCTCTAATACCAAATGCAAAACGCTAATTTAGACCCTTAGTTACTAAACAATGGATATCAAAATCTCTTTTCTTTTTTTTATTTTATGTGCAAAGGGGTGTAACTCATGTACACAAGAAGCATACAAGAGAACCACCACTAAGTAGAGAAAGAAACACATAACATTTAAAGTTGATACAAGTTGTTCACACTTACAAAACATTTAAAGTTGATACACCCTTGTACTAGACAAGCGACTTGCTCTCTACCGCAATAGCTTTTCTAAAACCTCTTGACAATTGTTCTACTTGATCTCCTTTTGCAATCCTGGAACTTTGGTGCCTAATGGTTTTTTTGTGAAGGAAAGGTTTGTGTGGTTTAACCAAAAGAACTCTAAGAGAGAATTAGCATGAACGCTCCAAAGAACTCTCTCTTTGCACAAACCATAGCCTCATAGTCTTACAAAATTGTGAGAGGCCTATTTATAGATTCTAGGAAATTAGGTTTACTAGAGCGATTATGAGACGCAAATAAGGAAAATCTGAGGTGCCGTTTGAATGGTACCAACCCACAGTTCGAACGGAACTACGTTAAATCGTATTCTTGGTGGCGATGTTTGGACGGCTCAGCAAATGCTCTTCTGAATGGTTAGGTGTGGAACTTCTTCAGCTAATGGGCATTCGGACAACTTAGTGAACAACCTATCGAATTGACTTCTCGGTTTCTCCAATGATGCATCCCTGTTTGGATGTCTCAGCAAGCACTTTACCAAACGATGCTCTCAGGATCTTCAATGATGCATCTTGCTCGAATGCCACACTGAATGCTGTACTGAATGGACATCTCTAATACTCCCTGTTTGAACCCCTCAACAAACAGCCTAGCAAACTCTTGATTTTTGAAGTAAGCTTATCCACGCTGTTAGAACTGAACGGTTAATGTCACACTGAATGCTGCACTGAATGGACATCTCTAATACTACCTGTTTGAACCCCTCAACAAACAGCCTAGCAAACGCTTCATTTTGGAAGTAAGTTTATCCACACCGTTAGAACGGTTCCTGCAAGCTAAGGTCAAATTACACCCAAACTTACAAGTTTAATATAGTCCAACAATTTGCCTGTTTGGACACCAAATTCGCCAATCTAAATCTTAACAAATAGGAAGGAGAGTGAGGAAGACCTAAGAGGTGCGAGTGTAACTTTCCAATGAAAAGGTTCATCAAGCTATTATTGAAACTGAACTTGAGAGTTTTTAATTTTCTTTATTCTTTTTAGAATTATTTTAAGTAAATTTTCTTAAGAAATTGATGAACAATCTCTGGGAACTTCATGTGCTAAAATCTTTTCTTGTTAAATTTGAGAAGGAATTTTGCTTTTTGATACTTTGATATCATATCTGCAGGTTGGTTGAGGAATGTTGGGATGAAAAAGCAGTCGTTAGACCAACTTTTTCTGAGATCATCGTACGGCTGGACAAAATAGTAGCAACTTGCTCAAAACAAGGATGGTGGAAAGATGCTTTTAAGCTTCCTTGGTATGCTTCTCTTACAAAGTATCCTTAAGAGGTTGTATTTTTTTTTTTTTTTTATAAGAGCAAATCTATGCGAAGAAACTTGGAATATACCTTGATAACCATTGTTGAGCTAGTAGAATTAACCTTTCACACTCATTGAAATGTTGAAAATAGGGTTCCAGCTTTCAAATATATAGGATTGGATTTTTTAATGACCTAGTTTGTTTGCAATAGTTCTACGGTCTGCAGAGTTCAAGTGAAGAAATTGAGTCTTTGGAGGTTGTTAATATTTCGTAGATTTATATGAAATTTTCAAGAATTTGACCAGAACTTTGTGTGTGAAAATGATCATATAGACAAAAATTTCGTTAGGGTTGTCATCTTGAAAGAAGGGAGTATTCCTGAATCGTTTGGAAATGGTAAAATATTCCTAAAAGAAGTAAGACATCACATGATTTTGTTCATTGATTGGTAAGTCACATAAAAAACTATATAAATGTTTATTCATTTAAGACCTTATTACTTTTCCTTTTTAAATGATTTCCTAGAAATACTCCTTTGAGGGTGCCGGTGATTCATATAACGTAATATATTAATACATCTATAAGACTAGAACTATGATTTTGATTTTGATATTTGATATTTGATCAGTTATGGGTAATGTTTTCCAATGAATCTTGTGAGCATACCTTATTTTGCGCATGTTTATTGAAAAGAAAAGGTGTAGATTCCTTGATGCATTTTATCTTACTTGTTACTCTAATTGGAAGGTTTTCTTTCTTTTGATTTCTCCTCCTAATATATATTGATACAATTATATGCAGGATCTAAGAGGAGGTCTTAGCAAAAGAGAAAATGAAAAAAGAAAAAGAAGAGAAGTATAAAGAAGAGGCACTCAATTCCATTGGAAAAGGAAATAGAGAAAAGATTTAAGGCGTTTTCGACTCAAGTTTTGGAGTTTCATACTGTACTAGTATTTTGGGCATATATTCAGTGTGTGAATTTGAACAAAGTGGACAAAGATTAAAAAAAAGAAGATAGTTTATTTCTCATTCTTTGTCCTCGTAGGGAGCTGGGACAAAATCCCCTTTCTCTGTGTAATGTTATGAAGGAGCTTTGTTTTTACTTGTAACCCCATGAATAATTAATCCTCGAAGGAGAGTTAGTCCACAATCTGTAAAATGCATTTAATGTTGGGGACTATGTAATTGACTCCAAATAATTGGAATGATCGGGTTAATAGTTATGATTTCTATAACTATCAACATGCTATGACCACGCTGCATATTATGGATGGAGATTTGGTGCAATATCTTTAATTTGAGCTATTCATTGAAAATGAATGGCTTAAAATACGATAACACTTAACTGGGTACCAGTTCCAGTTCTAGTTTAAAAAAAATTCAAAACTGAGGATCCTGGTTTCGGTTTTAGTCAATAATGAAAAATCGGATTGGGTTTACACCACGATAAGAGAAAGAAACGATGTTTTGCCACGACATGTTAGTTATAAGCAACTATTTCATTTGATCACCGAAATGGTTTGGCTATTGACCCACTCTTGGTGGTCATTTTTGTGACTTGCACGCGATGCTATTCTGTCTTATATTTTATTGTGTTTTATACTGTTTATTTGAAATGAAGGGTTCAAATTAAAGGGAATGCAAATTATCAAATTAAAGTAATTTTATTTAGGGTTAAATGCAAAATAGGTATATGTGGTTTGCACCAAAATCAAACAAACACTTAGATTTTCAAAAATATCACAAATGGTACTTGAGGTTTGCAAAAATACTCACTTCATACCTCTGTTAACATTAAGTTAGATTTTTTAATGGAATGTTATGTCACTCTTAGACGTGGGCACCACCAGAACCTAGGTTTTTAGGTGCCACGTCTTTTTTTTTTTTTTTTTTTTTTAAAAAAAGGACAGCAACTGGGGTGGCCGAACCATTTCATAGGGGGTGGCCAGCCACCCCAAATTTTTTTTTTTTTTTAAATTTGATTTTATTATTATTATTTTTTTTGGCCATTTGGGGTGGCCAAACCACCCCATGGGGTGCCACCCCCTATGGGCTTGCCGACCATCCCAATTTTATTTTATTTTTAATTTGATTTGATTTTAATTTTTTTTCTTTTTAAAAATTAATTAATATTTTATTATATATTTAAGTGGGACACATGGTGTGTTGTGGACGATTAGATGAACATGGACGGACAGATGAAAATATTAGAGCCCTCATATTTCCCCTCTAATATGAGGGGACCCCGATCCACCCACCCGGTCGAGCTACAGCCCCCAAACCCCAAGTCAGCAGTCCACAAGTCCCCAAATCGAACCCTTATCAAACTCAAACTCAAAAAAAAAAAAAACCCACACCGCACTTCAGCAAGATCCTTCCAATTCCAGTTTTCATATTCGATTTTAAATTTGATTCTGAGATGGGTTTCTTCAAGTTTAGGACTTCCACCATTGGCCAGTCAGTAGAGGTGTTAACAAAGTTTGGAAATCAAAGTCTTTCACTCGATATCAGTCTCTCTCAGTCTATTTTTATTTTGTTTTTACTACTGCTTACTGGGTTTTGATTACTGTCTACTGGCTTTGTGTGTTTGAAAACTTTGAATCGTTTGATGCCATTCGGAATACACCTGGGGCTGCTGTCCTTTTTTTATTTTTTTAACTTTTGAATTTTTTTTAAAATAATGTGGCACTCAAAAATCTAAATACTACACCATGTGATGCCCACATGTAAAAGTGACATAATATTTCGTTAAAAAATCTAACGAAATGTGAACAAAGGTGAAGTTTTTTTGCAAACCATATATACCTTTTGTGATACTTTTAAAAACTTACGTTCCTATTTGATTTTGTTGCTACGCACCACGGATATCTATTTTATTTAACACGCCATCACGCCAAAGGCGGCCAAACGAATTGAGAATTTAAAGTATATTCTTGGAGAGCAAGAGAATACTTTTCCAGAAGATCCAAATCTCGACAACGTATGGACAGGTGTCAGCAACTGGAAGACTCTGAAAGCCTCCCAAACCAGGGAATATCTTCAGATCAGTTTGGTCCTGGCAAACGAGGGGGGTTTTTCGCCCACCAATAAATGAGTGCCAAATCAGCTTGGAGCAATAAAATAAAATGAGAACAAAAGCAGCTGATTTTTATACTTCTCACAGCCCTCAGCAATACTACTCCGCCAGCCGCCGCTGCCTCTCTGCCTCTCTCTCTCTCTCTGGCCCTTCCTCTTCTATACCACACAAAACCAGGTATGCCATCATTTTCTGGACTGCAGGTACGATATGGGACGAAAACTTTCTCCTTCTCTCTCCGCTGCCACTCTTCCTCTCTCTCTCTCTCTCTCTCTCTCTCGCCCTTCCTCTTCCATACCCACACAAACCAACCCTTCCTCTTCCACCACCAAAGACCGGTGGTGCCTCCTCCGAATCAATCGAAGGCAATGGCGGATCCGAGACAAGTGCATCCGAAACCTGCGCAAAAAGTTCAACCGCATCAGCCAGATGGAGGAGGCCATTGCATGGTGAAAGCCCATCAACAAGGAGCAGGAAGAGGAAGGGTTTTGTGTGGGTATGGAAGAGGAAGGGCCAGGGGTGGCTGCTGCTCTTTTTTTTTTCTTTTTTTTTTTAACTTAATTAATGTTTTAAATCAATAATCTGGTGTAGTTGTGTATATTTTGTAAACTTAAGTTTAGTAGAATTGGGTTAGATGGCAACTTCTTATTGGTGGCAAAAACCTCCTCTTTTTCTGCCACGACCGAACAGCACAGCTCTCGTCCAAATCAACGTTCCCACCAAATCCTTTGGAGTAAAAACTACTATCCATTAAAACGACGTCGTCATACACTCTTCTCTGAAGCTAACATCTGTATCGCTTGTCCCCGCTTCATAACCCTCTTAAACCCTAACTTTTTGCTCTCGGCGAGATCGATCGGCCGACGTTGGTTTCTCGATCACCGGTACTGATTTCTCACAGAAATCGTAAGTGTATACACCATCATCTGAACACTATCCACAACCGAACGCACCGTTTGAAGATTGTGTGATCTTTTTTCCCGCACAATGATTACATTTGCGTTTCTTTATTTTGTGATTTCTTGTGGTTTTATAAGGAACCAAATCGATTCAATTTAAACCGAGTATTGGTCGATGTTTCTTGCGCAACAAGTTTTTGCTTGGTCTAATTCTTCATCTTCGTTTTACGAGGCTAGTTTTGTCCGTACGAAGAATTAGTTTGTGTTGTTAAAGGATTAATTGTGACAAATGAGGTTGATAGGTAGATATCTAAAGTTCGTTTAGTTTTTCTTATCAAATTATCTCCGATATTATATTATCAGTGTCAGCGTTGCTTGCAAAATTCCATTTTCTGCTCTGTTTGGCTGCGTAGAAATCGAAGGAAAAGAAAGATGTTAACCTTGGAAACTTCAATACTTTGTTTAGTTTTTTTTTTTTAACTGTTATTTTATTTTACAACAGAATTTTGTAGAACATATAAAGTTTACAAATGAAATGTTTATAAATTTATTCATTAAAAAAAAAAAAGACAAATAAAAAAAAAAGTTTACGAATTTGCATAGAAAATATCATTTTCTTCTACTCATTTTTCTGTTCGATTTATGTTTTGAAGTACATTCTAGCCAACAGATGGATTGGTTTACTGAAACATGGTGTTCTTTTCCGTTATGTAATTTTGTTTAGTGAGTTTACACAGTTCATTCTGATAAAGGCGAATTTTTTATATGGGATAGTGTCTTAAATTTTTTCTCTGATGGGGGCTTTGTGGGAATGTTATTATATTTATCATTTTTTAGTGTTGTGGTTTGATTGGTCTTTTGTGAATGTAATTATCTAGCAGCTTAACCGGGTGGTCTCTTGAGAAATGTGAATGTGTTTCTGTTTGTAAAGAGAGAAGAATTTGATAATGGCATCCAGAGCAATTTTGAGAAGGAAGAAATTCTTTTCTAGTTACGTGAATGCCTCCACTCGCTCAATTCAAAGTTTGCCATGTATCAGTCATGGGCATGCTCTGCAGAATTTGGATTCACAGGGTCCTAAGTGCAGCGAAGACTACCTTTCTACCTATTTTAGTCGCATGAAGGATGGGGATAAAGTTTCGGTGGCAAAGGAGGGATTATTACCCTTTTCAGGGTTAGGACAGTTTAGGCATGGATATTATGGAATTACAGTTTTGGGTTTCGGAAATGGTAGATCAGAATACATTTCTCCTATGGGGATGGGATTGATGTCACAGTCAACTCGAAATGCTTCCACAGCTGCATTCAAACAGCCTGAAATGGACAGTGATAACGAGAAAAATAAAGAAATGGTTGCTAAAAAGAGAAAGGAAGCGTCTCCAGAGGAATGTGATCAAGCTGTCGAGGGTTTGAGTAGTGCAAAAGCCAAAGCGAAGGCAAAGCGGCTGCAAGAATCTCATAAGGCTACTAAATCTGGTCTGCAAAGAGTATGGGCCACTTTTTTAGGGATTGGTCCTGCTTTGAGAGCCATAGCTTCTATGAGCAGGTTGGACTATTTCTCCAAATGATGCATATATATTATTCAACTAAAAAAACTTAACCAACATGATTTTATGAGTACTGCTTGTTTGGTTTGCTGTACCTTCCTGCAGGGCAGACTGGGCCAAGAAACTTGTTCATTGGAAAGACGAATTTAAATCAACATTGCAACATTATTGGTTGGGTACAAAGCTACTCTGGGCTGACGTGAGGATCAGTTCAAGATTGCTATTAAAGCTTGCTGGTGGGAAGAGTCTCTCTAGAAGGGAGAGACAACAACTAACGCGAACCACTGCTGATATTCTTAGGCTAGTTCCTTTCGCAGTTTTTATCATAGTTCCATTCATGGAGTTTCTCTTGCCGGTATTTCTGAAATTATTTCCCAACATGTTGCCGTCGACTTTTCAAGACAAAATGAAGGAGCAGGTACTGATTGTAATGGATGTTGCTAGAATTCTACCTTCTTTTTCACTTAACTTTCACCTCTTATTTTTTCTTGCTCTTGCGATGATGTTCCTGCATGGAAAGACTCTTTTGGAACTAATGTGGTGGTGTGTTTGGTTATAAAGTACTACTCATCAAGAGCTTAGTTCCTTAATGCTCGAATAGGATGTGTCCCTCTAGGTTAAACCTTGCACTCTGGGGCTGTTGCTTTTAGATAGGAAATTTAAATAACACTGGTAAAGGCCCTGTAGTGGTTTTAGTAGGTAGATGGATATCTAAACCCCATTGTAGCAGAATTGAGTACCTGAGCATGGAATAGGGTTAGAAATGATTCTTAAGTATTGTGCAGTGCATTACTTTGCTAACCATGAATATGAGCCATTTTTTGTGGAATGATTTTTTTTTTGAATAATTTGTTTCTCCTGACGGTGGAACATTCTATAGCTTGTACTTTGTAGTTTTTCTCTTAAAGGAAGGGTCTCCTTGACTCTGCGTGCAAACCACGTATTTGTTTATGAACCCTTAGGCTCTTCTAATTTGTAAATTTGCTCTATAAGGAGAGATGTCCATGTGCATTTGTTGGCACACACAAACTTAAATCTTCACATAATGCTGTGTGTCCATTGAAACATTGATGTATGCTTAGATTTTGATTTTTTGTTTGCATTATATACTCTAAGTTGAATGTTTGGTTTAACCTCAACTGCTCAATTTGTAGGAGGCATTGAAAAGGAGGTTAAATGCAAGAATAGAATATGCCAAGTTCCTCCAGGACACCGTGAAAGAAATGGCAAAGGAAGTTAAAACTCACAGAGTGGAGAAACTAGAAAACAGCCAAGATCTTGATAAGTTTCTTAACAGGGTGAGGAGTTTAGTTTCATTGTCCTCCTTGGTCTTCCTCCTTTCTTTCTTTTGTTTAACATGTATGTCTTTTATTTTATTCAGGTTAGAACGGGGCCCTTGTCTCTAATGATGAAATTTTGGGCTTTGCTAAGTTGTTTAATGATGAACTTACTCTGGATAATATCAGCAGGTTGCCATCATGATTACTGTGATATATGAAGAATCTTTTCTACCTCCCTTTTAAATGATATCAATACCATTTGGTTACCACCTGAGAACCAATCATAATTTCTATGCTTATTCTTCTTTTACTGCTACAGGCCTCGTTACTCAGTATGTGCAAATATATGGGAATCATTAAAATTATTCAAATTTGCTTTTACTGATGCATATTTACGTTACATGCTCAAAAAAGACTCCAGCGGTAAGTGCATACTTCTGCATCAGTAGCAAATTCTATACTTTTCTCATAATGAGTTTATCATTTCTTTAAGAAATTAAAGTGTAAGAGTGTTGTGCAGCTGATCTTGATAGGCATAGAGGTTCTTGGTTGTATCATGTTCAGTCTTTAAGTGAAATTGGCCATAGTGGCTTCTTGATATAAATCAATGGAATACAGGGTTCTGAGTATATGTCTGAGATGCAATCTTTGGTGCATTTTTAACATTAAATTAATAAGACTATGAAACTAATCTCATTTGTTGGGAGCTAGCGAGCTCAGCCCTTAGCTATCAGAAATTATAAAAGTCTGTAATGCTGGTGACTTACTACTGGCAATGAAGTCATCGCTTTATGTGCTAAAGGTATCTCATATATATATAATTTGTGTTAATTATTATTCAGAGTTGGGTGATCATTGTCGTCTGGCGATTTTATCAAATATTTTACAAAAATCCTTTCTTGAGAATAGATCATAAATATTACTTTGTTTTGATATGTCTTTTCCTGATTGAATGCACCCCTTTTCTCTTTTTTAGGATTAAAGCTGATGATAGATTGATTGAAGCGGAGGGTGTGGAGTCCCTTTCAGAAGCTGAACTTGAGGAGTGTAGGGAGGCATGCTTGGAGATCTTTCAGTCAAGAAATGCGCCAACAGGTTTTTTCTTGAACCATGGCTACTTATTTCATTCCTTTCTTCTTTTAGGCAGCTGAAGAACTGTCTGAGGTTCGCAAAATTGAGTGTGAGTTTTGTTTGTGCTTTTTGTTATAAGTCATACTAAATGCAAGTTAATCGCTGAAAAAATTACAAGTTGCTCCCCCCCATCAAAAAGAGAAAATAATCATTGTGTCATCAGAAGAAAATATTAACTCTTACATCTGTTCATTAATCTTTTAATGGTTTGAATTATATCAATAGAATTTTGGTAATACTTATCAACAAAAAAAAAAAAAAGAGAATGGAACTTTGGTCGGTTTATTAATTAAATTGTTAACTCCTTATGCAGCTTCGTGATTGGTTGGATTTGTCTCTTAATCATTCTCTACCATCTTCCCTTTTGATCCTTTCCAGGTAATCTAAAGCCCCATCAGTTGTCCTGCTCACTGTCTTTGTCTATTCTGTACTCTATGATATCTTTATCTAGTTGATAAATATGCAGGTCCTTCCTTGTGTCTGGGAGGTTGAGGCTTGAGGAAGCTCTCCAAGCTACAATCTCTTCTCTGCCCGATGAGGTTACAGATACTGTTAGTGTTACAGCTTTGCCATCTGAAGATTCTGTGTCAGAAAGGAGAAGGAAACTGGAATATCTTAAGATGCAGGAAGAACTAATCAAGGTTGATATTTGTTAATATTTTGCTACACATATAGGGGGTTTCTCTTGTATGCTTGTGTAATAGGGTTGCATCCCTCTGTGCTTTTTAGTGAGATTGAAGTACTTATACAAAAAAAAAAAAAAAAATTGCTACACGTTTATGCCTAATTCACCAACCCCATCACTGCTTTAGGAACTTGACTGAAATGCTTATTATTGCTAGTTCTATCTAGAGGAGAATGCTATAATGACTTTGTTCTTGTAGTTTAGTTTATTTTATTTTAATATGAGTTAGTTTTGGTTCATTGTTTTTGGCTGGTGTTGAAGCACAGAATAACTTAGTAGATTATCTAAATAAAGTACGAATTAGAAAATGGTTATTTAAGTTTCTGTACTGTGGATAGTATCTGAATCTTGTTAGCAAATGAGGTTGAAGCTTTAAATCAAAATGGTCAAGTACTTATTGAATTACATGATCTGCTTTAAATTAAATTGTAGGAGGAGGAAGAGAAAGAGGAAGAAGAGCAAGCCAGAATGAAGGAATCTAAAGCTAGTGAAGAGGATTTGGCACTTAAAGAGATGACTAGTCCAATGGCAAGAGAAGCACAAGAACAAGCCAGAGAAAGAGAACAAGAAAAACAAGAACACATCTGTGAACTAAGTCGTGCTTTGGCTGTTTTAGCTTCTGCATCTGTAAGGAGGCTGGACATTAAAAGCTTTGAATTGTTGAGATACTATTGGTTAATTTTATTTTATAGCGTATTCAACTTTTCTTGCCTAAATTGATCTCTTTTCTTTTTCTACAGTCAGTAAGTAGAGAACGTGAAGAGTTTCTGAGGCTTGTCAATAAGGAGGTATTTCTTTGTTTTTAGACTTTGTACATCTGTGATTGTGAATCACGATTAGTCTTTGGTAACCTGCTTTCAGCACTTTTGTGTCCAATGTTGGCTTCGAAGTTTGATTCATGGTAGTTATTAATGATGTTCCTCATAAAGGAGAATAAAATTAAAAATGAAGAAAGAAATTATATGCTTCTTTTATCCATAAGGAGGACAATACATATGCACCCCTAATTCTGAGTTATTCACATGTATCTACGTATATACTTCGGATGTTCCTTGATTTCATCGTCAATTCATTTTTTGGGGGATCTCTTGACTGATAGTTTTTTTTCAATGCCATTCAACCCTAGATTCTGTATACAACATCTACTAGTAATATTTGTGACTATCTTTGCGATCAATTTATCTGGTACTTGGCTTATATATGTAAAATCAATTTATCTCCGCTTGTAATATGATGTCTTTCTTTATTTTCTGTGTTCATTGGGTGCATAAGAATTTTGTGACAGGATAGGGTTATATGATTTTTTATGTTGATTCTGACAACCTGAATGATTCACCGGCTGATGTTCCTAATTATACCAGTCCTTGTTATGTATATTTGCGGATGATTGTGTATGAGAGAATAGTTATTTATGTTTTGCTCACATGTAATTGCCTTGATGTTTCCAGATAGAACTTTATAATAGCATGGTAGATAAAGAGGGTACTGGTGGTGAAAAAGATGCTATGAAGGCATATAGAGCTGCCCGAGAGGAAACTGACAACACTGCTGAAGAGGCTGAAGGTGATGAGGCTTCGGCAGCACTCATAGAGAGGGTAAGAATTTTCAAGTCCAAGTATTATTTCTCTCTCTCTCTCTCTCTCTCAGTTTCCTGGTATAAGGATTATCGATTCACACAACATGACAGTAACTATTTCATGTCCTTCGTATATTTTAGGTTGATGCTATGCTCCAAAATCTTGAAAAGGAAATTGATGATGTGGATGCTGAAATCGGTGATCGTTTGAAACTCCTTGACAGGTTTGTGATTGTTTCCTTGGTGTTCGCTCACCTATGCATGTGCATCAGATAAGCTGCTCTTATGATGGACAACAGTCCAATGAAATAGCTGGAAGACAACGGCTATGTCTGCCAAGAGTTCTCCAAGTTTTTCCTTTTTTTCTTTTTTTTTTTCAGTCTGAAAATACACTTTTCTCAAATATATTAACGAATAACTCAAAACATGAAACATCTTTTATAAAACTTTTCACACCTTTTTGTAAGAATATATTGACAAAACAAGTGCTTAACTTTTGGAGGGAATAGCAAACTTATTTTTTTAAAAAATTAAAAAATGTAATTAGTTTTTTTTTTTTTTTTTTGGTCAAAATTAGAATGGCTGTGTGGCCACCCCGGCCAAATTGGGGTGGCCACAGCAACCCCTCTCCTCCATTAAGGCTGACCACACAGTCACTCAAACCTAACCCAAAAACACTTATCAACCTTTATGTCACATGAAAACAAATTTTCAAACCAAAAATAAAAAACACTCCTCTGAAAACAGTAACAAACATAGCTAATGTTTTCATGGTATAACTTACTGGTGCTTCATTTTTTTTCTTCCTTAGTGTGATAATTACTCAAGCATGTCTTGTAATGTGATAAACTAATAACTGTTTAACTTATGATTTTAAAGATAGAAATAATGTTTATATTTTTTTGGAGGCATTGTTGTAATGTCATGATAAGGCGCTTACATTAGAATAATCTACATGGATAATCAAATTTAGAAACGTATCTGGTTTTAGGAAAGAGACTATTTTTGTAGTGCATAAGGGCCCCTTTAGATGGAAAGCAAGATAGTCTATGTAGCTCTCTCAGAGTATGAATTGATTAGATGACAGCAGCATTCTCATCCTTTAGGACTTGGCCTACTTAGATTTTTCTAATACTGGTAGTGTCTCATTAGAATGTGCAACAAGTTGTGGCATTTCCTGTAGATGTTATAACACTCATTCCATGGTATATTAATATGGGTAATATGTCAAATGGTTGACTTTGTTGTAATGTTTAATACTTAACTTTATGTATTCAAATAATAAATTCGGTATTCTTGCAGAGATTATGATGGGAAAGTTACTCCGGAGGAGGTTGCATCTGCTGCTATGTACTTGAAAGACGATTGGGCAAGGAGGGTGTCCAAGAACTCATCAGCAACCTCTCCAAAGACACAGGTAAGTTTCTTCTGCCCTCTCTCACTCTCTCTCTCTCTCAATTTGTGATGTTCTATGATGTTTATAATTCATTTATAAAGCATATCAAAGGGTATATTTTGTTGTTTTGAAAAGTGTTTTTGTGTTTTGAATTTAAATAGTTTTTGATGTGATAGAAAGTTGAAAAGTGCTTTGAGAGAGAAGGGGTGGGTGTTCTACATTTGAGAAAACACAAACCGATATGAAGTTGACCTCTTACTTATAAAACAAAAGTGGCCTTATGCGGCTACCATGCCACCCGTTGGACGGAGATTGCTGCACGGCCATTGGTGGTCTTTTATGAATTATAAGTCAGCCCCACACCTGAAAAATTAAACACCGCTTTTCTCAAAATATTCCTATAAGTGAAAAGTTCTGCTAGGAAAATGTGATCTTTCCGTTGTCATTATAAATTAAAGTTTTGGTCTTTCTGTTTCTGTCAATATAGATTAAATCTTTGATTAATTAAGTGTGCATTACTTGATGAGAAACTGGATTATTCTCAACTTCATTTTGCACAGACGGGAAGATTCTTGTAGAAGACATTGTCAAACTGGGTAGCAGGGCAGAAGATGCAAACACAGCTGATGACGGGCGTATATAGAGGGTAATATTCAAGTTGTGACTTGTAACTTTCAGATTTTGGCAGATGCTGTTGAATAACCTCTAAAATGGTTCCGGAACAATTTTCTCATTGCTTCAAATTCCAACGGTTAATTTTTTGGGCGTTGGTTTTGTCTCATATATAGAATGATATATTCTAGCAATCTGATAGGGAAAGACGTTATTGCTAGTGCAGTAAAAACATCAAAGTTGATAGATAAAGATTATATATGTACACAGAACCAATACTGGGGTGAAGTCTTCTGTTGGGCCTCGTAGTTACATTTTTTGTACTTGACATGATAGAGGATCTGTTTAGATCCTATATTAGATTGAAATTATGCATCATAATGTTTTAAATATATTTGAGCTTCTGCTTACATTTTCTCGACCATTATTCAAATATAGACCTTCTGCTTACATTGGCATCAGGAGTGTTCATAAAATAAAATAGTAAAATCATACATGGTTTAAATCATTATTTGAACGTAGAGTAACCTTTTACATTAACATTGGGAGTGTGCAAGTTTTGCTAAAAACTCCTCTATGTTTTTATCCGAGCTTCCACCTTCGTCTACAGCTTCTATAGCCAATTCCTTCCATCTCATCGAATTCTTTTTCATCTCTTTCCTTCCTCCCCTCCATTACTTTCCTTACACAGCTCTATTTCTTCTTTGGTCACAATGCCTTTTCATCCACTTTAATCCTAACCCCTACCTTCCAAACATCCAGAATGAACTTGGCATTAGTTGGTTGATCTGTCCATTGTGGCATCGCAACCATTGGCACTCCCAAGCTTAGTGCCTCAAGCGTCGAGTTCCACCACAGTGAGTCATGAAGCACCCAATTGCCTTGTGTGCCAATACATCTAGTTGAGGGCACCAAGTCACAACCAGCCCTTCTCTGCCGTTTCCTGTAAAAATTACTGGAAGCTTGTTCTTCAGATTTTCTAACTACCCATAAGAAGTTGCAATTGCTATTCTTCAGGCCCCATGCTACCTCCTCCATCTGCTGTTCTCCCAGGGCTGCCAAGCTTCCAAATGATGCATAAACGACAGAGCCAATGTCCTTCGTGTCTAGCCATTTCATGCAAACATCTGCATTAGGCTTGAAGAGGTTGAGATCATACTCTTTGTCATCCTCCAACCGCTTGTCTAAGAACATTGATGGAATAGTCGGTCCAATTGTTTTAACTGGCCATTGGCTTGCCATCCAATTTACTACCTAATAAAATTTAGAAACACGTTTAATCGAATCAGAAAAGAATGAATAAAGTAATTTTTGTGTTTTGATTTGAAAAAGTTTTTTATAAAGTTAGATAAATGTTTTCTGTAAGATTCACATTGAGAAAATCATTTTTGTGACGTCCACTTTAGAAGATTGTGTGTAATAAAATAATTATTTTTTTATTGTTTTTTTCAAAGTAACAAATACTAAACATAAAACACACTTATTTTGAGACAACAAATAAGTGTGGAGCTGACTTTTCACTGATTAAAAAATTTAAAAAAGAAAGAGTGTCCATGTGGCCACCCTTAACGGACGCCACCCATCTTCGATTGAGGAGGTCGTGCGACCGCCACTCTCTTCTATTAGGCAATGGTGATGTCATAATTTTGGTTCACAAGGCCACCCCTCTCCTCCATTGGGCAAAGGCGAAGCCAAGATTTTGGTTCCCAAGAGGTGCGTAAGATTAAAAGATACAATTGAAAAACAAATAATATAACTAAAAATACGTTTTTTTAAAAAAAAATAACAAGAACAAAGCTTAAATAAATTTTATTAAAACTTTATATCTTACATATTAAAAGAAATAAAACATTTTATAGAATCTTAAGTTAAGAAATTCTTTAACCCAGTTTGAAGGAAAACTTTATCCAAATAAAACTACACTTTTTTTAAAAAGAAAAAGAAAGATTAATTAGTTCGTATGTTTTCTTTATTGTTTTCATCTTTCCCCTGTTTTTGGGAAGGTACCAACTACCAAACATAACCTATCATTAGAAATTTTCTGGTCTTTCCTTAAATCGGTCTCACCTATCATTCTTGTTATGGTCTTTATCATTAACGGAAAGGCCATTGCTAATAAGCCTAACGTACGTGACAAGTATGATATCACACTCCTAAACAAAGTATTGATTAATTAACCTCAAAATTCAACAAAATGGTGCATGTATGCATAGAAGGTTCTTAATTCAGATTTTAATTTACAAGTTCCACCCCACCTCACCTCAATATGGACTGCCCTTGGTTGACTAGAGGAGGCCATTTGCTCAGATCAACAATAATTATATATTGGTCTGATTTATTAGCAGTTTAGACAAGTAATGTGAGAGAATCTATATGAGAACATCCGCCAAACAAATTTTGAAAAACCACCTATTTGGACAAGTGAGCCCATATAATCTCTTTACATTACTTGTGGCAATTATTGTGGATCCTTGTCCGATTTGCCCCCTCTAGCCTCTTCTAATATTTTAAAGGGACAAATAGATAAGAATCCACAATAATTATGCAAATGGGATAAGGATTCACACTCTTTTTCTTTTTCTTTTTGTGTAATATTTTAACAAAGAGTATAACTTGTATCAGATGAGCCTTAAAACCTCATTTTTACAAATTTCAATCAATATTAATTGACATATAAACAAAAACATAAAAGTGTACAAAAATAACCTACAACCAAATACAATAAATTTGAGCTCAAAGAGAGAAAGAGATTCAAAGAACCTACACCCAGCCATCACTGGGTCATGCTAGTGTTTTGTGACCCACAACTAGGTCTCGGTCAGAACTCTGCCCATAAGTCACCTTCTCCGCCTTTAGAGTGATAAAATTTTAAGGGTTAACCTTCAACCTCTAGGTTTTAGTTTCAATCTAAAACGAAGTTTAAGGCATTAGAAACAAGTTTTGAGGCGGTTAGCCGGAAGAGGCATTAGAAAGCGACTTTTGAGGTGGATTACGACCGCTAGACCGGTCATAAAACCCACTGCATCGTTGGTCAGGCTGGCCATAGGGTGTTTTGTTTTCTTTCTCATTTTGATTTGATGTGTTTGCTCTCACTTTTATTTTTGTATTTTCTTAAATTGATGATGTGTCACATGGTGATTGAATACTGTAAAATGACTAGTTTACACTAAGACATGATAGTAGGGGCTCTCTTTAACAAATAGGGATAACCTCGATCTACACCTAAAAAATTAAGCACATATTTTCTCAAAATATTCCTATAAATTAACTCTTTTTTTTTTTTTTTGGGAATAGTTCTTAATTAATGTTTTGAGAAAATTTTCTTTTGATTTTGAAAAGAGTAAACTTTTTGCAACCACCGCCAAACATGGATTCTTGTTCATGTTGTTTTGATTTTCAAAACAACATGCACAAATTTATAGACATATGTATCAATGGATATATATATATATATAAACCTACCTCTTGTTCCAACTTGTCGAAAGTGTTGCAGAAGATCCAATTGGCTTCCTGGAAATTTGAGAATTGATTGATTAAAATTTTGAAGAGAGCAGGATAGGAGGAGCCGGCAGTATCATTGAAAAAGGAAGGCACATCATTGAAGCCTAGTGATGGCATGGAGGGTAAGGATACTGAAGGCGTCTGCAAGGGCATTTGTATGGTTCCTTCATGGGCATGATGATAAATTACATTAACCGCACAAGACTGAGTGAAAAATGGAGCTCCATCTACGCCAAGATGCCTTGCTACGTCTAGAGCCCATGGCATGGCTGAGTCATACACGAGCAGTTTTGGTGGGTGTTGGGAGCTGTTTTGTTTCTCAATCAGCTCTGCTAAGCTTTGTGAGACTACTGAGGTGAAATGCTCGAGTCGCGCGTCGACGATTTCGGGCTTCCCGCTTTCCTCCGAGCCATCGGAGATGGTCTCAAAGTAGACAGAGCTCTCTTGCAGGGCTTCCATGGACTTGCTAATGGAGGTGGTAGTGATTAATGTGACTCTTGCACCCTTTGAGGCCAGGCGCTTGGAGAACTGCAGCATTGGGTTTATGTGTCCTGGTATGGGGTAGGGAATTACTAGAATATGAGTTTTCCTCTCCATTTTCTCTCTAATCTCTGTGGCTGACATTGATCTTTGTAATGGGTTCAATTGTAGTGAGGCTCCATGGCAAATGAGGTCTTTATAGAGTGAGAGTCTTTTGTGTAATGAGGTTTTTTTATGCGTTTTTTGCTTTGCATGATTGTCTTAATACATTTTTTTTTTTTATTTTAATGGTCGATGATTAATCTAAGGATTGGTTTGAATTGCCATGTTAGTATTATAGAATACTTACGGATAAAAATATAGTTTTTAACATTATTTAACCTAAAAATGTAGTATCCTATATATATATATATGGACAGAAATTATGGAGGTCGATCGCACTTAAAAAAATTGTGTAAAGTGTTCAATTATTTCCCTACCAACCTGTCATAACTTCCATTCGTTATATATCTACCTCCCCCTTGAAGCACAAAAGTCGTGTGCATCACCAGAGGTCCAAAACTCTTTTGTCTTTGATATTATAATTAAAAACAGAAACAAAAAACAATTACATGAAACACAAAACCAGTACGTCACTGCTTAGGTACGTATCATTATGGAACAGGACAAGAGGATGATGGATATAACGAGTCCTATTCATAATCACATGCATCTCTGCTTAGGTAAACATAAATATATGTTAATATGTATGTATGATTTTGTTTTACTTCTGTTACATAAGGGTACGCAAGAAAAATATGTTCATTAATTTGGCAATCAACTCTGGGCCCTCATCCCTACTGATCCGACATGTGGCATCACAAAAATATCTTACAAACTTTTCTTGACCATGAGTGTTCGAATATAGAGCTTCTGCATATATCATATATCATATATAAAAGTTAAATCACTTTTTAAAAGTAGTTTAGAATGGTGATATATAGCATAAACTCATTTTTTTAAAGGTTAAACCGATTTTTTTAAAACATAATTTTTTTAAACCAATTTTTTAAGGGTGAACCGGTTTTTTAAGTAAAAATTGATCATTAATTAGCGTAATTAATTGCATTAATTATATTTCAAGAGTTTTTTATATATCAATTATTCAATAAATTAAGTATTGAATAATATAAGGAAACAAATAATATAAATCAAATTATTTCTTTTAACTTGTGGACACCGGTCTTTTAAATAAAATATAGCAATCCGAACACCTTTTATCATTCCTCATTTAATATTTATAAATCCGTTTAATTAGTTAAAAAACCATATATAGAAAGAAAAAAAAAAGTTTGTTTTATTTTTTTTTTCCTATAAAAAGTCTACTTAAGTGAAAAGTTTGGTATTAATTAGGTTTAAGTTGTGACTTTACCATTTTTCATTTTGTATTCATAAAAAATATTTTGTTTAATTTGCTTTGTATTTTTTTTTTTTTTTTTTAGAATTATATGAATTTCTATTTGCATTGAAATATAATAGGCATTGTACGAATAACATTTGAAACTAATACTTTGATAATCAAAATCTCTAGGCTTTCATCTCGCTATTATTTTCATTTTAAACTACTCATATGAGAACAAATATTTTAATATGTTTTATTTTATATGAAATAAATTAAAATTAAGAGTCTTTTTTTTTTAATTCATTTGAATGTTTTTATGGAATTTGTTTTTTCATTTGTGTGATTTACTTGAAATTTTTTTTGGAACTTTTTTCTTTTGAAAGCAAAATAAAACTCAAATAAATTATTTATTTTGATTACATTAAATACTAAGTGAAATATTTTGTTTTATTTTGTAAAAAAAAAAAAAAAATTTGTCATTTTACTGTGGATTAGTTTTTAAATGTTTAGAATTATATGAGTTTTATTATATTGAAGTAGGTATCACACAAATATCATCACAAATTTCTTCTAATTTTCCATTAATGCTTTAATAATCAGAATTTGGATTTTTCTCTTACTATTTTTTTTCTTGATACTTCTTTTCATTAAAACTAAATTATAATAAAAAATCCCACACTTTGCGCGGGTTATGAGCTAGTTAGTAGTTAACATAGAGTCTGAATAAAAAATATTAATATTAATAGCAAAATCACACATTTTCTAGATTACTATTCAAATGTAGAGCTATATCACTTGTATTTTTTTTTTTTTTGAAAGGGAAAGAGAAAATCATTCTAGTCTCATTGAAGAAGAATCACGAGTGTAAACGCTCTTATATCACAGAGCAAAAACTCTAATAAAATCATAGCTGAAATTACAAGATTAAGTCATAGATACTTGCATAAAAATCAAAATTCAACTCCTATCTATATCAACAATATCCGTTACCCATGACTAATTTTTAGTTGTAACATCAGATCTATTCCAAACAAATTCAACTCAATACATAAATAGCTCATCGTTTTTGGTTCTGGTAGCAGAAAATCCATGCCGAAACTCATCCTCCTAAGCCCGAGAGCTAGAAAACGAATCACATCCACAACTCAAAGGTTTGGACAATCTTTATTCAAACAAAATTACAGGAAAAAAAAAAAGAGAAAACCTAACCCTCACACAGGTATACTCCTACGAAGACTAGATAGATCTACTCCTCATCAACCCAAAACGGTTGGAAAACTACATCATTCTCCTCGTAGATTGCTCATAAGAGCATATCTTAGGAAGAAAAAAAACTCTCATATTCAAAACAAACAAAACAAGAAACACAACCATAAAAAACAGCAACCGGAGTGGAGGAGATGATGGGCACTGGCTAGTGTTGGCACATTCTGGAGGAGATGGGCGGCACAGCACCTTGACGGGCAGACGGAATTGGCTAGAGTTGCTGCATATGGCCAAAAAGCATCTAAAAAAACACAAAGAAAGCAATGGAAAAATAGGTAGAAGGGGAGGGGGGGAGGGGAGGAGGGACCTCTCATAATGGTTCTCTGATGGCTACGGTTCTTTTTTCTTCCCATTTTGCCTAATTGCGTCACAACCATGGGCTTCCTCACACTAAATTGACTAGGTATATATATCACTTGTATTAACATTAATAGGAGTGTGCAAGTTTTGCTACAAACTCCTCTATGTTTTTATCTGAGCTTCCACCTTCGTCTACAGCTTCTATAGCCAATTCCTTCCATCTCAATGAATTCTTTTTCATCTCTTTCCCTCTCTCACCCTCCATTACTTCCCTTATACACAGCTCTATTTCTTCTCTGGTCGCAATGCCTTTTTCATTCAATTTAATCCTGATCCCTACCTTCCAAACATCCGCAATGAATTTGGCATTAGTTGGTTGATCAGTCCATTGTGGCATCGCAACCATTGGCACTCCCAAGCTCAATGCCTCAAGCGTCGAGTTCCACCCACAGTGAGTCATGAAGCACCCAATTGCCCTGTGAGCCAATACACCTAGTTGAGGGCACCAAGTCACAACCAACCCCTTCTCTGTTGTTTCCTCTAGAAAATTATCTGGAAGCTTTTTCTCTTCGGATTCTCTAACTACCCACAGGAAGTAGCAATTGCTATTCTTCAAGCCCAATGATAGCTCCTCCATCTGCTCTACTCCCAGGGCTGCCAAGCTTCCAAATGATGCATAAACGACAGAACCAATTTCCTTCGTGTCTAGCCACTTCATGCAAGCGTCCACATTAGGCTTGAAGAGGTTGAGACCATACTCTTTGTCATCCTCCAACCGCTTGTCTAAGTACATTGATGGAATAGCCGGTCCAATTGTTTTAACTGGCCATCGGCTTGCCATCAAATTCACCACCTAATAAAATTTAGAACAATATTTAATAAAAATAATAATAAAGTACTAAAACATCCCAAAAACACGATGAAATATAATGTATCAATGTGTGTACATGTATATATATATACCTATCTACCTCATGTTCCAACTTGTCGAAAGTGTTGCAGAAGATCCAATTTGCCTCATGGAAGTTTGAGAATTGATTAAATACAAATTTGAGCAGAGAAGAATAGGGGGCCGTATCATTAAGAAACGAAGGCACATCATTAACCCCTAGTGATGGCATGGAGGGTAAGGATGCAGAAGGCGTCTGTAAGAAAACTCCTTGATGTGCATATGCATGATGGTAAATTTCATTAACCGCACAAGACCAAGTGAAAAATGGAGCTCCATCCACACCAAGTTGCCTGGCCACGTTTAGAGCCCATGGCATGCATGAGTCATACACGAGCAGTTTTGGTGGGTGTTGGGAGCTTTTTTGTCTCTCAATCAGCTCTGCTAAGCTTTCTGAGACAAATAGTTTGAAACGCTCGAGTTCTTCATCCATGGTTTCCTTGTCGCCTTGCTTGGAGCCGTCGGAGATGGTCACGAAGTTGAGAGAGCTCTCTTGCGGGGCTTGCATGGATTTGCTAATGGAGGTGGTGGTGATTACTGTCACTCCCAGATCCTTTGAGGCAAGGCGCTTGGAGAATTGGAGCATTGGGTTTATGTGACCTTGTACCGGGTAAGGAAATACAAGGATATGAGTTTTCCTCTCCATTACTTATCTCTCTCTGTAAGTGGCTGAGGATCAAAGAGATCGATATCTCAATATATATTCCTTTTTTCTTTCTTTTCATTTTAGAAATTTATATGAAGACATCATTGACTATGTAAGCATGCATGTTTCAAAAGATTAACATCATGATAATAAACTATACATCCAATTGTTCAATCATTCAACTTTTTCAAACTTTTATTTATTTATACACGATGGATTGCATGTCAATTGATTTGTTGAAAAAGATTTATGCTTGACGGTTTGCATGCTTGTTGATTTCTTCATACTTTATTGCAATTAATAGCCAACTACAAAAGAAGAAATGATGAAGATGTAGACTACTACAGAAGCAACTGTGGTTACATTTGCAAGTAGAAGAAACTGGCAATTAATAAGATATATTAGAAGTAGCAAGTAGGTGTTTTGTTAGGTGAGAAATGGACGAAAGTTGCTACGTGATAAAAAATAAAAATAAGGAGATTTTACTGGGGAAAAATAGAGAATTATCCCGCTATGGATACCTTGTGTAGACAATAATTGAGTCTCCTTAATTATATAGGGAGGGTGTCTTTTATGTAGTCGGTTTTCCTATCATATATAGATCTAGAGTATATAATAAGATATCACATATGGGATCAGACCTGGGGCTGGGGGCGGGCGATATATATATATAAAGAAAAAAAGAAAAAGAAAATGCATAATAAAAGCCCACCGGCCCTCCCCAAAATGTTCAGCCTTACGACCCAGTTAACCATACCCAACAAATGTTTTTGGCCCTTCCCAACAATTTTTTTGGCCTTTTACCGTTTAGTTACCCATTCAAAGCCACAACTCACAAGCACCCACAGCCGCGCAGCCTAACGAAAAAAAATTCAGAAAGAAAAAAAAAAAACTTGAAAATCAACGTTGCAGTTGCAGACCTGTGAATTGTAATTGCGCCCTCCGTAGTCTCAAACAACTTCACAGTCTTCACTTGATCTCTAGGCAGCAGTCGATTGGAAATTTGTACTATGGATTGTAAGTTCTTTAAACCCTAACTTCAATTTCGTCTTCAATTTCATCATTGTAGAATCAGAATCATAATCAATTTTGTCTTCAAAAGCAATGTAGAATCAGGATTAGAAGGTTAGGTATATGTCACTATATAGTCAAATAGTCATATAATATGAAAAAAAAACCAGAGAAAGAGGCAAGAGCGGGACCTCCGCTGCTCTGCTCCTCTCCTACGTACGCTCCCTATGGCTCTGATTAGTGATTAGGAATTTGAGTTGCTTGTTGTCGGCACCACACCTGCAAGAGAGAAAGTGGAAAAGAAAAGAAACAGAAACAGAGAAAGAGCCAAAGAGGCGTTAGACTTTTTAGGGAGATTGGGAGCTGTGGGCACATGGGCAGCAGAAGGGTGTTGCCTTGTTGGAGACTTGGAGTGAGTGACTATGGAATGAGTGTTTTTTTTCTCATAAAAGTTGTCCAAGTTTGGTAAGGTTAAAGTGTTTTTATTTTCTATTTTTAGATTCCTGTAATTGACAATAAGTGATAATTTTTGGTTTGTTGCGTCCTTCACTCAGTTCATTCTGCAGCGTCATTTTTAATTGTTTGATGTTATAATAATTTAATTTTGAATTGTTGTAATTTAAGCTTTTTAATTGAGATATATCTCTTATTTTCATCATTTTGTTTATCTTATTCTAAAATAATATTGTTATTATTATTATTATTATTATTATTATTTTGTATAAGGTGTGTTTTATATACTTTGAGATTTTGTCAAGGACAATCTTAGATTTGATCTTTTTATTAATTCATTTTAGGCTAATAGCAATTGAAATATGTTAATAATTTTATTATAATATCATTAGAGTATATTTCATTAACCATGAATTGTTTAGTGTGAGAAATATTCGATTCAGATTTGATATTTGATGATTTTGTTTCTTTAAAACCGCATAGAATGCAATTTTAAGCACTTTGTATTTTGTATTTTCTTTTATTTTTGTACTAATGACTATATGGTAACTGATATATCAATTTAGCATATATTTATAAAGTTGGATAAATATGTTTTTTGTGATACATATATTGTGATATAATTTCTTTTTTTATTGTATTTACTATATTATAATAAAAATATAATCTAAAAGAAAAAAAATTATTTTATCATTATATTTTATTATTTTATTAACGCCCATGGTAGAATGAATTCTGGATCCGTCACTGTGTGGGATGCTTAATATATATAGTATAATTAAAGTCTAAACCTATAAATTTGAAGTTTAGAGTTGTGTCTGTGTGACAATTAATATATATAGTTTTATTTTACCTTCAATATTTTAAAATTGATAATATATCCAAACTAAGTTAATGAAAATTTCAATATATCCACTCCATTAATAATTTTCACCTTCTCTAACAGAAAATTATTGAAAATACCTAAATGCTCATATTTTTTGAAAAAGAAAACAAAACAAAAAAACAATAACAACAAAGGAATGGCAACAGCAACCCCATGGGGTTATTTAGGGGTGGTCGGCCACCGCCCTTGGCCATAAGGAGTGGCTATGCCAACCTCATGGCCCATGGGATGATCCGCCACCATTTTAAGATTTCATCACATGTACATGCAACAATTTTGGAAAGTTTCTACAAATAAATACACATGTGGCGATGTGAGCCATTTTTGTCAAAGAAGACGAAATGACTAATGGATAGGTTACATTAAGAATTTCAAAAACTTTGTTGAAATATGTTGCTAATTTTTAAACATTTGAAATAAAAGTGAAAATGTGATGAAACTTCGAAGGGAGAAAATATATTTTTCTCTTTTTCTTTTTTTTTTTTTTTGGTGTGTAATATGTCGTGGGTTAAAAACAAACAAAAAAGAGTACAGTGTTAATTTGTTAATGACATTTTGACTCAATATATGAGCTTTAATGATATAACGTGGACTAAAGTTATCCTTAAGTCATCTAAAATGTGATGTGATTTTTAAAATTACTATTGAATTTGAGATAATCATTATTAAATTTTGATCTATTGATAATTTTAAAAGGTACATCACATTTAGAATAATTCAATGAGAACTTTAGTCATTTTTACATCATTATTCTATTTAATAATAGAGCAGAATTTAATGTTTGAACCTTGACTCACTTATAAAATGAGCTAAAATCAAACCGAACTTAATTATATAAACCAAACCCCAACCGTTAGCCAGCTGCTCTAGTTAGTTTACAACTCTAGTTATGGGAGACCACTAGGGTCACGAAAATGGTCAATCAGACTCAATGTAATCATGCTTTTGTCCTGTTTCATAGTGTTTAGGTACGTAAGCACTGATGTCAAGGAGGTTTTTGTTTTTATTTTTGTTTTTACATATTCACGTATAGGTAAGGGAATGAGGAATTCAAATTTGTGACCTTCACTTTATTAGGTGTAGTTTATAGCCGATTGAACTATCTCTTGAGGATAGTTTTGGTTTTTGTTTTTAATTATAATGTCAAAGACAAAAGTTTGGGTGATAGTTACACGCTTTGGTCCTTCTCTACGAGTAATGTTATAAGTCTTTTTTGTGTTATTTTTGTGTCTTTCTAAGAATAATATGACTCTTAAAATCACCATTGGATTTATGATTGAACATTATTGAATTTTGATCAAATAAAAATTTTAAAAACCACATTATTATTAGAGGAACACAAGAGTAATATAAGAGGGACTTCTAGAATTATTTTTTCTCCACCTTTACCGAGGATGCAAATGTACATTTGGAGACAAACAGAGCAGCTGGCCTACCGTACGTTTGGGTTTCAGTTTTGTTTAAATAAGCTCGGTTTGATTTTAGTTCAACAGACATGTTATTCCAAAACTGTCAATTATTACAAAGCTTAATTTCAGCAAAAAAATTATTTTCTTAAAGAAAAAAAAATGGAAACTCACTTTAAACCCTTAAACTACTACGCAATTTAACATACCCTCTTCGAACTTTTGAAACTTCTTAATTTGGACCCTTAAACTTTGTAATCAATTTGATCCCCTTCGTCAAATTTTAAATGTAAAAAGTGATACAATGACTTTTATATTATTGACTTTTTTTATTAAATTTCAAATTTATCCTTGATTTTAAATTAAAATTATTTAAAAAATATTATAATATATATCACAAAGTGACACACTGTTGGGCCACCTTATGATCATTTTTTTCCATTTTTTCAATTTTTTAATAAAAAGAAATTTAAGGGTAATTTTGTCTTTTTAGAGGTTTTAATGGCAAAAAATTGACGAATGGGTTCAAATTGATTGCAATTGAAAGTTCAGTGGTTCAAATTGAGAGGTTTCAAAGTTCGAAGGATATGTCAAATCGCATGGTTGTTTAAGAGTCTAAAGTGAAATTAAAAAAAATAATAATAATAATAGTAAAAAAAATTCCACAAAACTGAAAATACTAGGACAATAATAAATCCACAAAAAAATAACCAGAATAAGGCCTCATTTGGTTCATGGATTGTCTAGTCCATTGGAAAATGATTAGCTACCACTAGGAATAGAAGAGTGTGGAATGGATTAGCTATTTTTATTCCTTTATTTGGTTGTAACACTGGAATAAACTAGTTAATCATATTCTTTCGTTTGGTACGATGTAATATGTTGGTGAATTGAATTGTATTGTAATCGAATTTTCTAAAATATCCTTATAATACAATTTATATTATAGTTGGAGAAAACAGAATGAAACTCAATTTTGAATTCTAATGTCAATAAAAAGAAATCAAAAAATAAACTGTACAGAGAAAGAGAGACGTAGAAACATAATCAAAAGAAACGGTACAAAAAAAAACACAAAAACGGAAACGCGCGGTATAGAAATAAAAATAAAAAGCAGAGAGACAAAAAACAGAATCAAAATAAATGGTATAAAAATTAAATTAAGAGAGAGAGAGAAGAAACAAAATCAAGAGAAATGGTATATAGAATTAAAAAAAAAAATTTAAAAAAAGAAAGAGAAACAATACAAAAGAAAACTGAAATAACCAAGAAACATAGAAGAGATTGAAGAGAATAAAGGAGAGAGATAGAAGAGAGATCGCTGTAGTTTGCCTTTGAGAGAGTCGATCGCTTTGAGAGACAGAGATCATTTTGCAATGAGAGAGTCGATTTGAAAGAAGCATAGTAGGTGTGAGAATGGTGAATTTGTTTTGAGAATTTACATAATAATTTTAATCCCATATGATGGGATTAGCTAAGCCACTCATTTTTAAGTGGCTTAGCTAACCCTGTATGTATAAGATTAGTAGTCCCATAGGAATAAACTATTCACAAGAATAGAGTGTTACCAAATAAAGGACTAACTATACCTAGTGATCTAAACCGTTAAAATTAAATGATTTAAACCGTCTCTTGGTTATCCAATAAATGATCTAAACCGTTAAAATTAAATACAAATTTGTATCAATTAAATTTCAACTGTTTAATTAACTAAAGTACCAAAGAAACCATGCGTATATAGTACCACATAAAAACTCTAAAATAAACGATTTTTAAGAAAATAGGTTTAAAAATTAAGAAATTGATAATTGATAAATAAGTAAAATAACACATTAATACAAAATAACACATTAACAGATTTTTAAGTGAATAGGTTTAATTAATATGTTCAATTAATAAATAACACATCACTTAGTAGTATTATTTACAATTTACCAATTTACCAATTAATTACCATCATATCATCATATTATAATTTATATGTAGTAACTATTACCAATTTACCATTTTATATGTAGTATTATTTACAATTTTAATTAATATGCTCAATTGTTAATACAAAACACATTAACACCATTTAGTATATAACATACTAACTTACTAAATACTAAGTGACTAACTAGTAGTCTAATAGTAATAATTAATAGGGTTAAATACTTAATTAGTCCTTAGGGTTTGGAAACTTTATTTTTTCTCCTAGGGTTTGAAAGTGACTAAATTGGTCCTTATGATTTTAAAAGTGACAAAAGTATCCGTCATTTGACAGTTAAATTGACATGGACAATTAGAAGTTGACACATGGCCAATTAATTATTTTAAAAAAAATTAAAAAATATCTTTTCAAAAAAGAAAAAAAAGAAAGAAAATCTGGGGTGAGCCACCCTTGTTTTTTTTTTTCTTTTTCTTTGAAAAATATATATATTTTTAATTTTTCAAAAAATTAATTAATTGGCCAATGATCAACTTCTAATTAGTCCATATGTCAATCCGTTAAGTCAACTAACCAATAACCGATGACTAACTTGGTCACTTTTCAAAACTACAATGACCAATTTGGTCACTTTCCAAACCCTAGGGAGGAAAAAATAAAGTTTCCAAACCCTAGGGACTAATTAAGTATTTAACCCTAATTAATAACTTATCATGTTAGATTATTTATTTATCAATTTATCTTTAGCTTACTATTTACTAAGTAAGTAACTTGATTAAGTAGCTAGTAGTCTATCACATGATTCCTATGTGATATATCATATAATAAATTAAAAAATTTCTCCCGAGGAACATCCTACATCACTTAGTAGTATTATTTACAATTTACCAATTTACTAATTACCATAATATCATCTTATTATATAATTTATATGTAGTAACTATTACCAATTTACCATATTATATGTAGTATTATTTACAATTTTAATTAATATGTTCAATTGTCAATACATAACACATTAACACCATTAAGTATATAATATACTAACTTACTAAATACTAAGTGACTAACTAGTAGTCTAATAGTAGTAATTAATAGTTAATATTAAGTCTCTAAGAGGTAGCTTAGTTGGTTATGAACCACGCATTATGAAGCGGAGGTCACAAGTTTGAATCCCCTCCTCCCCTTATCATTGCGTGGACATGTCAAAAAAAAAAAGTTAATATTAATATTAAGTAGTAATTCATATTTCTTATTTCCTAAATTGACCATAATTATTATGTTAATTATGGGTTAAGGAATTAACAGTTTAGGGAACCTATGATTATGATTATGATTATTATTATTGTTGTTGTTGTTGTTGTTGTTGAATTGGGCATTGGACATTGGATATCTTAATTAGTTAATTGTATACACATTGAACCTATGATTATTATTGATTAATTACATGGTTAATTTGTTTTTTATTGTTACATTGTCATGCGGGCCGGGCCGGGTCGAATGATAAAACAGGTCGAGCTCACAACCCTAAATGAGTCGAACGAGCCGGACGATTCTTGAGTTAAACGAGTTGAGCTCACGAGCTCCCGTCGAGCTTAATCAAGCGAGCTGGGTATGTGTCGCTAGCTAATCGAGTGAGTTTCTACAGTAACGAGCAAGCTTCAATAGTGTCAAGCTCGAGCTCGAGTTGAGCTTAGTCGAGCAAACTGTTAGGTGTGTCGGCTCATTTATAGTCCTATTCCTTGGCTACCCCCAAGGGTCAAACCCATTTTTTTCAAATAATGGGTTTGGCCCTCCCCGACCACCCCCAAGGGCCATGGGAGTGGCTTCGATCAGCCACCCCCAAGCAAAGCCACCCCCAAGGCCCATAGGGGTGACGTCGACGCCACCCCATGTCCTAAATTGTGGTGGCCAGTCACCCCTTGTGGCTAAGATGAGAGGTGGCTAGCCACTCTTTTTTTTTTTATATATTTGTTTTTAATTTTTTATTATTTTATTTACTTTTAAAAATAAAATAATAATTTTTTTTTAATACGCGGTATGGCGGGTTGATGGCTAGGATCTCTAAAGAGAGATCTTAGCCGTCAACTCCGGTCCATTTTGGACGGAGGGGATTCTTATCCTTAAAGAGGAGCGTCAACTTTTAACTATCATGAGAAATGTTAAAGTTTATCCCAAAGTCTGTTAAGTCAAAGCCTCAATGCGCTCTCCAACAGGAAGGAATTGTGTCAAATCACAATTCATTGCTCACTTTGTCTGCCTGTCTCTCTTCAATCTCACGTGTGCCTGACGACTTTGCTCAGACATGCAAAGGTTAGGAATCCGAAAGATGACAAGTTTTCGGGTCATTTCGATGACAAAAAAACAAAACCCAAAAAATTGAAAATATCCTTGTAGAACCGATATGACATAATCTCAACACATTTGCAGTCAACTTTGCATCTTCACCCTGGCCTACCTACAACTAGCTTAAATTAATAATTGATCAACATGTGGCTATGGCATTAAAAAATAAAAAATAATAATAATAATTAATAGCAAAATCATACATTTTTCTTAATCATTATTTGAATATGGAGCTAGCTAGCGCTTTCATATGCATTGAAAAAAGAAACTAACAGTAAAATCATACATTTTCTAGATCATTATTCGAATGTTACATTGACATTAGGAGTGTGAAAGTTTAGCCACAAACTCCTCTATGTTTTTATCTGAGCTTCCACCTTCGTCTACAGCTTCTATAGCCAATTCCTTCCATCTCAATGAATTCTTTTTCACCTCTTTCCCTCTCCCCCCCTCCATTACTTCCCTTATACGCAACTCTATTTCTTCTTTGGTCGCAATGCCTTTCTCATCCAATTTGATCCTGATCCCTACCTTCCAAACATCCACAATGAATTTGGCATTAGTTGGCTGATCCGTCCATTGCGGCATTGCAACCATTGGCACTCCCAAGCTCAATGCCTCAAGCGTCGAGTTCCATCCACAGTGAGTCATGAAGCACCCAATTGCCTTGTGAGCCAATACATCTAGTTGAGGGCACCAAGTCACAACCAATCCCTTCTCTGTTGTTTCCTCTAGAAAATTATCTGGAAGCTTTTTCTCTTCGGATTCTCTGACTACCCACAGGAAGTAGCAATTGCTATTCTTCAAGCCCAATGATAGCTCCTCCATCTGCTCTTCTCCCAGGGCTGCCAAGCTTCCAAATGATGCATAAACGACAGAGCCAATTTCCTTCGTGTCTAGCCACTTCATGCAAGCGTCCACATTAGGCTTGAAGAGGTTGAGACCATACTCTTTGTCATCCTCCAACCGCTTGTCTAAGTACATTGATGGAATAGCCGGTCCAATTGTTTTAACTGGCCATTGACTTGCCATCCAATTCACTACCTAATGGAATTTAGAACATCACATAAAGATTATATAATAAAAAACTTGTTAACCACTACATATATATGATAGTTGAAATAGTGTCACATACATATATCTCAGTATGCATGCATGCATGTTAGTAAGCAAAAAACATATATATGCATGTGACCTTGTACGGGGAAAGGAAGTACTAGGATGTGGGTTTCACTCCCCATTTTCTTCCAATGCTTTCTATGATCCCTTTCTGTGTACAACGACAGCACCACTGGAGAAGATTTATTTTTTTATATTCATTCGTAGAGTTTGATGTAAAACCATTTTTGTTTCCGATTTCTGTTGGATAAAAAATTCCACACCACTAGTTTCTTAGGAGGTTCAAAGAAATCATCTGATGTGGGTTTCTTTTTTCAGAGGATCCTTGTCCCCCTTTTGTAGGGGTGGCCTCATCTTTACTATCTTACAATATTTTCAATATTCTCATCTTTACTATCTGTTAGAATATTTCTTGTGACATTCTAAGCATAAAGTGGCTAGCTTTAAAACTTACCCGTCGATCAAAATTCGATAATAATTAATTATAAGTACAATGATAACCTTAGAAGCTATATTAGAACACAAGTCGAACAATTCTAACATTACTAAATATATCCTATTTTATATTTCTACACTATCACTTTTCTAAATGACATTCTTTCACTAGAGAAAGTCATGATGTACATTTTTTAATTAAAATACCCAAATTGATTTCCTACCAAAGATAAAAAGGCAACAAAAACGTAATTAAGAACAAAAAGAAAGAAAATAGAAAGGGCTTGAGGGCGTCCAAAACTCCTGAAGAAATATATATATATATATATATATATATATATACCTACCTCTTGTTCCAGGTTGTCGAAACTGTTGAACAAGAGGCATTTGGGTTCGTGGAAGTTTGAGAATTGATTCATAACGAGGCTTAGCAGGGCTGGGTAGGCTGTATCACAAAGAAACGAAGGCATGGCATTGATCTCTAGCGATGGCAACGAGGGAAGCGACACCGAAGGCCCTCTAGGGCATCCCAACAGCCCTCGATGAGCATGATAATAAATCGCATTAACACCACACGACTGAGTGAAAAAAGGAGCTCCATCTACGCCATGTTGCCTGGCCAGGGTTAGAGCCCATGGAATCACCGAGTCATAGACGAGCAGTTTTGGTGGGTGTTGGGAGCTTTTGTGTCTCTCAATAAGCTCTGCTAAGCTTTCTGAGACAAACAGTTTGAAACGCTTCAGTTCTTCGTCTATGCTTTCCAACTTTACGCCTTCCTTAGACCCATCGGAGATCGTCTCAAAGTTGACACAGCTCTGATCTTGCAGGGCTCCCATGGATTCGCTAACGGAGGTGGTGGTGATTACTGTAACTCTCGGGCCCTTTGATGCAAGGCGCTTCGAGAATTGGAGCATTGGGTTTATGTGACCTTGTACCGGGTAAGGAATTACAAGGATGTTAGTTTCCCTCGCCATTTTCTTCCAATATATGCAAGCTTTCTCTCCTCCAACTCTCTTTATATATGAAGAATTCCTGATGAACTTGAATTAAAGGTGATGGGGTTGTTTTATAAAGGTAACTATTAAAAGTCTTCATCTAACGACGTCAGAAACACATAATAATTTAAACTACTTGCGAAATAAACTAAGAATAATTAAATGATTAGTAGTGTCTAAGAAAAATAAATACCTTTTAGTGGGTTATTAGCCTACAACTATTTCTTTTAAAAAAAAAAGGCCTCAAATCTCAAAGCATAAATCACATTAGAGATTGAAGTCTAAATTTAGCAAAAAAAAAATCACATTTATCTATTTTAGCTACCTACATTTAACATTTTTAAAGCACCCATATCCAACTCAACATTTTAACTTATTACTTTTATCATCTCATTGAAATAATCTTTCCCTATCATTTAAATATTATTTCTCTATCTTTTTTTATTCTTTCTTTATTTTTTTTCCTCGTTGCATCAAAACCGGTGAATAGCATCCAACGGTTTGTAGCACATGCATGGAGAGAGAGGAAAATTATTTTTAATATAGGAGAGAAGTTGTACCACATGATGGGCTAATTGTTTATCATTAAAATGAGAT
Organism: Carpinus viminea; assembly: GCA_013348765.1. NCBI lineage: Eukaryota > Viridiplantae > Streptophyta > Magnoliopsida > Fagales > Betulaceae > Carpinus > Carpinus viminea. The sequence continues at coordinate 12,024,665 of CP054671.1, forward strand.
AGTGAGCAAGTTGTAGCACATAATAGACCCACATTTGGCTCAAAACATTGAAATTACAAGGGGCAGCCTTAAATTTTTGGCTTAAAAATGCTTTAAAAAAAATTAATTATTTTTTTATTGGGGGTGCTTGCCCTCACGCCTCTAGACCGAATTCCTCTTCAATGTGTTTAGATGGGGATCCAATCCTATAATGTAGGGCATTCTTTATCAAAATTTTTTTAGACAATAATGCCCCTACATTATAAAGGATTGAATCTCCTCCGATCCAAATTGATTGGAGAAGATCCTTCTCCGGTCGCTCCCGTGTATATTCGCCACAAACGGATTGGAGAAGATCCTTCTCCGGTCGTCCCCATGTATATTCGCTACAAACGCATTGGAGAAGATACTTATCTGGTCGCCCCCATATATATTTGCCATTGACTAAAGGATAGCCAAACTATTAGAGTACTTGGTTTAGCCACCTCTCAATTTTTTTTTATTTTTTTATTTTTTTGGCTATTTAAAGGTGGTTTGGCCCCCTAGATTTGATCAGGATGAACCACATCTAAATCGTTGATACATTATGTCATTTTTCTAATGACACACTAAATTGTATCTTTTGTAATTTATTTATGTTTTAAAGTGATTAATTCCTTTGTCAAACTTTTTTTTTTATAAAAAAAAAATGATTTTCAAAACTCAAAAATAAAGGACAGAAATGCATTTATCTTATGTGAACCTCAATTATTTTCTTTCCATGTGATAAAAGTTTAGCCACTCGGTTTCAAATGGAGAAATAAATAGGTACAGAGAACGATGCATGTGGGCTCGTTTGTGTCTCCTAGTGAAAGAAAACAAAAGAAATGAAATTGAAAGGGAATCGGTTGATTGAAGTTTGAGGAGTCAAATTGTAATTTCCTTTTTTATGAACTTTTTTTTTGTGCCGGGGGCATGTCCTACATCAATCTTTTCGTCTTTCTGAAATAATTGATGGTTCTTGCATTTCTATGATTGCTACCAAATAAAAGATAAAAGACAAAGAATTCTATAATGCAACTGGCCATGTGTCAGGACTCAGGAGTACGTGGATCTTATCATCAACTAGATTTGTTAATTAGGTTATAATCTTGATTAATTCAGTGTTTTATTATTTTAATTAGATAAAGGGTATTTAAGATTTCTCATAAAGTTTAAATTTGTGTTCTCGCATTGAACTTACTCGTTAGAAGTCACACGAAAGAGGTCTAGGCAGTAAGAATCACACAATTATCCTTTCTAATCCTACTTAATTATAATCTAATTCAGTCTCACGAGATTATCAAGGCGCATTAAGATCTTCCTCTTTGCATGTTTTATTATATATTCACGGGTGTATGCTTCAACAGTGTCACACCCACATAAAAGTATATATGGTTAACAAAAAAAAGTATATATGCTGATGATCAATATATATATATATATATATATATAAAGGGATATTGCAAACGAGTTAATTACCTCAGGTTCCAACTCCATGAAACTGCTGAAAAAGATACAATTTGGTTGCTCGATGTTGGAAAATTGTAGGAGCGCAAGATTTAGAAGAGCCGGGTAGGAGAAGGTATGATAGATGACCGACGGCAAATCACTGACTCCGAGCGCCGGCAACGAGGGCAGCGACACCGTAGGGCCATGCAAGGGCAACGTAATGTTGCCTCGATCCAAATGATAATAGATGGCATTCACTGCGCACGACTGAGTGAAAACGGCGCGCCGTCGAGGCCAAGCTGTCGAGCTACGTCGAGAGCCCACGGCATGACACAGTCGTAGACGAGAAAGTTGAAGCAGTTTTGCTTCTGGAATGTACTCCGACAAGCTTTGGGAAACTGTCAGTCTGAAACGGTCGAGGCTTGCTATCAAGCTCTCACTTTCGCCTTCTTTGGAGCCGTCGGAGATGGTGTCGACGGTGACGGAGGTGGGCTGCAGGGCTTCCTTTGACTTGCTAATGGAGTTGGTTATGAGTAAGGTCACTTTTGGACCCTTTGAGGCGAGGCGCTTGGAGAATTGGAGCATTGGATTTATGTGCCCTTGTATGGGGTATGGAATCACCAGGATTTGAGTTTTCCTCTCCATTTTCTTCCAAATCTCGATCGATAAGATTGATGAGGATGAAGAATTCACGACTATCGAAAGATATGTCCCTTCCTTAATTCTTTTGTTTTTTTTATGGTCTTTACAAATTGTATTTTCTACAATATATTAATTATCTAATATTGGCCAACTATTTTTATATATTTGTTCGGTGACCTTTGTCTTCACCCTTACTTGGCTTTTGAATTTTGCATATATATATATATATATATATATATATATATATATATATACCATGCAAATGAAAAGATACAAATAAGAAAGCATTACGATATTGAGATAGATGGTCAAATAATTTTAAAAAACATATAAATTATTAGGTTTTAAATTGTTAAATTCAATGATAAAATACATGCCGAGGAATAACCTCACATGTCGACAAGATCTTGGGAATATACGGCATACTTATTACAAGATGAAAAGTATCTACACTACTTATCTCTGGACAATGACAAAAAAATACTAACATGCAAATAAGGAAGGATATTAAAAATTAATCTCACATTATTGATAGATAAAATTTTAAACATGTTTATAAAAAGTAAATAATATTTTTTTATTAAACTTATTTTATAAGATAAATTAGATTCATAGATTAAAAAATTTAAAAAATTAGATTCATAGATTCATAAACTTATTTTAACCGTTTGGGAGTGCGTTTTTTAAAAAATAATCTGCGATTTTAAACTAAATCGCAATTTTAGAGTGATTGAAATTGCAATTTTAAAAACGCAAATTTTAAAATTGTGGAAAAATTTGCGATTTCAATAAGCTGGTTGAATGTTGCTTATTTGAAAAAGTGCGAATTTAAACCAAAATCACGATTTTGCTTAAAAAAAAATTAATGCAATATTTACCTATTTGGTCTGAAATCGCAATTATATGCTAATTTTATCCAAATACTCGATTAATAAAAAGATTTTTAAATGTTTTCAAAACGTCTGCACAATTTTAAAAATAGTGATTTCAAAACATAATTTTAAAAACACAATTTTAAAATCACACTTATTAAAATCGCACAAATAAACCCTAATTCCAAAATTCCAATCCCCATCGAAGCAACTATATCACCAAACCAAAAGGCAAACCTTCTTGTTTTGATTATTGTTTTTTATATAAAAATAAAAAATAAACAGTACATAAAAAGACAAAACCTTGACATCACTGCTTACGCAGACATTATAGGACAAGACGAGTGCAATCCATGCGCATGATTATCTCCTGCAGAAAGAAACAAGCATGACAGATACTAAAAGAAAAGATTAAACGAAAAGTTGGGCCCACTATATGGGCTTGTTTGGCAGTGGACGGATTGGACTAACTAAAATTCCGAAAAGAAAAATTTAAAATCAATTTAAATATTCTTATTTTTTATATCACATCAATTATTTTTTATTATTATTTAAATAAAAAAATTACTACAAAACAAAATATTTTATTTTTTTATACAAAATATTCTTACTTTTTTCCTCATATCAATCAAATTTACTACAATATCAATTCACTTCTTCAAATCTAGTGCATTACCAAACACAATCTATATATCCATTATTATAGATCCTAAAGTAAGTACACCCAGGAATCTTCGTTCAATAAGAAATCAAATCCAATATTTCTTGAAAATATGAGAGATGCAGGGTAATGCTTATATTTTCATTGCATTGAATTATTATTATTTTTAATAAATAAATAATTAGACATTGTAGCTTGTCTAAATTATAAATCACTTTATGTCCAATAAAATTAAAATCACATATTCTTGAGATATTCCGAGAAACCAATTTAATTTCTAGAGTCAAATTCCGTTAAAAAATATAATGAATTTTGTTAAATGTGATGTCAATGCCAATAAAAATAGTGACACAAAAGATTTTTACGGTTCGACAAATTGCCTACGTCCACAATGCAACATTAGAGAGATTTTACTAATTCGACAATTTGTTTTAATAAAGTCGATTATTGCTCAACCGACACACCTTTTTGGGAGTGTCGGTTCCACTAAAATCGATACCTTGGAGTGTCATTTTCTCAAAACGACACTATAAAAACTAGGGGTCTAAACCCGGTCCGATTTCCCGCAATAACCGGAAAACCGGAACCGGGGTCCTCAGTTTTGGATTTTTTAAAACTGGGTACTCTATTAACTAGCTAGTTCCAGTTGGTACTCAGTTATCCAAACCGGGTAACCGGGTTTTAAATTTATTTTTGGTATTGGGCCTCATTTTTGGGCTTAATTTAACCATTTTGTAAAAAAAGAAAAACAACAATTAGCCTTAAAAGTTAAAATGCATAAAATTTCATTTTAAAAGCTTACACAATACAAATCTTATTTTTATGAGATTAAACACTAAATAGTAAATATTAACATGTCAAAAACAAACTCAAAGAAAACATTAAAACAATAAAAACAAGTATGTAAAGTAACAAAAGCAAAAATAAAAAATAAAAAATAAACATATATATAATATTAAAATATATTAATATATACATAGGCACCCGGTTATCCGGTTATAACCAAAGCAAAATCGAACCGAACGAGTATTCGATTACCTAATTTTTTTATATTTTTCAAAATCGAGGTATCCGGTTCCCCCCCCCCCCCTATTTTTTTTACACCTCTAATAAAAATATTTTTTTAAAAAAAACCATCAATAAAGTAAGTTTTTTATTTTTTTTTATAGTGTTGAGAAGGGAGAACACAAAAAAGTATTTAATTACTCATAAACCCAAATCCCCAAATACGCCTAGTTTCCTTCTCACCTTTCTAGCGCTCTCAATTTTCCGGTACTAGCTCTATGGATATTCTGCAGCTCAACACAAGTTGCTCTCTTCCACTCTATTTTTTTGCACCCTTACAACAATAACCGGATGTCTTAAATAAGCAACAAGGATGGTGGGGCTAGCAATCTAACCCATGATACGTAAACCCGATACGAACATGACACGTAAAATTCAGGTTAGGGTTTAGCTTAAACGGGTTCAGGTCGTTTACGACATGTTTAGTAAACGTGTCGTATCGTGTCAACCCGCTGGGTGGTCGACATGTTTGACCCGTATATATATTTTTTTCTCATTAAACATCTAAACCTAAAAGCTCAACTCTAAAAAAAAAGACTCCAATTCTACCTCCCTTTGATGGTTTGATTGTTGTTTTTGAGGATTTTGTTTAGGAAGTAGAGGAAAGACTAATTAGGCAAAAAAAAAAAACATTTTGGTATGGGTATAAAAGGTTGAAAACAATAATGAGTTTATATTCATGTCGAGTCGAGTCAATCTATAAACAGGTAACACAACATGATTACGACTCGTTTATATAAATGGGCTCGTGTCGTGTTAGCCATTTATAGACCGTATTGTGCTTGGATTAACCTTAAACGTGTCGGATCATAATTGAATTAGACACAAACTTGACACGCCAACATGTTTTGTCAATTCTAGAGGAAGGCTTATTTTCAAATAATGTACTTCTTTTGTCAAAGTTTGACAATTTTTTTTTTTTTTTTAAAAAAAAAAATGTTTGCAATAAGTATCTAGACATGTGGGATGACTTAACCAAATGTCCAAAAGTGTGGGCAAAAATTTCTTCCTTCGATGCAGACATTGGATTGGGAGAGTGTGCTTCAAATGTCATCCACATCCTCTGACCAATATGAGCCATTTCTTTTCAACACTAACACATCATTCATGGGACATTCACAAGTTCATTGAAAAACAAGCATCACAAGAAATAGACAAATTAAACATCACAAGGAATAATCGCTTCGGACTCAAAATTTTAGGGTTCATATATTTAGTTTGTGAATTGATTATTTCATTAGAAAAAAGAATAGTTATTACTAGAAATAAAGGAAGACGGAATAAAATAGTTATTTAAATTCCTTAGTTTGGTAACAATATATATATATATATCTATATATATATATATATTCTAATGGGAGTTAAACTAAAATTACCAAAAAACCCCACCCTTAAAAAAAAATAATAAATAAAAAACATAAAATTACAGGGGTGGCTAGCCACCCCTGTAATTTTAGGTATTCCCTTTTTTAAAAAAATAAATAAATAAATTTAAGGGTTAAAACTAAAGATTTTTTTTTTTTTTGGGAAAAAGTTGTCAATTTATTCAAGAATAGCTATTCATCTCATTCTTTAAAAGAATAACTATTCCTGCATGTAAGGGACTATTGATTTCCACAGGAATAACTATTCTTAGAAATAAACCCTTAGCAAACACAAAAATGACTATTTCATAAGAATTAGCCATTCTATTTCAGGGATCTATTCTGCAAACCAAACGTATCCTTAGTAAATAGTGTTCAATAACTAGCATTTCAAGCACGCATGACGAAAATTTTAACTCAAAATATCAGGCTAACTTCACTAAATTAATATAGTTGCTAAAAACTTATAACAATTATAAAATTGCTAGACTTATCCTGAAAAATGCTCTGTAAATACATCATCCAAATTTTATTATTATTATTTTTTTAAAAAAAAAAAGAAATTGCATATATTTAATGTAAATTAATAAAGTGCATGGACCAGCATGGTGTGATTTGCAAACAAAATTTTGTACATCATTAGAAATGGCTTTATATTCAAATACACATTTCTTTATATATTAAACAAATTTTACTAATATTCCTGAAATATATATTTAACTTTGCAAAAGGAAACTATACTCTAATCAATTTAGATACAAATTCATCAATATTCTTGTCAGAAGAGCCACCTTCACTCACTGCCCCAATAGCCAAACCCTTCCATTTCTTAGCATTCTCTTTCATTTCTTTTCCTCTCTCTCCCTCCATTACTTCCCTAATGCATGACTGAATCTCTTCTCTTCCCACAATGCCATCTTCATCGACCTTAACCCTAATTCCCACCTTCCACACATCCTCAACGAACTTGGCATTTGTGGGTTGATCTGTCCACTGTGGCATCACCACCATTGGCACTTCCAAGCTCAATGCCTCAAGGGTTGAATTCCACCCACAGTGACTAAAAAAGCACCCAATGGCCTTATTCGATAGCACTTCCGATTGGGTGCTCCATTTCACCACCAACCCTTTATCCCCTATCTCTTCCACAAACTTTTCCGGGAGGTTTGCCTGCTCTGAAGCCTTAACCACCCACAAGAAATAGAAATTGCTTCCCTTTAAACCCAACGCCAGCTCCTCCATTTGCTTGTTGCTTAAATGGGCGAGGCTGCCAAACGATACATAAACAACAGATCCTGCTGGCTTAGTGTTGAGCCAATCAGTGCAAACCGACGAGTCGTCTACTGTGAAAAGATTAAGCCCATAATCATTGTCATTTTCCACACGGTTGTCCAAGTAGATCGATGGAACTGTTGGTCCAATTGTCAGTAGTGGACATATTTTTGACATCGAATCCACCGCCTGTTAATTATGATAAAAGCACAATAGATATATATTATATATATACATATAATCAACTTTTTATCACTATAAATGTAAATAATTGTAAAGCTAATGAATCAATATATATATAGCACAACCCACCTCAACCTCCAACTCATAGAAGGTGTTGACAAGTGCCCAATCAGCTTTATCCGAGTTAGAAAATTGACTCAGCACCATCTCAAAGTAAGCGGGATACAACCCAGATACGTAAATGAAAGATGGCATGTCTTGGAGCTCAAGCAACGGCAGACCAGGAATTGAGATGGGTGTGGAAGAAATTGGGAGCTTCAGCAATCCATGATGCACATGATAGTATATGAAATTAACAGCACACGGTTGAGTGAAGAAAGCGGCTCCAAGTAAGCCTAACTTTTTGGCTACATCCAAAGCCCAAGGCAAAAAGTGGTCGTAGACTATGCAATCAATGGGGTGAGCGGTGTCTTTGTGCTTTACAACGATGTCGGCTAGCGTTTTAGAGCCGATGGCTTCCAGTCGAGCGAGATAGGAGTGGATGCTCTCGGCTTGCGCAAAGCCGCCTTCATCGTGTCCATCGGAAATTGTGTCAAACTGGACGGATTCCGATGATCGGGGTTGCATAGAGTTGAAGATGAAGACTGTGGTGGCGAGTGTAACTTTAACCCCTTTGGAGGCCAAGCGTTTAGAGAATTGAAGCATGGGGTTTATGTGGCCTTGTGTTGGATAAGGTAGCACCAACACATGGGCTCCATGTGCTTTCCCTTCCATCTCTATAGATGAGTTTTCTTCGTGTGATGCAGGCAGCAGACAATCATTTATATATAGGAAGATGGTGTATGCCATTGCAATTGGATATTCTTTCCTAATGGATAAAAAATAAGTGGTTCTTATTTTAAGGAAAATGCTAGCCACTAGGTACTCTCTTGGTATTCTTCATGTGTTAGTTACTTTTATTTCTCTTAGACAGAGAGAATACAAGGAGAGCATTAGAAAAACACTTAGCATTTCTCTTATTTTAAATATTTGTCGCTGCATATATCACACATGAATCATATATTCGCCACAAGGTATTGGAGAAGATCCTTCTCCAATCGTCCCCTATGTATATTCGCCACAAATGGATTGGAGAAGATACTTCTCGGTCGCCCCATATGTATATTCGCCACTGGCTAATGGATAGCCAAACTATTAGAGTACTTGGTTTAGCCACCTCTCAATTTTTATTTTTTATTTTTTATTTTTTTGGGTTATTTAAAGGTGGTTTGGCCCCCTCCTCCTAGATATGATCAGGATGAACCGCATCTAAATCGTTGATACATTATGTCATTTTTCTAATGACACGCATTAAATTATATCTTTTGTAATTTATTTATTTTTTAAAGTAATTAATTCCTTCGTCAAACTTTTTTTTTTAAAAAAAAAAAAGATTTTCAAAACTCAAAAATAAAGGACAGAAATGCATTTATCTTACGTGAACCTCAATTATTTTCTTTCCATGTGATAAAAGTTTAGCCGGTCGGTTTCAGATGGAGAAATAAATAGGTACAGAGAACGATGCATGTGGGCTCGTTTGTGTCTCCTAGTGAAAGAAAGCAAAGAAATGAAATTGAAAGGGAATCGGTTGATCAAAATTTGAGGAGTCAAATTGTAATTTCATTTTTTTATGAACTTTTTTTTTTTGTGCCGGGGGCATGGCCTACGTCAATCTTTTCGTCTTTCTGAAATAATTGATGGTTCTTGCATTTCTATGATTGCTACCAAATAAAAGATAAAAGACAAAGAATTCTATAATGCAACTGGCCATGTGTCAGGACTCAGGAGTACGTAGATCTTATCATCAACTAGATTTGTTAATTAGGTTATAATCTTGATTAATTCAGTGTTTTATTATTTTAATTAGATAAAGGGTATTTAAGATTTTTCATAAAGTTTAAATTTGTGTTCTGAACTAAATTTTACTCGCTAAAAGTCATACAAAAGAGGTCTAGATAATAAAATTACACAATTACCTTTTTTAATCAATCTTAATTATAGTTTAACTTAGTCTCACAAGATTATCAAAGTGCATTAAGAACTTCCTCTTACATGTTTTATTATATATTCACGCGTGTATGCTTCAACAGTGTCACACCCACATAAAAGTATATATGGTCAACAAAAAGTATATATGCCGATGATCAATATATATATAAAGGGATATTGCAAACGAATTAATTACAGGTTCCAACTCCATGAAACTGCTGAAAAGATCCAATTTGGTTGCTCGATGTTGGAAAATTGTAGGAGCGCAAGATTTAGAAGAGCCGGGTAGGAGCAGGTATGATAGATGACCGATGGCAAGTCACTGACTTCGAGCGCCGGCAACGAGGGCAGCGACACCGTAGGGCCATGCAAGGGCAACGTTATGTTGCCTCGATCCAAATGATAATAGATGGCATTCACTGTGCACGACTGAGTGAAAAACGGCGCGCCGTCGAGGCCAAGCTGTCGAGCTACGTCGAGAGCCCACGGCATGACACAGACGTAGACGAGAAAGTTGAAGCAGTTTTGCTTCTGAATGTACTCCGACAAGCTTTGGGAAACTGTCAATCTGAAACGGTCGAGGCTGGCTATCAAGCTCTCAAGACTTTCGCCTTCTTTGGAGCCGTCGGAGATGGTGTCGACGGTGACCGAGGTGGGCTGCAGGGCTTCCTTTGACTTGCTAATGGAGTTGGTTATGAGTAAGGTCACTTTTGGACCCTTTGAGGCGAGGCGCTTGGAGAATTGGAGCATTGGATTTATGTACCCTTGTATGGGGTATGGAATCACCAGGATATGAGTTTTCCTCTCCATTTTCTTCCAAATCTCAATCGATAAGATTGATGAGGATGAAGAATTCACGACTATCGAAAGATATGTCCCTTCCTTAATTCTTTTTGTTTTTTTTTATGGTCTTTACAAATTGTTTATATATATATATATATATATATATATATATATATTATGAATAAGTTATTTCATTAAAACTAAATCAGTCCAAAACAATCGATAACAATTTACAATATATATATTTTATGAATAAGTTACTTCATTAAAACTAAATCAGTCCAAAACAATCAATAACAATTTACAAACCCTTTCAAGTTTCAACGGGTCAAACAAGCTTTGCATGAGCAAAACAAATTGTATGTATTTTCTACAATATATTAATTAGGAAAATTATTAAGTTTTGAGAATTTCAATTTAAACCTCAAAGTTTCGTTTATTTCTAAAGTTTCAAAAAGTGGCAAAGTGAATATTCTATTAACTTTTCCGTCAAATTAGGCGGAAATATTTTTTTTAAAAAGCCTGGGGACATTTATGTCATTTCATTGTTTTCCATCTATTTTGACAGAAAAGTTAACGAGAGGGTTCACTTTGCCATTTTTTGAAACTTCAGGAGAGTAAATTACTAATTTTGAAACTTTGAGGTTCAAATTAAAAATCTCCTAAAACTTCAGGGGGATAAACTGAATTTTGCCCTATTAATTATCTAATATTGGCCAACTATTTTTTATATTTGTTCAATGACCTTTGTCTTCACCCTTAGCTTTTGAATTTTGCATATATATATGTATATATATATATATATATATATATATATATATATATACATGCAAACGAAAAGATAAAAATATGAAAGCATTACGAATTTACAATATTGGGATAGATGGTCAAATAATTTTAAAAAATATATAAATTATTGGCTTTTAAATTGTCAAAATCAATGATAAAATACATGCCGAGGAATATGGACAAGTTATTGGGAATGCGGCATACTTATTGGGAATGCGGCATACTTATTCTAAGATGAATAGTATCCACATTATTTATCATGTGACAATGACAAAAAAATATTGGTCTGCAAGTTAGGAATGCCGGGTGTTAAGAAATAAAATTTTACATTATCTGTGACCAAGTAGGAATCCGAAATAAAATTTTACATTATCTGTGAAAAATTTTACGACTTTGCTCAGATTTGCAAAGGTTAGGAATCCGAAAGATGACAAGTTTTCGGGTCATTTCGATGACAAAATTAAAAAAATTAAAAAAAAAAAACCTAAAAATTGAAAATATCCGTGTAGAACCGATATGACATAACCTCAACACATTTGTAGTCAACTTCACATCTTCACCCTGGCCTACCTACAACTGGCTTAAATTAATAATTGATCGACATGTGGCTATGGCATTAAAAAAATAATAATAATAATAATTAATAGCAAAATCATACATTTTTCTTAATCATTATTTGAATATGGAGATAGCTAGCGCTTTCATGAGTATGCATAGACAAAAGAAACCAACAGTAAAATCATACATTTTCTAGATCATTATTCGAGTGTTACATTGACATTAGGAGTGTGAAAGTTTAGCCACAAACTCCTCTATGTTTTTATCTGAGCTTCCACCTTCGTCTACAGCTTCTATAGCAAATTCCTTCCATCTCAATGAATTCTTTTTCATCTCTTTCCCTCTCTCTCCCTCCATTACTTCCCTTATACGCAACTCTATTTCTTCTTTGGTCGCAATGCCTTTCTCATCCAATTTGATCCTGATCCCTACCTTCCAAACATCCACAATGAATTTGGCATTAGTTGGTTGATCCGTCCATTGCGGCATCGCAACCATTGGCACTCCCAAGCTCAATGCCTCAAGCGTCGAGTTCCATCCACAGTGAGTCATGAAGCACCCAATTGCCTTGTGAGCCAATACATCTAGTTGAGGGCACCAAGTCACAACCAATCCTTCTCTGTTGTTTCCTCTAGAAAATTATCTGGAAGCTTTTCTCTTCGGATTCTCTGACTACCCACAGGAAGTAGCAATTGCTATTCTTCAAGCCCAATGATAGCTCCTCCATCTGCTCTTCTCCCAGGGCTGCCAAGCTTCCAAATGATGCATAAACGACAGAGCCAATTTCCTTCGTGTCTAGCCACTTCATGCAAGCGTCCACATTAGGCTTGAAGAGGTTGAGACCATACTCTTTGTCATCCTCCAACCGCTTGTCTAAGTACATTGATGGAATAGCCGGTCCAATTGTTTTAACTGGCCATTGACTTGCCATCCAATTCACTACCTAATGGAATTTAGAACATCACATAAAGATTATATAATAATAAAACTTGTTAACCACTACATATATATGATAGTTGAAATAGTGTCACATACATATATCTCAGTATGCATGCATGCATGTTAGTAAGCAAAAAACATATATATGCATGTGACCTTGTACGTGGAAAGGAAGTACTAGGATGTGGGTTTCACTCCCCATTTTCTTCCAACGCTTTCTATGATCCCTTTCTGGGTACAACGACAGTACCATTGGAGAAGATTTATGTTTTTATATTCATTCGTAGAGTTTGAAGTAAACCCATTTTTGTTTCCGATTTCTGTTGGATAAAAATTTCCACACGACTAGTTTCTTAGGAGGCTCAAAGAACATCTGATCTGATGTTGGTTTCTTTTTTCAGAGGATCTTTGTCCCCCTTACGTAGGGGTGGCCTCATCTTTACTATCTTACAATATTTTCATCTTTACTACCTGTCGGAATATTTCTTGTGAAATTCTAAGAATAAAGTAGCTTTAAAAATTATTAATTAAACAAAATTCAATAATAAACAATCACAAGTTTAATGATAATTTTAAAAGTTATATTATTCTTATAATGACAAAAAAAACTCACAAGTCGAACTATTAACATTACTAAATATATTCTATTATGTATTTCTACACTATCACTTTTCTAAATGACATTCTCTCATTAGAGAAAGTCATGATGAGCATTTTCTAATTAATATATCCAAATTGATTTCCTACCAAAGATAAAAAGGCAACAAAAAAGTAATTAAGAACAAAAAGAAAGAAAATACTGTAACTCTCGGGCCCTTTGATGCAAGGCGCTTCGAGAATTGGAGCATTGGGTGACCTTGTACCCGGTAAGGAATTACAAGGATGTTAGTTTCCCTCGCCATTTTCTTCCAATCCAAGCTTTCTCTCCTCCAGCTCTCTTTATATATGAAGAATTCCTGACGAACTTGAATTAAAGGTGATGGGGTTGTTTTATAAGGGTAAATGCATTTTTCTTCCTAAGTACATGTGATTAATTAATTACTTTTTTGGGGTAAGAAAACAAATTATTTTAATTTGTTAATGTGTCGCATTAGCACAAATCATGTCAGCTAAAGGCAGTGGCGGCAAATCTAGAAATTGGAGTTACTAGAGGCGTAAAAAAAATATATATATATAATTATAAACTTTTTTCCTATTGATAAATACAATCAAAAAAATAAGTTATACCATAATATATGTATTATGTAATATATGTAAAAAAACAAAAATCAAAGTAACTAATAAAAATCTTTATCTAACGACGTTAGAAACACATAATACTTAAAAGTACTTACGAAATAAAATAAGCACAATTAAATGACTCATAGTATCTAAGAAAAATGAGTACCTTTTAATGGGCTGTTAGCCTACAACTATTTCTTTTAAAAAAAGCCCCAAATCTCAAAACATAAATCACATTAGAGACTGAAATCTAAATTTAGCCAAAAAAAACCACATTTATCTATTTTAGCTACCTACATTTTTAAAGATACCATATCCGACTCAACATTTTAACTTATCACTTTTATCATCTCATTTAAATAATATTTTCCCATCATTTAAATATTATTTCTCTATCCTTTTTTTATTCTTTCTTTTTCTTTCTTTTTTCCCCCGTAGCATCAAAACCAGTGAATAGCATCCAACGGTTTGTAGCACATGCATGGAGAGACAAAAAATTATTTTTAATATAGGAGAGAAGTTGTACCACACGATTGGCTACTTGTTTATCATTAAAATGAGATAGTGAGCAAGTTGTAGCACATGATAGACTCACATTTGGCTCAAAACATTGAAATTACAAGGGGTGGCCTTAAATTTTTGGCTTAAAAATGCTTTAAAAAAAATAATTTTTTTATTTTTTTATTGGGGGTGCCCGCCCCTCGGTCACCCTAGATTGGGATCCTCTTCAATCCGTTTGGACTAGAGGGGATCCAATCCCTTATAATGCAAGGGCATCATTGTCCATCAAATTTTTTTTGGACAATAATGCCCCTACATTATAAAGGATTGAATCTCCTCCAGTCGAAACGAATTGGAGAAGATCCTTCTCCAATTGCCCTTATATATATTTGCCACAAACAAATTGGAGAAGATACTTCTCTAATCACCCTCATGTATATTAATCGTCGCTGGCTAAAAGATAGTCAAACCATTAGAGTACTTGGTTTAGCCACCTCTCAATTTTATTTTTATTTTTTTATTTTTTGGTTATTTAAAGGTGGTTTGGCACCCTAGGTATGATCAGGATGAACCACATCTAAGGGGGAGTTTGTTAAACTCCCTCACATTCCTCCAAAAGCACTGTTCACGCACTGTTTATGACTTTTTTGTGTTTAATGCTACAGTATTTTATGCTTTGGGGAATGTGAGGGAGCTTTGACAAACAAGGCCTAAATTGTTGATACATTATGCATTTTTCTAATGACACGCACTAAATTATATCTTTTGTAATTTATTTATTTTTTAAAGTGATTAATTCCGTTGTCAAACTTTTTTTTTAAAAAAAAAAGATTTTCAAAACTCAAAAATAAAGGACAGAAATGCATTTATCTTATGTGAACCTCAATTATTTTCTTTCCATGTGATAAAAGTTTAACCAGTCGGTTTCAGATGGAGACATAAATAAGAACAGAGAACGACGCATGTGGGCTCCTTTGTGTCTCATAGTGAAAGAAAGCAGAAGAAACGAAATTGAAAGGGAATCGGTTGATTGAAATTTGAGGCGTCAAATTGTAATTTCATTTTTTATGAACTACTTTTTTTTTTTTAAAAAAAAATCAATAATAATAATTTGCCGACTTTGAAAAGCCGGGGCATGTCGTACATCAATCTTTTCATCTCTCTGAAATAATTGATGGTTATTCTTGCATGTCTATGATTGCAACCAAATAAAAGATAAAAGACAAAGAATTCTATAATGCAACTGGCCATGTGTCAGGACTCAGGAGTACGTACATATTGAGGGTGTTCGCGTTTCCCCCGGAAAGCATTTTCACCGCACTATTTATCAATTAAAAAAAATATATTGATGTAAAATATATTTTTAATAATTTTTATTTAAATAATAAATAAAGTGATATAAAAATAAATAATTTGATATTTAAAAATAAATAAAATAAAGTGAATAATATAATAAAATGTAAAGAGATAGGAGAGCATTTGTCAAACAAGACCAAGGCTTATTACCAATTAATTTGTTAATTAGGTTATAATCTTGATTAATTCAGTGTTTTATTATTTTAATTAGATAAAAGGATATTTAAGATTTTCATAAAGTTTAAATTTGTGTTTTCATATTGAACTTACTTGTTAAAAGTCACACGGAAGAAGTCTAGACAATAAAATCACACAATCCTTTTCTAATTCTACTTAATTATAATCTAACTCAATCTCACGAGATTATCAAAGCGCATTGAGAACTTCCCTATACATGTTTTATTATATATTCAAGTGTGTATGCTTCAACAGTGTCACAATCACATAAAAGTATACATGGTCAACAAAAAAGTATATATGCTGATGATCAATATATATATATAAAGGGATATTGCAAACGAATTACCTCAGGTTCCAACTCCATGAAACTGCTGAAAAGATCCAATTTGGTTGCTCGATGTTGGAAAATTGTAGGAGCCCAAGCTTTAGAAGAGCCGGGTAGGAGCCGGTATGATAGATGAGCGACGGCAAATCACTGACTCGAGCACCGGCAACGAGGGCAGCGACACCGTAGGGTTTGCAAGGGCAACGTTATGTTGCCTCGATCCAAATGATGATATATGGAATTCACTGCGCACGACTGAGTGAAAACGGCGCGCCGTCGAGGCCAAGCTGTCGAGCTACGTCGAGAGCCCACGGCATGACAGCGTCGACGAGAAAGTTGAAGCAGTTTTGCTTCTGGATGTACTCCGACAAGCTTTGGGAAACTGTCAGTCTGAAACGGTCGAGGCTTGCTATCAAGCTCTCCACACTTTCGCCTTCTTTGGAGCCGTCGGAGATGGTGTCGACGGTGACGGAGGTGGGCTGCAGGGCTTCCTTTGACTTGCTAATGGAGTTGGTTATGAGTAAGGTCACTTTTGGACCCTTTGAGGCGAGGCGCTTGGAGAATTGGAGCATTGGATTTATGTGCCCTTGTATGGGGTATGGAATCACCAGGATTTGAGTTTTCCTCTCCATTTTCTTCCAAATCTCGATCGATAAGATCGATTGATGAGGATGAAGAATTCACGACTATATCGAAAGATATGTCCCTTCCTTAATTCTTTTTGTTTTTTTTTTTTTTTTTATGGTCTTTACAAATTGCATGTATTTTCTACAATATATTAATTATCTAATATTGGCCAAC
Organism: Carpinus viminea; assembly: GCA_013348765.1. Classification (NCBI taxonomy): domain Eukaryota; kingdom Viridiplantae; phylum Streptophyta; class Magnoliopsida; order Fagales; family Betulaceae; genus Carpinus; species Carpinus viminea. The sequence continues at coordinate 12,041,654 of CP054671.1, forward strand.
TATTTTTTATATATTTATTCGGTGACTTTGTCTTCACCCTTACTTTGGCTTTTCAATTTTGCATATATATATATATATATATATATATATATGCAAATGAAAAGATACCAATAAGAAAGCATTACGATAGTAGGATAGATGGTCAAATAATTTTAAAAAATATATATATTATTGGGTTTTAAATTGTTAAATTCAATGACAAAATACACACCTAGGAATAACCTCACATGTAGACAAGATCTAGGGAATGCAGCATACTTATTACAAGATGAATAGTGCACACACTATTTATCTTGTAACAATAACAAAAATAATAATAATAATGGCATGTAAGTAAAGGAATATGTTAAAAAATAATCCCATATTATTTATAAACAATATTTTAAATATGTTTATAAAAAATAAATAATACATTCTCATTGAACTAATTAATTCCAAAATACCAATCGCAATCGAAGCAACTATCACCAAACCAAAAAGGCAAAACCCTTTTGTCTTTGATTATTGTTTTTTATATAAAAATAAATAAATAAACAGTACATAAAAAGACAAAACCTTGACATCACTGCTTACGCAGACATTATAGGGTTAAGACGAGTTGCAACCCATGTGCATGATTATCTCCTGCAGAAAGAAAAAAGCATGACAGATACTAAAAGAAAAAAGATTAAACAAAAAAGTTGGCCCTCTATATATGGGCTTGTATGGCAATGATCGGATTGGACAACTCAAAATTTTAAAAAATTAAAAATAAAAAAAATAATAATTTTAATATTCTTATTTTTTATATTACTTTAATTATTTTTTATTACTATTTAAATAAAAAATCACTATAAAATAAAAAATTTATTCTTTTATACAAAATATTTTTACTTTTTTCTGATCAATCAAATCTACTATAATATTAATTCACTTTCTTAAATTCAATTCATTGTCAAACACAGTCTATATGTCCATAATAGATCCTAAAGTAAGCACACCCACGACTCTTCATTCAATAAGAAATCAAATCCTATATTTCTTGAAAAGATGAGAGATGGTCATGTTTATATTTTCATTGCATTGAACTATTATTATTTTTTAATAAATAAATAATTAGTCGTGTAGTTAACCTAAATTATAAATCACTTTATGTCCTATGAAATTAAAATAAAAGGTTCCTAAAATATTCCAAGAAACCAATTTAAATTTCGGAGCCAAATTCGCTATAAAAATATAATGAATTTTGTTAAATGTGATGTCAACGACAATAAAAATGGTGACACAAAAGATTTATTTAGTTCGACAAATTGTTTACGCCCACAATGCAGACAATAGAGAAAGATTTTACTAATTCGGCAATTTGTTTTAATGTTGTTGATTTACCATTCAACCAATACCCTTTTTGAGGATATTGGTTTCACTAAAACCAACACCTTGGAGTGTTATCATATATATATAAAAGCCGAGTTTTTGCTCGGAGAGAGCCTAGAATTGCAACACGTGTCCTCAATTGTGTTTTTAAATGTTAGCCTTTTAATAAGATAATTAAAACGTAAGAGTTTTATTTATAATGCATTGAATTGTCTATATAAAGAAAACAAAAGGTTTTCAAATTCTCTCTTTCTCTCTCTTTATCTAATTTTCTTTTCATCTTCTCTTGCTTTATGCTTTTATCTTAATGTGAAACAATTAAAACGTATAGGTTTTATTTGTAATATATTTAATAGTCTTAATGAAGAAAACAAAATGTTCACAAATTCTCTTGCATAGAATTGGTGTTTTAGATTTAGCCTTTTAGAGTATTCACAATGGAAAAGTTAAATGTCATTTTTATCTAAAATAGCTATTTAAATTGATAAAATACCATCTGCATTGGATAAGTTAAAAAAATGTAGAATAAATTTTTGTTAAATGAGTTAAAAAAGCTACATGTAGCGGTAATATTGAAAGAGCTATTTTCCTACATTTTCTCCCACGTGCTTTTTTTCTCCCACTATCTCTCACAAAATTTTCTTCCACGCTTTTTTATTGTTTCTCTCACTGCTTTTCTCTTTTTCAAAATTTTCTCATACTATTTCTCTTTCACATCTTATTTTTTCCAAAATTTTCTCTATTATTTCTCTCCACATCACTTTTTCTCAAAAGTTGAAAAATAAGATATTAAAAAATACAATCATTATAAAAATAAAAATAATTAAAATTAAATGATATAGATAAAAATATAACTAATCGGATGTAGGAGGTCCTTAAAAAGTTATTAGCTAAACTAGATAAATTAAGTTTTGATGAGCTATTTTACATAAAAAATTAGCTCATCCATTGTGAATGCTCTTAGTGAGACAATTAAAACATAAGGGTTTTATATGTAATATATTTAATTGTCTCAATGAAGAAAACAAAAGGTTCACAAATTCTCTTTATTTTTCTTTTTTTATCTTCTCTTGCTTTCCTTTATATTATTTGGACTACATTTAATTGATATTTTAATGAAGAAAACAAAAGGTCTCTCTATCTTTCTCTATTTTTCATTTTATCTTCTCTTGCTTTCTCTTTATATTTCAATGTGAGACAATTAATTTGGTATACATTTAATTGATATCTTAATGAGGAAAACAAAAGGTTCCCAAATTCTTTCTCTACATTTATTTTCCTTTTTCCTCCCTTTCTTTCTCTTTATATCTCAATGTTTCTTTGTAAATTTCACACTCAATTTAGGAAAAATAGAGAAATGTAGAGAGAGTTTCAATCGTTGTTTCTCAATGAAAAATTATACTACGTTCTTTTCTTTTCTTTTCTTGCTAGAATATTTATTTTACATTATATTAGTATTGTCATTTTATATGTTTTTGTATCTTTATTTGTGGTGCTTATGTTTTTCATTTTGTTTTTGTCCTTATTTTTTTTTTTCTTTGTTTTTTAATTTTTTCTTCTTTACTTTTATTTTATATCAATCAATTCGGAAAAAGACAAGAGAAAGAGTTTCTATTTGTTGTTTCTCAATGAAAAATTACACTATAATTATTTTCTTTCTTTTTTTTTTTCCTATAACAGTTATTTTCAATTTTCTGATCAATGTTTCTCAATGAAAAATTATACTATAGTTTTTGTTTTTGTTTTGTTTTGCTAGAATAGTTATTTTCATATTTTCGTTATTATTATTATTATTTTTGACTTTATTTCCAATGCTTACGCTCTTCCTTTTTTTTTTTACCCTTATTTTTTTTTTCTAATTTATATATTATTTTTTATTCAAATAATTACTTTTCTTTTTTGTAGATTTTACATTGAATTCAGAAAATAATAGTGAGAGAGTTTCTTTCAGAGAAACCCAAATTTTCCAATATATTTCACACAAAATTTTCCAATATACTACGGTTCTTTTCTTTTCTTTTCTTGCTAGAATATTTATTTTACATTATATTAGTATTGTCATTTTATATGTTTTTGTATCTTTATTTTCGGTGTTTATGTTTTTTTCATTTTGTTTTTGTCCCTTATATATATTTTTCTTTTGTTTTTTAATTTTCTCTTCTTTTACTTTCTGTTTTATATCAATCAATTCCGGAAAAAGACAAGAGAAAGAGTTTTTATTCGTTGTTTTCAATGAAAAATTATACTATAATTATTTTCTTTCTTTCTTTCTCTTTTTCCTATAACAGTTATTTTCAATTTTCTGATCAATGTTTCTCAATGAAAAATTATACTATAGTTTTTGTTTTATTTTTGTTTTTGTTTTGTTTTGCTAGAATAGTTATTTTCATATTTTCATTATTATTATTTTTTTACTTTATTTCCAATGCTTATGCTCTTCCATTTTTTTTTACCCTTATTTTTTTTCTTCTAATTTATATATTATTTTTTATTCAAGTAATTACTTTTTTTTTTGTTTAGATTTTACATTGAATTCATAAAATAATAGTAAGAGAGTTTCTTTTCGTAGAAACTCAAATTTTCCAATATATTTCACACTCAATTTTTCAATCATATAATTTTTTTTTTTATTTGCTTTTCTATATGTCTTAAAATTAGTTTCTTTTACTTTTATATATGTGAATGATGATTGAAAAAAAAAAACATTTATTTTCCATTATATTAGTACTGTCATTTTATATGTTTTTTTTTTAATTATTTTTTATCTTTATTTTCGGTGCTTATATTCTTCCATTTTTGTTTTTGTCCCACATATTTTTATTTTTTTCTTCTTTTACTTTCTATTTATATCAATCAATTCCAAAAAAAGACAAGAGAGAGATTCTATTGGTTGTTTCTCAATAAAAAATTATACTGCAGCTATTTTCTTTTTTATATTATTTTCCTATAACAATTCTTTTCAATTTTCCAATCTTTATTTATCATTGAAAAATTATACTACATTTTTTGTTTTGCTGGAATAGTTATTTTCAATTATATTAATATTTTCAATTTTTTTTTATCTTTATTTCCAGTGCTTTTGTTCTTTCATTTATTTTTATTTATTTTTACCCTTTTTTCTTTCTTTCTAATTTATATATTATTTTTTTATTCAAATGATTACTTTCTTTTGTAAATTTTATATTGAATTCAGAAATAATAGTGAGAGTTTCTTTCATGAAACTCAATTTTTCCAATATATTTCACATTCAATTTTCCAATCGTAGATTTTTTTGCCTTTCTTTTCCTATATGTTTTAAAATTAGTTTCATTTTCTTATATTTGTGGATTTCATTGAACGAGAAAATATAAAAAAAGATAGTTCTTTTTATTATATTAGTATTTTTAAAATTAAACTACCAACATTCTTTTATTTACAAAATTAGTAAACATAACTATAATCAAATATCAACATGCTCATATATTTTAGAATATTTATTTATTTTTGTGGTAAAGGTAAAATTTCTCAAAGAATTTGTTTATGAGGAGAAAGTTCAACTCTTGAGAGACAAAAGTTTACCACAATGGATTGTGTAGTGGAAGAGAAGTGGTATCATTGTTGGAATATAATGATTAATCAATCATTTTCTATAATTGATTAATCTAGGTTTTATTTTGAATTTTTTCTTTTATATTTCATTTTAAACTACATATATGGAAACAAATATTTAACATGTTTCAATTTATAAGAAATAAAAAATTTATGAATTTTTAAATTTATTGGATATGTGGGTTTATGCTATTAAGTAAAACTATGGTTTAAAATGATCTTATGAACATTTGTCATTTTTTTTGTAACTAATTTGTTAACTAAGAGAAGAAAATAAAATTTGTTGTTTATAATCTTTTAAAGATTTTTTGATTTAACTATATATATATATAAAATAATAATAATAACCCGGTGCATAGCGCGGGCTCTAAGCTAGTTTTCTTAAAACGACACTATAAAAACTAAGGGTGTAAACCTAGTCTGGTTTCCTAGTTATTGGCTAAAACCGGGAGCAGGAACCGGGGTCCTCGATTTTGGATTTTTTAAAACCGGGTACTTTGTTAACCGATTGGTTTCAATTGGTACCCTGTTATCCGGACTGGGTAACTGGGTTTTAAATTTATTTTAGGTATTGGGCCTCATTTTTTGCCTTAATTTAACCATTTTGTAAAAAAAGAAAATCAACAATTAGCCTTAAAAGTTAAAATGTCATAAAATTTCATTTTGAAAGCTTACATAATACAAATCTTATTGTTATGAGATTAAACACTAAATAGTAAATATTAGCATGTCAAAAAAACATTAAAACAATAAAAACAAGTATGTAAAGTACCAAAAGCAAAAATAATAATAATAATATATAATATTAAAACATATTAATATATACATAGGCACCCGGTTATCCGGTTATAATCGGGTGCCAAAAACTAGAACCAGAATTGAGGTACCCGGTTATCCCTCCAATTTATTTATTTTAATTTTTTTTAGTGTTGAAAAGGGGAGAACACAAGAGTATTTAATTATTCACAAACCCAAATCCCCAAATATAGCTAGCTAGTTTCCCTCTCACCTTTCTAGTGCTCTCAATTTTCCGGTACTAGCTCTATGGATATTTTGCAGCTCAACACAAGTTGCTCTCTTCCACTCTATTTTTCTGCACCCTTACAACGATAACTGGATGTCTTAAATAAGCAACAAGGATGGTGGGCCCGGCAATTGAATCCGTGATACACAAACTTGACAAGAACATGACACATAAAATTTGGGTTAGGGTTTGTGTTAAATGGGTTCAAGTTATAAACGGATCATCCATTTACGACACATTTAGTAAATGTATCATGTCGTGTTAACTCGTTGGGTTCGTGGGTTGACATGTTTGACTCATACATATTTTTTTTCTTTGTTTCTTTCTTTTAAACATCTAAACCTAAAAGCTCAACCCTAAATAAAAATAAAAAATAAAACTCCAATTCTACCTCCCTTTGATGGTTTGATTATTGTTTTTGAGGATTTTGTTTAGGAAATAGAGGAAAGACTAATTAGAAAAAAATAAAATAAAAAAATAAAAACCCTCCAATTCTACCTCCCTTTGATGGTTTGATTATTGTTTTTGAGGATTTTGTTTAGGAAGTAGAGGAACGACTAATTAGGAAAAAAAAAATAGTATGGGTATAAAAAGTTAAAAACTATAATGAGTTTATATTTGTGCTGAGTCAGGTCAATCTATAAACAGGTAATACAACATAATTACGACTTGTTTATATAACAGGTTTGTGCCATGTACGTTATTTGTTTATAGATCATATCATGTTCGGATTTACCTTAAACGTGTAGGATCATAATTAAATCAAATATAAATTTAATACACGAACACGTTTTGCCGGTCCTAGAAGGATGGCTTATTTTCAAACAATGGACTTCTTTTGTCAAAGTTTGACAAATTTTATTATTATTATTATTTTTTTTAAAAAAAACATGCACTCAGTTTGCAATAAATATCTAGACATGCATGATGACTTAACCAAATGTCCAAAAGTGTGGGCAAAAATTTCTTCCTTCGGTGCAGATGTTGGATTGGGAGAGTGTGCTTCAAATGTCATCCACATCCTTTGACCAATATGAGCCATTACTT